>OY982567.1:19844810-20022310 GCA_963859945.1 Euplagia quadripunctaria
GATCTGTTGTTTGTCTCTGAACTCTTTAGATTTCGCCTCCCCTGATTTCTTTGCCACGCGCTCATTGTGCTTCACCCAGTGAGGACGGAACTCCGATACTGTTGGGGACAGGCACGTTAGTAATATTGTTAAGAAATAAAATATTGTACATAATTTTTCTATCGCGTAACTCTTATCTGTTCTGACGACGCCGCGACGTTAGGGTTGTCTTTTTTTAAAGAAACTGAATATTTAATTACCAGTAAGTTATGTGCCTATTACTCTATTTTGTGAACAAATAAACCTATGCTAGGTAATAATAAGTCGCTAGTCTAAAATACGAATGGATGACACGACGCAGCGCGTGAGTGAGCATCGGACTAACGTGCAGCCCAGCCGGCGCGCGGCAACCCACTTTTGGCACGATTAGTCGACCGCGCCGTGTACTTGTAGTTTTATACCCACCCTGTGAAGTGGACCTCGCCTGCCTTTATAGACTCATTACACGAATAGACTTAAAGAAATGTGCGAAAGTCTTCTATGCGTAGAAAGTATTAAACTTTCCCTGTTTTAATTAGCTGTGTCAATGGCAGGTGTAAGTTAATTGAGACAATTCTGTGATGTATTATATAAAATCATAAAAGCAAAATTAAATATATGTAAAAAATATCTGATAGCGAAGGGCCTCATGGAGATTTCTTAGTTTGTGAGCAGAGTAATCTCAAACTACTACGAAGACGGCAACGAAGATACGTTCTATGCAGGGGGAAGATCCATAGATTACAGTCATTTGGAAAAGACTGCGTGAGTTTTTACCACTTTTACTGCCTAATAATACATAATAATATTATTATACCTGGTTTCTTTTTATTGGCATTATGTGCGGTGTCTTCGTCATCGGAGCCAGTTTCGGCCACGTTCCGTTTTCGCCATTCTTCGTATCGTCCGCTGCGGAACGACGCTGGGACGCGACCACCGCTTTCAGTTCGGATCATTTTGCGTCCACCATCCTATATAGAGTGTAGATTTATTATAACTTTTCATTTTGACAGCTATAGCCTGATCCGGGAAATAAAAAACTTCATCAGCGTTTTACAACGTCATTATCATGTCATTTTTTATTGTTGATTGCTGTCAAATAGGCACAAACAAATTGCATAATATCAGCAGCCTTACCACTCAGCAACTGAAGTAGTGTTCGTTTAGCATTTTTTTAAATTGGAAAGTGTTTGTGCTCCTCTGATGGTCTGTGGCAATGCATTCCACAAACGAATGGCTTGTATTGTAAATGATTTATCTCTGAAATTCGTGGAATGCATTGGCAGTTTCAAAATCTCGGACGATCTGAGGGACCTTGAATGTGTGTAATGTAACAACTCAAAGCGTTCTTTGAGATAAAAAGAAGTGTTAGAATTGAAAAGTGTACTATATAGTAGTGAAAGGATATGGATATTCCGAAATCGTAACCGTATACAAAAGTTATGCAGTCGCTCAAGTTACCTTAAACCCAATCGAAATGATTTAAGGTATAGTAAAAGGTTTTTTCTTCAAAGAATGTTGGTATCGATAATATTACCTGCCTAAATCTTGTACAAGATCGTTTTGAGGTAAATATATTTTATTAAAATAAGTACCTAAAATAGGTATATAATGCTTTTTAATTATTGATTGATCCGATTGCATGGTTTGGTCTGGATAAAATGCTATTTATTATTCTGATACATATCTGATATATGTAGGTTTATAAAAAATTAGGCTTCGTTGAATATATCTAAAATCAAAAACATTCTTAATTGAATTTCTAATGATTCACCATGTTATTAATTTATAAGGTTTTGTCTTACCATCCATGCTAATATTCTGTTATAAGTTTAACGTTTTAAGTTTAAGTGTGTATCTACGTGTATCTGTGGCATCATAGCTCCTAAACGTTTGTCAATTCAACGGGTAATATTATAGTTAGTGTCGCAATAAAAAGCCAAATTGAGGCGCCCCTGGGCCAGTTTTTTTATTTTTCCGGTCAGGCTATACACTGGAAAGTAAGTAAGTAGT
The DNA here is from genome assembly GCA_963859945.1 of Euplagia quadripunctaria. Lineage (NCBI taxonomy): Eukaryota > Metazoa > Arthropoda > Insecta > Lepidoptera > Erebidae > Euplagia > Euplagia quadripunctaria. The sequence continues at coordinate 19,846,842 of OY982567.1, forward strand.
CCCATACGACGACTGTATATGAATATGTACCTATCTCGTACGGGTACGTACGCTAAAGATGATCAAATACTAAATATATTTAAGTACTATAAGTAGTGTAATCGCTCGGTATGCCGAGCGAGTACGATGAATGTGGAAGAGGCTGTCCAAGTGCCAAGCTGTCCATACCAGATCGACGCGCACCATCTTCTTCCTCTTCCGGTCCCAGCGGAGCGCCGAGCGCTGCGCGCGCGCCGCGTCGCCGCTGTCGGCGCGCAGCTCCAGCGTGGCGCTGGCCGCGCCCGCGTTGAAGTTCACCGCCATACTGTAGGGGGAGCCACTGCGTTAATGGTGATCTAACTTATCTTTAAACTACATTCATAATATTTTCTTTTTCTCATTTTTTATCACTTTTTTTTATTAATACTGCTACTACCCACCTAGTCTGTGTCAATATGACTATCTAATAACTTTAAAAGAGCAAATCTTGTATTAATATTTATATATAAATTTATTTCGTGTATTTAGAAATCTCTCACGATTTGGATCAAATTTTGTATTTGGATAAGGTTTTGCTTTTTAGATATACGGTTTTATTCACGTGTATATTTTGGAGAGGCACGATTAGTTTCGGACCCGACGGGAACCCTATATTAAACCTTCTGGTCGGAAGGTGCATCAGCCCCTAAATATAAATACCACTACGAAAGATTCTATTCTAATATCATTTTAATGAACAGTTTTTTTTCGTGTGGAAACCCCCTCGGGTCATCACCTCACCTGAGCTAATGGTGAAGTGGTATGTCGGAATCGAACCGACTAAAACCACACGGTGTTCCGTCACAAATGGGTCTATTGCAGGGGACCCGGGAATACCCTAAGAAGGAAGCCTCCGGGAACAACATACTGAACCTAGATATGGTACAATAAATAATTAAAAACAACCTCTTACCCGATTTCCGTGTGTTGATCACTTGCAAAATGAGATATATAATTTTCGTCACGTACGATCTCCTTTTTCTTTTTCTTTGGAAGTTGGTTCTCGCCTCTGGTAAGTTTAGTGTTACTTGTGTCTTCTAGAATTCCTTCAGCCTGAAAATATGTTAAAAACATTCTAAATACTAAACCAAGATATGTATACAGCAAGTTACAAGGTGTAGTCGATGGCCGTAAATAACGTAAAACGCTAATATTAGGAAAATTCGAGATTGTTCATGGAATATTCAGATTTTTCAAAAAATGTCTGAATAAACAAACAAAACTCAAATTGAAATTGGTATGAAAATTCATACGTGGTTTAGAAATATGCACATCTACAGTAAAAGCATTTTCCGACAAAATAAAAATTACAAAAAAAAATCAGCCTTCATTTTTTTTTAAGCTAAATCAACTAGTTGTTGGCTTTACAAAAACGCTCTCAAAATTTGACCTTTCTGTAATACCCATATTTTTTTTTTAACAATTAGCTAACAATCTCATTTCAAGTTAACTATAAGAGTTGGTACTGATACCAATAAGGGTTTCGATAAATACCATGTATGTACAATTAAAATAAAATAAAAACCTAATTGAATGCGGTAAGGTATTGGAATTAGCTTATCTTAGTACTGTTATGATCCTGATTTTACATATTATTATGTTTTTAAGTGGATTTACATTTTAGAGAGAAGTGATTTTGACATTTCAAAAGTTCAAGCGACAAGGGAGCCCTATGTTGTGTTGTTTTGTTAATCGTAAAAGTTAGATTTATCAATTTAAAAATATATAAATTTGTTTCATCTTAACTTTTTGCTCGTACTTGAATGGGACAAGTTACAATTAAATATAGAAAAAAAAAAATTGTGCCATGTCCTACCTTCAGTTTCTTAATATCACGAACTTTTTGGACCGTCTTGCCATGAACTTCTTTCTTTCGCTTCATAGCTAAATACATCGGTGAATCGTTTTTGGCTGATAATTCTAAAATTGTCTGAAATAATAGTTTAATTAGAACATCATTTACACTAAAGACGATAACAGGTAGATCTTATTAAGACGAACAATACTGTAGTAGCCGTCAAGTCAAATCAGATTCTCTTTATTAAACGTCAATACGTCTGTAGAAACATGTATGACGTAAGGGGTTATCACGTCATAGTCCGCTATTGCCAAATCATTTACTTTCAATATTTGGTTTTAAATAACAAAATAATAACGAATGTATTTTTTCAGTCTCAATTTTATATGTATAAATAGCCATTCTCTGCAGTTTTTGATCATCGCTCCGCTCCTGAGAGTCGTAGCGTGATGTTACATAGCCCTCCTCCTCAATTAATATTCTATAATATAAGTTGTCTGATAGTTCTAGCGATAAGCGCTTTTAAACAAACAATCAAACAAAACTCTTCAGCTTTAATATATAAAGTATAGATAAAATTTAATTTCCTGAGGAGTGATTTTGCCCTGTGCAATAATACAATGTATTTTTGCAATTGGATGTACATGTGTGTGTGTGTGTGTGTGTGTGTGTGTGTGTGTGTGCGCAAGCGTGTGTGTGTGTGTGTTTTTTTTTTTTGGTTTTCATGATAGTTAAGAGGGACTTGTCATACTAAGGTAAGATTTACTTACTCCTTTCGGTGTATAGTTCTTTATTTGTGCTATCATATTGTCAGTGGTGCTCTCGTGTTCGTCGACGAGGAAGGGATGCGTGAGGAGCGGCGGGTCGGTGGCCTTGGCGCGCTTGTTGGCCTCGGCCGAGGCGGGCTCGCGCCACTTGATGTACTGCTGCCAGCCGCGGGAACATGTGCGGACTGCTTCTTCCTTTCATACGAATAACTCTTTAAATATGTCGTGTCTTTTTTTTACTATGAATGGGCCTTCAGATATCGCGGTGTCTGTTACGCTTCCACGCCTAAACCGCTGAAGCAAGTTTTATTAAATATGGGTATTTAGATAACCAAAACCTTGGAGAAAGAAGACCAGGGCATAAGCTACTTTTGACCTTAAAGATAAACGTGAAGATAAACTTTGAAGGTGGCAAAGTAGGGAATCAAAGTTTGTATGGGAATCCAATCATTTGTTATGTTTATTCGAATAAATTTTAGTATAGAGATACATAAGACCTTGGTAAAGAACAAAGGCTAATGAACAAAATACATAACTCCAAGAACCACTTACTATCTCTGAACAATGTTTCTCCCAAGACATGACATCTTGATGTCTAAGTTCGAGTAGTGACGTTGGCACGGCTCCCCACACCCCACTAGGACAGGTGTTGCCATATTCAGACACTTGTGATGGCAGTATAAGCTCAGCTCCGAGGAACAGCTGCAAGTCGAGTAGGTGTGCAATGTCTTCAGCAGCTACGAGGGAAAAGGCACGGCCGGCACGTCCAGCACGGGCACTTCGGCCTAAGAACAGGCAGTATGTGTGAGTAGATATAACACCCATTTTTTGCACAATCGGTCAGTAATTTATGAATAAATGATGTGTTTAGGTACGTTTTATATACTATACTGCAATACGAGCAAGAATATATTGTGGCCTACCTCTATGAATATGTATGATCACAGAATACATAGTATTAATACAGAAGTTCCACTAAATAAAACCATTTAAATAAATAGCGACTCTTACTCCGACACAATAAAGTGCAATTCAGGTCGCATAGCGCTAATCACATGCTTTTATATTTACCTAGAAGTTGCTTCTTTTTCTATCGCATAACTCTTACCTCTTTTGATGACCTTCGGTTTGCATTTCTTTATGATGTCCTTTGGAAGTGTGGAAAACGTGGACTTGCGGATTTATTATTTAAGCAGCTAAATACGTCGCCATATGCGTTGTCTTGATTTTAATTAAGTAATTGTCGCGGCGCGTGAGTGAGTATTGTGAGTGCTGTGCTCGCCGGCTGGCGCGTGGTACCCACTGATTGAGTCCGACCCTTGGACGGAGCCATTTACTTGTAGCGTTATACCTATAGTGCGGAGTAGACCTGGCCTGGTATGGTATAACTTTTTGAAGTTTAGTGCCTTACCTAATAGCTCATTACCTGACTTTAATAGTCACACGTTGTATATATTTTTAAGGTCAATAATCAGCTGACAGTGTACGAGTATGGCAGGTCACAATAAACGCGCGCGAGGCCCTACTAAGTCAGTTGCTAGTCAATAGTTGTTTGACATATCTATTAAATTGTGTTCTACTCCCTACGCGAATTAGGTCTGCCTTTATGTAGTTATTCAAAGATAGTAGGACAACAGTTTATTGTTATTAAATTAATGATAATAATGCTATTCAAGAGAAACTTACCGACTCTATGCACGTAGAGTTTTGGTTTGGCAGGAAAGTTGTAGTTAATGACTGTATCCAAAGCTGGTAAATCTAACCCTCTTGCTGCCACATCAGTTACAATGAGAACTGAACATTTCTTGTTGGTGAAACGACCTAGTGCTATCTTACGAGCAGATGCATCGAGTCCCGAGTATGCATAAGTGGATGTTATGCCAGCTTTTTGCAGTATCTGTAACATTAAACTATTAAAAAAAAACCTGCTGTCACATTTAAACGAAACGGTAAATGAGTTTTAGTGTTCATCATTTGTTAAATGACGTTACCTATTAAATAAATAACCAGTCATATAGTAACATTTGAATGTTTGTTTATTTAACTCTATTTCTTTAAGGTAAGCTTAGCAAGTGAAGAAAGGGTTAACTGTGCATGAGATTTATATAAATCTGAGAGTACTATAACTCTCATATTTATTTAAATCTCATGCACAGTCTTACCTTGTACCATTAATTATACTATTATTAACTACTAGCAGCGCCCCGCGGTTTCACCCGCGTAAGTCCCGATCCCGTGGGAATATCAGGATAAAAAGTAGCCTATGCGTTAATCCAGGTCTCCAGCTATCTACATACCACGTTTTATCGTAATCGGTTCAGTGGTTTTTGAAAGAGTAACAAATCCATCCATCTATCCAAACTTTCACATTTATAATAGTAGTGGGATAGATTCATGTCTATAGTTAATCATGGCAGACAGAACCTATATAAAAATATTGAACCTTTAACAGCTTGATTAAGGGTTAACAAAAATTAATAAATGATGTGATCTATAGCATTATGAATGACATAAACATACTTACCAAATGCAAATACTCTACGTGGTGTTTAGTGGCCGCGAACACAACAGCTTGAGGAGTTCTCGGCGTCAGAACTTTATCCAACAACAGCAGTAAAGCTGCTGTCTTTAATTCCGCTCTAACAGCGATCCAACCAAGCCACAATGTTGAAGGTAACTTCCAATCAACATCTAATCTAACTAGCATGGGGTCTGAGAGACCAGCTCGGGCGAATTCTACAAGCATTTTAGGGAGCGTGGCAGAGAAGAGTAGCGTTTGACGAGCGGATGGTAATCTGGCGACGATTTCTTGAAGTTGCTCTCCAAATCCGAGTTCGAATAAACGGTCAGCTTCGTCGAAAACAACGACCTCTGTGAAGATAATGCAAATATTTAAAATGTAGTGTGTAGTTTTGATAATTATCACAACTGAATTACTATTATAATTTTTTTTTTTTATGGTATACGATTTATGGCAAACGAGCAGACGGGTCACCTGATGGTAAATGACTACCGCCGCCCATGGGCACTTGCAACTCGAGAGTCACAAGTGCGTGCCGCCCTTTAAGGTGGGAGTAGGAGAAAAGGGGGAGGGGGGGGGGGGGAAGATTGGGAAGAGGGGGGAGAGGGGAAGGGCGGGAATAAGGGAGATTAAGGAGGGAATTAAGTTCAGTTTCTTTCCTGTCTTAGTCCAAGCTACCACTAATACCTTGGCCGGTTGCTGATCTAAATCCTAAGCCTGCTTTACTGTGCTCACATGAGGCTTATGTAGTCAATTTAATTGCTACATATCTGGGCACATTGAGTACGTATGAGTACACTGTCAGTATAGTTATAGTTTACCAAAGGTGGTTGGGCTTTCAACTTATTGCATCTTACAAGAAAAAACAGTTTGTTGGTAGTTACTGCTAATCTGTGTATGAATATGTGAAAAGAGTTCTTTGTATGCATTTTTTTCAAACGTGCACAGACAGGAATGTGAAATTCTAAATACTTCAAGTTTATATGCAGAAGAAGGACTGAAAGCTAGAACTTTTAATAAATATGTGCTATAAAGTAAAAAAATATGCAAAAATGGCTCCATAAACCTATATTTTGACCTGTCATAGAGCAATAGTCTATACAACAACAATTCAAGTAATACTTCAGTCAAGCACAAGCACTCAAGTCAATCTGGTTATGCCAGTTACAAAGATTGGGAACCAAACATATTTGCCAATGTTTGTTACAGTCACAAGTACACTGATTATTCAATCAGTTACTTTGACATGTCTATTTAGAAGAAATTGATATACTAGAAAGACTTACTGATGTTATCTAATTTCAAACTCATTTCAATACAGATGTGTAGAAATCGCCCAGGTGTGGCTACCACTATATCTGGCGCTTTGCCTGACATCACACTGAACTGTTGCTCAATTGATTCTCCACCAAGAATAGCTGCTGACGATAGTCCAGTGAATTTACCAAGTTCTCTTACAAATCTTAGAGTCTGAAATAAATTATAATAGTTACTTGAGGTTAGGGTAGTCCATATTGAGTACATACAAAAAGATGTATAATTATAGATATGGAAAAAAAGCTTATAAGCACTTATTAAATTGCAATTGACACCTTATGATGTGAAGTTGTGGGTTCAACTATTCATCTATTTGAAGTAATCTGGATAGTTCTAGGTATAAAATACATAATAATTTTTTTTGTAATATTGTATATTTTTATACATAATATTATTATGTACAAAAATATACAATAATACAAAAAAAATATGTTCATGTTCTAAAACCCACAGTAAAAGGTATAATTAGTTGTATTCTAGATATCATTGTGTATTATATACTAAATAATATTATTAGAAATAAAAAATCAATAAGTATTTCATAATTTTCCAAAAAGCTCCATCTCATAACTATGGAAAATATTGTGTAATATCTTTAAGGATACAATTTATTGAGAACATACTAGGAAATACTTTCCTTTCAAAAGTTAAGCTTTTGAAAGGAGAGGATATTGATCACGAAAAGGTATTACATACCTCTGAATTAAAAACATTTCGACCAGGTGAATACATAATTATATAGAGGAACGTGAAAGTTTAAAAGTTAGAGTATTTATTCGTTATAGTAGTATCTGTAATCTAGAAATCTGGATTATGTCTGACAAGAACTAAGTATGTGTCCTATGTGCTGATGTCTGTAAATAGAGATACATGGCAGGCTATTAATAATAATAGTAAATAGTTAGAGTATAATACAATATTCTTTAATGTACACCATTTAACAAAGGATCTTAAAACTTCATCAAAAACTACAACCTTTGTGAGAGTCTCAAGTGCATTGCCGACCTTTGAGGTGCGGAAGGGAGGGAAGAAGGGGAGGAGGTGGAGAAGGGGGGAGAGGGAAGGGTTAGGGCCTCCGGTAACCTCACTCACTTGGCGAAACACAATGCAACAAAACAATTGAAATAAATAAATAACTTACCTGTAGAGCCAATTCTCTAGTTGGTGATAATATAAGCGCTCTGAAGTTTTTTCCAGGCAGAGGTTTACTGTTAGGAGCAAGCAGTTTCTCCAAAATCGGAAGTACAAAACAGGCTGTTTTACCTGACCCTGTGCGTGCCATAGCAACCACATCTTTGCCAGATATTGCAAGAGGAATTGTCTGGAACAAGGTCATAATTTTATAAATTTATGTCAGTAAATATTGTTTAGGTCAGCACTATTATATTAAAAAGCTTGTGTAGTGATTTTGTTGTCTGTGGTAAGTTATAATGTAAGAATGGAGTTGTAATAAACGTTGCTCTGAAACAATAATTCTTTTCTTATTATTCTCCAATATATTCAACAAGTATAATTGTTGACTTATTATCAGCAGTCAAGTAAGGAACAAAACTATGTGATATTTTGAGGTTAGGTTGTATATGGTCCTAATAATTAACATACCTTGCGTTGTATAGGTGTCGGTTGCTTATATCCTCTTTTAGTAATACCTTTGATAATTGGAAAGCTCAATCCCATTGATTGAAAGCCGCCAGATCCCTTCTTTTTCTTACTTTTGCTTTGAGTTTCAGCTTGTGACTCCTCTTCTGCAGGGGCATCAAAGCCCGGCAGATAGTCTTCCATTGCTTGGGGTTTAAGCATTTTTAAAACATTTGATAATATATTGTTTTAACCATTAAGAGAATAACAGGTTTATGCGTGAAAGTATCACACAACCAAGCACAGCAGCATGCCGTGTTTTTATTTTGACATTAGATTTTGACATGAGAAATGAGAACACATGCTTGATTTTTTAATATGCTGACTCCATTATTAGGATATCGGTGATTTTTGCATATCAAATTTGAGGTTTAAAATTAGAAAAAAGGCAATCTTAAAATGTAATCATTTAACATTGTGTTGGTTAAAAAATCGATGTGTTTTTTGTAAACTAAACTAAATAGTTTGAAGTTGTCCCCAAGCGGGACAACTTCAAACTATTTATTGTAAAACAAAGTGTCACAATGAAATAAATAAAGAATTAGTACCTATCTTTTATTCTTTGGTCAGTATCTCATCTACGAGGTAGTGTAAGAACAGTCTAAAAACTGATGGCTCTCAATGCCATTTTCTTAAATCACCCAAAACTGCCCACCACTTATCATCCAGTTTTTGTCGTATAGGTTATAACGTATAGCGACGTTTTCAAGCAATGGATTTGATTTTTAATTGCTGGGCTTCAGATAGATTACTAACCAGCGGTGAAATAAAAAAAAAGAGTTGAGTAAAAAAAATCAAAAAGCTGAGTATAAAAAGTTTGATATATTCTATATTGATTTATAATTTATTGCTGAACGTTTAACATTTATTTATTTCTTCAAGTTCTCTATATTCTCTGTAGCTTCCATGCTAATTTAAATTTCATCTAAAACAATAAATTAATGTGCTGGGTTCGTTTTTGACTTTTGTTTATATTTTCCGTCTCGTCATAGAACGTTAGCTGGATAGAACCATCTTTGTTACGCAAAGCTACGTAATATAAGGGGTTTCCCCGTAAAACAATAGAATGTTGTCATGCTATATAAACTACAACGTACCACCCATACATGAATATAAAAATGACTAAAAAGTTGAAAAGTTCTTGTTAATAAGGTTATAAATTAATAATTCAAATTTAAGAAGTTATATTTTTAAATAGCATTGTTGCAGTACATTGTTGTAGTAGAACAAAAACAGCATTTGTGTTATTTTAGACCATGCATATTATTAATATTCAACTTGGCTCCCATTTTCACATTTATGTTTTTGATGGGATATAATTTCATATAATCTACGTGACTTGCTTGAATTTTCTGCTTCAATTTTCTATTTTACCGTAAGATCAATGTTGCCTCATCAACTGCATAATGGAGCCGAGGTGCCGGAAATTTGACATGGCTGATGCCGGATATTTGGCAACCGAGGGGCCGTTGGTCTAGTTGATAGTGATCCTGACTGCTAAGCCAGAAGTCGTGGGTTCGATTCCCACCCAGGATAAATTATTTTGTGATCAGCACAATAATTTGTTCTGTGTCTTAGTGTAATTTATCTGTAATATGTATGTATTTAGTAATATATGTGTATTATAAGTATGTTTATGAGCAGTCTGATTAGCATAGTATAGGCTCTGCGCAGTTTGGGATCAGGCGGATATTAAAAAAGAGGCAGTCATGGGACTGCCGACAGAAGTGCAAACTTAAACGATACGACGAACTTAAAACGTCACATTAACAGGTTGGTGACATTAATTAATAGAGAGCTGACAGAACTCAATGTTTAGCTTAGCGCCCTCTAGTGGATCTAACTGACTGACTGACTGACACTCTCTCACTCCCTCCCTCCCTCCCTCTCTCTCCATGTCTCTCTGACGCTGTACATGTAAATATAAGAAAGTCGTCATAAAAATATATATTTTTTAATATATGACACTCGGACACATTTTCCATACATTTTCGATCAGGATCACGTGTCCTGACGCGAGTGTAACATTTTTTACCCATCTCAAAAAGTGCCCAACGCCGCTAAAGAAGGTTTCACTTCAAAAAAACGTTACTACGTAATGTTAAAAAATTTAAAAAAAGGGTGCCAGGTGGCTCTAATGAGTTATGACCTTTAAAATGTGTATATTTAGTTTTTGGAGTGTGAGAGCTCAGGAGAACTCATGTGATTTGGGTGTGCGAATCCCTTGATAGGCATAAGCTAATAATAAGCAAAGGTGATCAAAAGATTTCTTAGTAGCCCCATAGTCTTAAAGTTTTAAAGTACTCGGTATATTATAAGTAAATTACTTATGTTTTCTTTCTGACGCACAGTCCTACGACACAGTTTTTTTTTCTTTCATCAAATTACACATAATCATTCACATAAATCAATACATAATTTTTAAATTAGCTAATTTACGAAAGAAACATACCTAAGGATGTCAGAGGAGGAGCCGTCATGGCTTCAAGACCTGTCCGAAGGATGATTTTTTAAATTTTACAATTCGGTAGGCAACACCTAACCACTTTTTGCTTTCGGCAAAGTAACGTTGTCTAGTTCGTTATTATAGTCATATGATAAGGCGAACACTTCACAAAAAAATAATTACATAAATAAATCCAAATTTTTTTATACTTCTACATAATAAATGTATATCATTTTATAAATGTGGCTTTAATGGTTAGCATGTGGTTTTTTCGCATGTATGATTCTATAATATATCTTGTAGTGATCCTATTTCGAATTCTTATCTGTTTGAACAAAAAATCCCAGCAAAAAACCCACCTTTTTTACTCTATCGACTACTATGAAGTAGTCAAATAATGGGGTGCTTGAATGTCCATGCTACATAATCTTCTTACAGTAACATCTCCCTCGTTGCTGCTCTCGGCTAACGTTCTGCTTATGTAGGAAAAGGTTCACCTGATTAGCATAAGCTATAATGGAGAAAGGAAAGGATTCAGGATAAGCATTAAATTTTATTTATATAAATAATATATTTACCATATTGGTCAAAGTTCAGCTGCTTGACCTATCTTTCCCTGTCAATGTCATTGGCTGCAATATCTTATATTTTACTAGCTGCGCCCCGCGGTTTCACCCGCGTAAGTCCCGACCCCGTGGGAATATCGGGATAAAAAGTAGCCTATATGTTAAAACAGGTCTCCAGCTATCTACATACCAAGTTTCATCGCAATCGGTTCAGTTGTTTTTTGCGTGAAAGAGTAACAAACATCCATTCATCCATCCATCCATCCATCCATCCATCCATCCATACTCACAAACTTTCACGTTTATAATATTAGTAGGATGTTATTTTCTTCAGGTTATTTTTAGGGGTTTCTTCTTTTTATAACAAGATCACAAAAGAAAAGTTTGAAGTACTAGATTGATTCAATACATTTGGTCAACTTCCGTTTACATTAACCCAAATAAATCATTTTGCCTTCATATTGATTCTCAATAGGCTTCGGAATTTCAACCTTGACTGGCTAAATTACAGTCGAAAGTTGTTCGTAGTCAATTTGCATTTATGAGTAAGATAGTTGCATGTTTCCTGTTTACTAGTATTTGCGTGTTTTTTGAATGATGTTGTTTATCATTCTGATCGATCTCGGTTGCTCTACATTATGTCTCAAATTGTAACGAATGCTCGCAATGTCAATGAAAATTCGTAGGTATTTATAGTTTTACTTACTTGAATAACTGAAGTAGTTGTGTTAAAATATACCGAATCTAATGAAGACAATCAATAAAGAGAATATAATAAATGTTTATTAATAGCTATATGCTTATAAGCTTGGGCTAAACGAGAATATTTTAGGATTTTGTTGTCTTTTGATACTAATCTTTATATATAAAAATTTCGTAAACTGAAAAAACAATACATACTAATTTTAATAAAATTTTGCATACTGTGTGCAGTTTGGTCTAACTTGATAGATAAGATAGTTTTTATTTAAATTTATAATCACAATATTTTTTATTACAAATTACATAGCCACAGCAATGCGTGACCGGGTAGCTACTGTCTTATAGTTTTGATCGATCAATTATATATAATTTAATTTTTAACCGACGAAAAAAAAGCAGGTTCTCAATTCGACCGTATTTATATATTTTTTTTATTTTAGGTTTGTTCAGCCCTCTCTCCGTTATTTATGAACCGATTCTGATTATTCTTTTTTTGTTAGATAGGGTATACCTCAAGGGTGGTCCCATGTCATGGAAATCAGGATCTGATGATGGGATCCTGATAAAATTGACAGAAACCTTCGAAAATTGTAGGAACGAATAGTGTTTCTGTTTACTTTTCATTACTTTATCAGGTATTTGCGTTCAGAAATCATCACCTCATATAGCTGAGCTGATGATGAAAAAAAATCTTTTTAACAAAAAATTAAACCGACGAAAAGGACTAAAAAGCAAAAAATAAATAACTAAAAAATTTTTATAATCTAATTTTGAGTCGGCGCCAAATAATAAAATGATTAATTACACCTACGTACAGTTGGTTAGAGGTCAGATAAACCCCATCCCCGAATTAAATGTTATAATTTGAAAACACCCAAGGGTGATCAGGCTCTACGGAGAGTTGAAGAATACCTCAATGATTCCGTAGCTATCCAAGATGCTGACACAATTTGGAATGAGTTCCATTCCCAAGTCATCAGCATCGCAAAAGATGTCCTTGGCGTATCTAAAGGCAAACCAAAAACTGGAAAAGATGCCACCTGGTGGTCTGATGACGTCAAACAAAAGCTCAGAGAGAAGAAAACCAGCTTTAAGTTATGGCAAGCAACAAAGAAGGATGAGGACAAAAACGCATATTACATAGCAAAAAAAGCAGTTAAACAAACTGTTGCCATAGCGAAAGACTCGGCCAATTAGACTCTGATCATTCGACTAGAAAATGCAGAAACGGACAAGGAAATATTCAAAATAGCCACACAGTGCAACAAACAAACGCAGGACTTTAAACAAAATAAGTATATCAACGATGCATCAGGAAACTTACTAACATCGGATGATGAAATTAAGAGCAGATGGCATGAGTATTTTCAACACCTTCTGAATGAGGAATTCCCACATGAGCACCCTACGCCGCTTCCTTCCGTATCTGGCGCCATCGAGGTTGTCACACCATCTGAAGTGAAGAAGGCTATCTCTGGCATGAAAAATGGTAAAGCGACTGGCCCATATGAAATCCCAGCTGAGCTCTGGAAACAAACAGGCACAGCTGGAGTTATATGGCTGACCAACCTTTTTAATAACATTCTTACATCTGGGAAGATGCCTGATATGTGGAGACATAGTAAAATGATACCATTCTACAAGAATAAGGGGAATGTTGCCGAATGTGAAAACTATAGAGCCATTAAATTAACATCACATACCTTGAAGATATGGGAAAGGGTCTTTATCGGTAGACTTCAAAAGCTCTTCAAAAGCTGTAACGTCAAATCAGTGCGGTTTTACCTCCGGAGTAGGCACCACAGACGCTATACAGTGTGTAAGAATACTTATGGACAAATATAAAGCCCTGAAAAAAGACCTCCATCTTGTCTTTATAGACTTGGAAAAGACTTTTGACCGAATACCACGCCAGCTCATATGGCAGGCACTACGAGCCCAACTGATACCAGAGCAATATATCGGTATCATACAAGACATGTATAATGGTGTAACAACGCGAGTGGTGTCACCAGCGGGCACTAGTGATTATTTTGAGGTAAAGGTCGGGGTACACCAAGGATCCGCACTAAGCCCCCTGCTTTTCAACATTGTCATGGACTACATCATAAAGGACCTTCAAAAACCGGCTCCATGGACACTTTTGTATGCGGATGATGTGGTCTTGATAGAGGAATCGCTGCCGGAAATCCAAAATAACCTTGAAAGATGGCTTGAGGCTTTGGAAAGCAGCGGCTTACGAGTAAGCCGTAAAAAGACGGAATATATGCATTGCAGTTTCTCTGGTGACAAAAGCGACACCCAGGTAGCTCCCACTATCGAAAGTACCTCTTTAAACAAAGTAGAGGAGTTTAAGTACCTCGGATCCATAGTCAGCATCAGAGCAACCACAGAAGAAGATATATCCAACAGAATCAGAATAGGCTGGCTGAAGTGGAGGTCGCTCTCTGGGGTGCTCTGTGACGCAAAAATACCTATAAGAACCAAAGGCACCGTATATAAACGAGCAGTTAGACCAGCAATGTTGTATGGATCCGAGTGTTGGGTGATAAGGAAATATGAAGAGCAAAAAATGCATGTCACCGAGATGAAAATGCTTCGATGGGCGGGTGGTGTGTCGAGGCTGGACAAAATCCAGAATAAGTACATCCGCGGGTCCTTTAAAGTAGCTGAAATACAGCAAAAAATGAGAGAAAACCGTCTGCGATGGTTTGGGCACGTAATGCGCCGCGATGAAGACCATATGACCAGACAGGTGTTGGCCATAAGAGAGGGCAAAAGAGGCAGAGGACGCTCACCGACTACATGGGCAAGAACAGTCCACAATGATATATTAACGATGGGCTTAACATTAGAAATGGCACAAAATCGCCAAGAATGGCGTAAAAGTATCAGGAGGGCTGACCCCGAATAGAGAATAAGCCAGGGGATTGATTGATTGATTGATTTTTTGCTTTTTAGTTCTTTTCGTTGGTTTAATTTTTTGTTAAAAAGATTTTTATATAGTATTCTTTGTGAAGATAAAATAAACCCATTGTCTATTTTATTTTCGTAAAAAATAAATAGCATTAATATTGAATAACTTGTTTGGTTTATAAAAAAACAGGTATTTTATTCTTTTTAGAAAATACCTTATTATCATTTTTCATATATACTAATATCTTATAGTTATTTTTAGTTAAGCTAGTGAGAGATGTAAGTGTGTAGTATTTGAACTCATTGCCTCTGAATTGCGAGGCTCTAAACATACTTCAAGACCGCCTCTTGAGATCCACTGCCATAATAGGAACATTTATACAAATAAGTTAGCAAACAAGGCGTGCCTGATAATGCCCTATAGGCATTTGTAATAATTGTTACGTCACACGTGTGTTGGAAACATTTGATAGAACTCTGTTAAAAGGGCCACCACGTTCCCCATTCGGAAAAAATACTAGGTACATAATGTGCCTCCAATTTGTTTAGACAACTCTGCCTTACTTCCCATAGACTCTTTCAAAAGACGTTTTTAATATGAATTAACATTGCTTGTAGACAAACTCGGAGGACTTAGAGGTGATCCATTCTGTAGATACCTAAGTGCCCCTTATCGTTGGACACGATGGAACACTGTGAGTTTTGTAGTGGGTAAAATACCTGGTAGTAGTTGCTTTTATAATAAGGGAATTCCAGTAATATCCTCACACACTTTATATCGTTATACTTATTAACATAAGTTAATTTATTAAACGAAGGGTGGGTTAAATTAAATATCTAATAAATATGTTGTTATTCGAATTTCACACAATTGCGAGGAAAACTTAAACTCGCAAAATCATTACACACACCTACAATGACCTACATATACTAATTTTTTTCAAAACTGATCGAGGCTTGAAAGTGTACATCAGGAAAATTCACAGGTCCCAAAATGGACTTTCATGTCCCACTGTTCCTCCATCATTTAGTGAAATTCCCAAATCCCCTTTTGGCAAAAGTTAACTTTTATAAAAATTCGGTTCCGATTCTTAAAAGAGTTCCCCGAGGTGCGAGGCCTACTGTTGCTCATTATTTAGCCTATTGTGTAGGTCTTGTTGTCCGAGAAAATTCGATATCGGCCTGGGAACATTTGCTTACCTTCCCTTATAGAGTTTTATATATAAAAAAACATAATAGTACCCAAAAATCTTTAACAACCCAAACAAAACTGAGGGAAGGTGACATTGGGGGGGACATTAGCTAGGTTGCTTTTTAGCACCTTACTCGCCCGACACAATCATGAAGAGTAAACATACCACGCCTCAGGATAACCTCTCTTTCCGTGACGCACCTACCACCGACACTGAATGTCTAAATATTACTACTGTACGGTGTAGCGCGAGGTTTGCAGTGATTGTTAAATAAAAGAGGTGTTTTAAATGTTACCCACTAATAATATATTGTTCAGTTCCACAATAAGTTCCTAAAAGTTAAAAATGTTAGTTAAATGTTATGTATGAAAATGTTATGATGTTCCAATGAATGCACCCGAATGTCGCGGTCACACACAGTGCACTGGCTCTATACACGTTTGATCTAATTAGGTAAACGCGTGACTCGCTTATTGCTTACTAAGGTGTTCGGTTATATTACACCGAACAACTACCAAGGACGTGTTTACGTCTATTCCTTTCAGAGTGGATCTGCCGGCGGCCTCGACTGCTTGACACCGCAACATCTTAAAGATTTGGTGAGTTCAAGCGCCGAGGAGGCTGTTGATGCTCTCTTGAATTAGCTGACAGCTTTAGTATATCATATGCTCCCCGGCAATGTGGATGATGGCATCATTGACGTCTTATACGGAGCCAACTTATGTGCTCTACGTAAGAACGATGGTGGCATTTGTCCGATTCCTGTAGGGTGTACCTTGCGGCGTATGATGGCCAAAATTTGCTGCAAATATTACAGCGCCCATCTTGCAGCAAAATTCCAGCCAGGACAACTTGCTTTTTGCTCAAAAGGTGGTTGTGCGGCTGCCATACACGCCCTTTTCACGTACCTTGGCAGTAATGAAGGGGAGGTAATCTTGAAGGTTAACCTGAGAAATGCCTTCAATTCTGTAAATAAGACTCTGTTGACCCAAGCAAAATTGGAAACCCCTAAAATTTATAAATTTCTTTCCCAATGTAATAACATTATGATGATATCCTACAAAATTAGTATACAAGGACAATCTTTTGAAATCAGCCGTTGGATGTCAGCACAGTGACCCTCTGGGACTAGTCATCTTCAGTTTAGCGATACAACCCGTTATTAAGGAGATAAAGTCAAAATTCAACATTTGGTACCTTGATGACGGAACCTTGGGTGGGAAAGTATTTTAAGATTTAGCTTCAATGAAAAATGAATTTAAATCCATAGGCTTAGAACTCAACTCTGACAAATGCGAAATTTTTATTTGTGACAAGACAGAGAGACATTCGACTGTCCATAAATTATTCATTGGCACCTAACATAAAAGTTTTAGAAAAACGTCTCTCCGCCTTCTTGGGTCCCCGGTCTTGGAAGATGGTTTTCAATCTTTCATAGAAGACGAAATTGAAAATTTTGGTGATTTTTCGGATCGTTTACTTAAAATTGTTGTCCATTCGGCTTTTACTATACTCCACTTCCACACTTTTAGAAAAAATTGACAAAATTATTCAGAACACCCTTAGCAAAATTTTAAATGTGGCTTTGAACGACCGAGCCTGGCTCCAAGCATCCTTACCGGTTCTTTTGGGTAGTCTTGGCGTTCGCAAAATTTCAGATGTCAGCCTTCCAGCATTTTTGTCTTCAGTCCACGGCACAGAAGAGATAACCAGGAAAATTCTAACAAACACACTGGTTAATTTTTAAGTGCAAGACCGATGCCATAAATGCTTGGCAGATAGCTTGTCCTACTTACAGAGCGCGCTCGTTTGTTGGCTGTGAGAGAATGGGAATCAGGCCTATGGATTCAGGCACTTTCATCGCCAACATAGGCACCTTGATGGACGAATAACACATTCCGCCTTGCCACTTGCCTTCGTTTAGGAGCTCCTTGTGTTTTTCCGCATCTTTGTCACTGTGGAGAAGCTGTCGACAGTCTCGGACATCATGGCATTTCTTGTAGCAGAAGTGTAGGCCGTATATCTCGCCATGCCAATATTAACGACATAATCCGTCGTGCTCTTGTTACCGCCGGCTTGCCAGCCGGCCGATGGAACGAGACCCGATGGTATGTCGTTACTGCCATGGAAGATGGGTGTGGGACGCAACCTGCGTTGACACCCTCGCACCATCACATCTTCCAAGTACAGCTGGTTGTGCTGGCGCTGCTGCTGCATCAGCAGAAAGCCTCAAACGGCGTAAATACAATAATTTAATCGGTAACCATGTTTTTGAGCAGTTTGGGGTCGAAACGCTAACGTAGCGTTCTGGGAACACTGCCAGTAGGCGACGATGCGGAAGAATTTTATGACGCATGCATGTAAATAGTCCGTATAAATATTTTAAATTAGTTTTAATATATTTAATTATGAAAATGTATAATATTTTATCAACATCTTTGTTATTAAATATCCATAGTTGATTACAATATATTGGCTTTATCGGTGAATTTTCAAGTCATATACTTATGATATGATATGTTCAGTCTATCCCATGGGTCGGTTGAATAACAGTACTCTTCAAATATATTAAAAGAATTACTAAATGGTACTTAATAAAAGTAATTCTATCTAGTATTAGTATTCGGTATAGCTGTCAGTTCCAAAAAACCACCAACAACCTAGATTAATATGCATTGATGGAAGTGTACGTGTAGATAAACATACATTTACTCTTTGGTCCCACTGTGAGCGGATTCAGATTTACGAAGGTTGCTACTCATGTTCGTTAAAATGTACTCCAAACGACATTTTAGAATTTGAATGTTGTCAAAACAGGTTGACCTAGCGACGCAATGCTTGAAATTTGTAGGTAATATCACTCCAAATTTCAAGCTTTGTGTATAGACTGAATGTGGAAGAGTGGCGCAAATTTAGAACAGCCTTTTTAAAACTTGTACTTTCCACATCCAGTCTCTGCTATCACTGCCATCATCACACATTATTAGGGATAGGCTTATCTAGCAATGTACAGTTATAGTGATGGCGTTGTGGTGATTTTACGGTAGTAAGTTACAACAGCAATTTTAAATCTTTGATAAAACATAAATCAAGCAGTACAAAAATTTGTACACTTTATAAATGGCACTGAAACCAGGTAGAAAGTTTACTATTATTGTTCAAAGACTATGTAAACAGCTTTTACCTAAAAGCCATTTAAAATTTTTAAGTCTTAGCAGTTAGCACGCTAAAATAAGCTCCTGCACAATCACACCACAGCTTTACTTAGAGTAGTGCAGGAAACCGCAACTCTGTTGAATAGCCGGTTCACCGTTAGTATAATAGTAAACAAACACTGGGTTTTCCCAAATGGTTTTTATGTTAAGTCTGATGGAAGATTTTTTAGATTAATGCCGAGTTCTGCGAAAAAATATGTTCAAGCGTAACACATTTTGTACCTGTTAATAACTCATTTTATTTGCATTGGGTCATTGTGGGTTCCAAGTATAACAGACGCCCACAATGTATAATGTATTAGTTTTTCCAGTAGTTCAGTCTTTTATAAATAATATTTTTTATTTCAGATGCCCAATGCAAGCGCAGTCCGAAAGGGGGGTCGTAGGGGTCATGACCTCCCCAAAACCTTACTTGTCTCGAATTATTTTACTACTTATGAGACTAAAGATAAAACGAATATCCGGTATGTATCCGGCCTCTTATTGTTCAGTAACAATACGAGGCCGGATAAGCCAGTGCTTATTCGGCCGGATACCTGATAATTAGCCAGTATCTGGGAGGATACTGGATATCAAATGTAGAGACTTAGAATCACATAACAAAAATAATCGACATATTTTCATTTACAACAAAATTAGTAGTAATTTTCTTGTACTGAGTGCAAATTACAATAAACGAATGTCAATTTCTCTGCATTTAGAGGAAACAAATGGTTTTGCATATATTGATAGACAAAGCAGGTGTGTTAGAAGCCTTCCGCTGTATCTACTGCTGCAAGATGCACCTTTCATAAAACAAGGCATACCTACTTCGTGAGGTTCGAGTATTGTGTAGCATTAACTGACCTCGATGGGAGTGAATGGAGAGAGGGTCTCGAACTCTCGATCGCTATCAATTCGCACTGACGTCAAGAAAACAATAATTTTAAATCATCTTCTTGTCCTTCTTCTTAGTTTATTTGGGGATAGCGTAATGTGTTTTTTTGATCATGTCTCGTTGACATTTCACTGCTAAGAAGGGACGCTTTCTAGCTATATCTTCTTTCACGAAGTCCATCCATCTTTTCTTTGGTTGTCCTCTACTCTTTAACCCGCCAATTAACTTTCATAAAATGCTCTTTACCACATTTTGATTATCTTTACGCATCACATGTCCGTACCACAATAATCTATTGCTCCTTAACTTTTCATCAACTTGTGTTACTTTCAGGCGCCCTGTAATGTATTCGTACCTCATTTACACCACACACTCATCTCAATATATAGTGCCCGTTTGAGGGCAATAGCCCCATCCTATTAAGTGAGCAGGACCAAACAATCGTTGGCGAAATGTGAGTGTTTAATACTCCTCTACCTAACTTCAGGAATACAGACCTGAGAATCACGATTTTTACACGAAAACCGTTTTTTTTAGCGTGAGACTGATTAGTGTTGTTTTCTGTTTGTTCTTCTTCTTCGTATTTATTTGTATAAATTGAAATAGAACCGTCTGTCGTGCTCTTTCATGTTCAACAACCCACCCGTAGTTTGTATTAAATCTTGCGTCGAGTTGTTAGACTGGTTTAAGTAGTTGATTTTTGATGTAGTCGATTTTCTAATTCAGCTTTTAACGAGACCCTTGTGTATGATAAATCAAGAGTATTTTTGCTCAGTTTCATCTTCATCTGTTTTTTTTAAGGCAGCAACTCGTGGCATTACTTCCGACTTCCTGCGTGAAAGGCAATCGACAATGTCCGGCCTTATATCCGGCTAAACGGCTTCAAGGTTGATTCAAACTGCTATGCGTTTCATCTCTAAACGTGATGTCCCCAATGTCTTTGGCTGCGACTGCGCCTAGCCCAATGACATGGGTAATTTTATAAAATGCCATTTAACTGGTTCTGTATCTCAAATATACACAAGACCTGGTTGTTTAGCAAGCAACATGGTACGTAATGCTATCTTACGACAGTTCAAGTTTACTGGCCAATGAAATAAAACAAAAAAAAATAAACTTATTGAATTAGGGTCGAAATAAGACCACCAGACGATGTCTAGTTTGCTTATAAACCCAATAACAACCAAAATGTCAGATGCTAAGAGGGCCGTGGCGTCAATGCACTGTAATTGGTGCTCAGGGTCACGTGATAGCAAGCAATCATTTTTTTATTTATTTATTAGGTCTTTACTAAGAGCAATAATTACTATTGCTCTTAGGGTCTTTCCATATGAAATTGGCGTTTTGTCGAACTGGCCATCAAAGAGTATACAAACACTACGGTAGATGAGTCGGACTCTCATACTAAAAAACGATGTATGAAACGGATTCGATTTTAATATACCAACACAAAAATTTTGATGGATGCTAAAAATTATGCCAACCTTTATGGTGGGTTTACACACTCGCGTTCAAACCGACATTCAACGAGCACAAGCACGGGCACACGTATGTGGACAGGGTGTTTGTGCATGCTTGCGTGAATAAGTAAGTGCGTGGCTGCGTGGCAGGCTGCGTGCCGGGCTGCATGCCAGGCTGCGCGGCGTGCGTGTAAACCCACCATTAGGATTTGAAAATAGTGTTGTCCATTCTAGTCATAGAATTATCGACAAATCCACAGATTACAAATAACCATCGGCTGTTTCTTTAAAATAATTTAAGAGACCATGTCGAATAGTTCCCTGGAGCACGGTTTTCAAATATTGCAAAGCCTAAATGTAATTATGATCAATTTGAACAGGCTTTTGGTTCTGCAACATAATAGGTAGTTTTTAGTTTGCTGTGTTTATGATAAAGAACTCACCGTATTTTTTTTTTGCATAGTGAAGACGGGTCACCTGATGGTAAATGACCATTGCCGCCCATGTGCACCTGCAACTCAAGAGTCACAAGGTTTAAGGTGGGAGTAGGGAAAGAGGAGGGAGAGGGAGGAAGAGTGGGCAGAGCGGAGAGGGGGGAGAAGAAAGAGTTAGGGTATCCGGTAACTTCACTCACGCGACGAAAAGTAATGCAAGCCTTGCTTCACTGTCGGTTTTCTGTGAGGCCGTGGTATCACTCCGGTCGAGCCGAAGTGAGAAATGTTTACTGGGGCACCAAGATTTATACAAATTTGTACGTTAGACCTCTAATATATTAATTTATATCTCAGCATCTCTAACATGTGTAAAGGCAATGTTAAAGCCGTTTGAAAGCATATAAATTTGTTTGTATTATATACATAATAATCTTTTTTTTTTTCGTGTAAAACAACGCAATAAATGAAAATTTTATTACTATTATTAATACTTGCGAGGAAAACAAATCAATTCCGATGTAGCAGTCCAAACCGCCTTCAAAGATTTCATTGATTCGCACTGTCGCAATTTTTTCAGGAAGGGGATTAATGAAGTTTCTGTAAAAGGGCGAAAGTGCACAGATAGCAATGGTACTTTGATTAATTAAATATACATATAACTTCATAAAAAAAATCGTTTTACTTTTCCGTATCCTATATATGCGGTATAATATCAGAAAAAAAACAGAATGTCGTGGAGGACGACTTATATTGAGAACTTATTTTGATTGTCTATTTAAATAGGGAATAAGAAAATGTTTCGATAATATAAAAATGAAGGGAAACCTCCATGACGCCTAGAAGAAAAAAATTATGGCATCATGTGGACAGAGTCGTGTCAGTGAAACTGTCGGTTTTCCTTTTATTGTGAGGATAAATTATTAACATCTTAGATTGAGATTAAATTTTTGTGAAAATAATTATCGTTTAAGAGGCGACGACTTTCATTACAATGAACCCGATCGTTGACTGTTCTACCGCTCAGCATTAATTAACGCCGAACTGTATTAGAAGTCGATTGGTTTCTACACCTCTTAAGGTGTTAAAGAGGATAATAGTTAGTCCTTTATACGGTAATATGATATTGGCTTCCCTTAACATATATCTCCAACAGTGATTGAATGGTTTCGTAGTTACCTGACTGGTCGCCGGCAGCTTGTCCGTGCGAAAGACGCCGATTCCTCTTGGTGTTAGACAACTGCTGGCGTACCACAGGGCGGCGTTCCTTCCACATGAACGCAGATGAGCTTCAAATATATTCGAGGGCTGGAACCTATTTTGAGGGATGAAATCAACACTATAAACAGAGACATGATTAAAAGTTAACCCAGTAAAGACACAGGTTATTATTATTGGTAGCTCAAGGCTTGTATCCAGAATAGACAGGTCACTACTCTTTCAAGTTTCCTGCGATGGTACAAACATCGAATACAGCGATAAAAACTCTAGGATTTTTTATTGATAAGTGCCTGTCCTGGGGTCCTAAGTTGCACGCCATCACTCGTAGTGTTCTATGACTGATGTTCTGTAGTTGCTATCGGGTCCCGCGTAGGCTTCAAAATTTTCTGTATGTTGCCATAAAAACTACCCTTGCATAATGCCTTCTCTTTCCCATGCTTGATTGTGCCGATGCCAGTTTCTCTGATCTCACTGAGGACTAACTTAACAAACTTTAAAACTTCCTTTTGCATAAGATTCATATTTGGACTTCATAAATATGATCATGTCTCTGAGTTTCGCATAAAGCTCAAGTGGTTACCCATACGCCTTCGCCGGAATACCTATATTCTTTCTCCTTTGTACAATATTCTCTTCAACCCTTACACTCCATCCTACCTAAAAAACCGGTTTGCTTTTCTTCATGATACACACTCTAAATCCTTACGATCATCGGAGAATTTGAGGTTTTTGGATAATCTGACGAAACGAAAATCCGACGAAAACAAAATCTGGCGAAATTAAAATCTGTCAAAACGGAAATAAGGGATTCTTTTCTGTCCAAGCTGTACGATTGTGCAATTCCTTGGCGGTAAGTATCAGACGTGATGAGTTGCCCGTTTTTAAAAACCGAGTGAAAGCACACTATCTACTAGAACATTAAATCTAAATTTCTTCCTCTAAATCTGCTCTACTTCTGTCACAAAAGCAAACTCTATCCATCCTTTCCGTACTCACTATATATGTAAATGGTATGCGTTTTATATATATTCGATATTTCTACTATGATACGCATCTATTGTGTCTATGACATGTTAACAGGGGTTATTAACATCTAATCTTTTTCTGTTTTATTCACGCTCATCAGAAACTACCCTATAATTCATTTTATGACATAATTATGCTCTCCATCCTATGATTGCTTGTAAGAGATTGCATTGTGCGGTAAGGCTGCCAGTGGTGTACAATAAAGAAAATTATTATTATTATTATGATATAACAGCTTTATACCCATAAATAATTACTGTGTTAAGACTTATTATTATAGGGGTAAGGAAGGTAGTTGGTGAGCGCTTACCGGTGCATATAGTTACTGGCAACACCAGCCATATCACTTCTGTGTAGAACTAATCCATGGAGTTCTGGTATCCTTACTCACCCTACCCTAGTAGAGCTCCTTAAGTACGATCAAAGGATCAGTGAATAACTTTAATAATCCCTAGCGTTAACCCTTTTGCCACAGGAGCTAAAGGTAAAATATGTCCAGTTCGTTGACTTTTTGTAGCAACTTAATTAAAACTTCTTAATTTTGTGTTACGATAATCTAACTTTCATCCAATTTATATAATGAGTTTGGCGATTTTAAGGCCTTCGTGTCGTTGACTTTGCAATGCCGAAACTTCAGTGGAAACTTCCCCGAAAATTCTATCTGTTTTCTGTATTCCGAACTATTTATTTGTTTATTTTATATTATTCAGGAGGGCCCTTCGCGCTTTCACTAATTAAGTTACGTAACGTTACTACGTAACGTTTATAAAAAATAAACTATATTGTACAACAACTTTCTATGATTATACAATATAAAAACTACACCTCTAACACACGAACTTCTCGCAGTACACCAGACATATTGACATAATCGTCTGCCATCCATCCGCAAACAATATTCTAGATTTGATTCCAAGAGAGCGTTGAGTGCGGTAAGTGCTTATGGAACGGGTGAATTATAATTCTTAAAAAATAACCGACTTCAACAAAAAAAACTATTCCATAAAAGACTAATATATGGTTTTCTCATGGATGCCATTGTCAGAACTGGACCAAATTAAAATGGGACCACACGGGAAGCACCAGCTTTCAAATAAAAAAAGAATCATCAAAATCGGTTCACCCAGTCGAAAGTTCTGAGGTAACAAACATAAAAAAAACAGTCAAATTGAGAACCTCCTCCTTTTTTGAAGTCTGTTAAAAATGTACTACAGTGCGACACATAAAGTCTTGCAGAGTATTCTGATCTGATCATCTGTTCTCTCTGTCAGATTTTCACAGGCTATATATAGTCCATAAACTCATAAAAAAGTTTTGTTAGCTTCTCTGCTGACTCAATCATGACCTTTCTTCACAACTGCTCTAAAAGATAAACCGCTCTTAGTAACATTTTATTAAAAAAATTACAGTAAGTAAAAGACTTTTTCAAAACCAATCGATACTGGAGTCGTCAGATGATTGGTTTTAAACTAAAAAGTGGTTGAGAAAGTTATTTAATATCAGCCCTGGATATAACTGTCCTGCTGCTGGGAACTCACTTCTTTTTATTGTAAAAAAAACCGAACAAGTGCTAGACTGACTCGCGCACCGAGGGTTCCGTAAGCAAACAAACTTGTATGTAGACAGTACGTCCATCTCGGGAATCAATTCTCGTAGATTTCTAAAAATACTTTCTCATACATCGATTCGCAACAAAGTCTCTTACTTACTTTCCAACTGCAAACTGCATTTTTGTGCCGTGCGTTCGTGTTGTCGGTTGCGCTACCCACAGTGCGTAACAAATAAATAAAATGACGAGTGTTTTAAAGTGCATATCGTGCAATATTGTCATCGATGAGTTATTAGCGTACATTCAAAACAAAGTGTCGATCGCCGATGAGGCAAGTTTGGTAAAAATATGTGCGTCCGCTTATACAAGTGAACAGATTCAAAAATCAAAGACGTTACTATTGGAGTCACTGTCTTCTGAGGTTCGCAGTATAGTGCGCAAAGGGAAAGGCAAAGAGAACCGAGTACTAAATGATATCATCAGTATATTTAAAGTGGCAGAGCCTGATACGCTATCCGTGTTGGTTGCGCGGGATTTGAATAAGCTACCACCTATAACCTTCGACCATCTGGATGTATCACAGTTACTCAAGGACTTAGTACTGGTAAAGGAGGAAATTAAGAATATCAAATCTTGTTATGTGACCCAAGACGAACTGAAAGATTTGAAGGCTTGTGGCAGATCTCAGTTGTTACAGCCTGTAGATTGCTTGGATTTCAATGTCAAAGCAAGGAGGGGTGCATATTGTGAGAAGGATTATGAGGAAAGTGAAAGCAGCGAAAAGCAAATAAATGTAGAAGAAAAAAAATCGAATTATCTTAATGTGAACAAAATAAACACGCAAGAGGGTATAATACAAACAAGTTCGCAAATGGTGACCGTTCGAAATGATGAAGCTGAAAAAAGCCGCGCGGCAGGTGCCGGAGGCGTGGCTGAGGCGTCATCGCGGCCGTCAGCTGTCAGTGGCTGTGCGAGTGAGACCAGTTCACATAGTACATTGCACGCTCCTAGTCAATCGTATGCGAGCATTGCTGTTATAGAATTGAATGACGACTTTACGCTTGTACAAAAGAAGCAGCAAAAGACTTACGATAGGTACAAAGGAAAATCAGGCAGTAGTGTCATAGTATGTGAAGAAAAATTTAAAGCGGCTGACAGAAAGATACCTATGTTTATAACAAATGTACATAGGGACACCTTAGAATCGGATATAACTAGTTATATTCAGAAAAGAACCGGCGAAAGTGTTAGTCTAGAAAAAATTAATATTAAGCGGCAATGTGAACACAATGCTTATAAGTTCTTTGTGTCACAAAGTAAGTTGCCTATATACCTAGATGAAAAGTTGTGGCCACTGGGTGTTAAATTTCGTCGTTTTGTTAGTTATAGAACGAAAACTAATGAAACCTACAACGCAACTCAGTCGGCAAAAAACATAAATAAATTAGTAAATAATGGCTAATAATAACGCATACAAATTTGTTTCGTACAATTGTAAGAGTGTCAAGCGATCTATTCATAGTATTCGCGAATTGTGTAAACAAGGTGACGTCATCGCACTACAAGAAACGTGGTTGTTACCGGAGGATATCGCATTCCTTGATTCTATTAGTGATGAGTTCAGTTGCACGGGAGTTTCGGCAGTGGATACTTCGGCTGGCATACTGCATGGCAGGCCATATGGCGGAGTGGCCCTTTTGTGGAGACGACGCCTTTTCCACAATGTGACAATTGTTCAGTGTAATAACTCGCGTATTTGTGCGGTAAAAATAATGTTTAATGATAAATCCTTTCTAGTGCTAAATGTTTATATGCCTACGGATACTGATGCGAACCTAACGGAGTTTACAGACATTCTAAGCTCGGTGAGTGCTATTATTGACTCATGTAATATTGACTGTGTATACATGTTAGGGGACTTTAATGCACACCCGTCTGAACAGTTTTATGTCGAATTAGGTGTTTTTGTAGTGAGCAAAAATGGACATGTATTGATACGGCACTACTGGGCATACAGTCTGACACATATACATTTGTAAGTGAGGTGCATGGGTCAAAGCGTTGGCTAGACCATTGTTTAGTAACAGAAGCAGCTGTAGGCACTGTTGGAAATGTATGTGTGTTATATGATGTCCTGTGGTCTGACCACTTTCCGCTGGTGATAGAATGCAATTTAAATATAATTATGTCAAAGAATTATGTAAAAAATATGGATTCAAACATGGTTGTGTGGGGGGAGAGAAGTCAAAGTCAAATAGAATGCTACCAAAAAGAATGTAATGAGAGACTACGGCTAATTGACTTCCCACAGGATCTTGTTGAGTGTTGTGAGAACATGTGCAATGAGTATAGTCACAGAGTTGTTATAGACAAACTGTACTCAGACATCGTGCAAGCTCTGACTGAAGCAGCCGAGGTGGGTCGGAAGGCTGGCAGTAGGCGCCCTAAGAGGGTTGTAATCGGTTGGAACAAACATGTAGCCGAAGCACACAAGGTGGCAAGGCAGAAATTTGTGTCGTGGATGTGGTTTGGTAAACCTACATCGGGTATCCTTTACAATGAGATGCTTGAATCCAGGAAGATCTTTAAGTCACGTCTTAAATGGTGCCAAGACCATGAAGACCAACTTAAAATGGATATTCTGGCTTCACACAACTCAAAAAATGACTTCCGCGGATTTTGGAAGCAAACCAACAAATTACAGCCTAGAATGGGTACCCCTGTAAGTGTTGGTGGCGTGAGTGAACCTGAAGAGATCGCCAATCTCTTTAGGCAACATTTTTATATAAAATCTCCCTTGGGACCCTCCCGGCCGGTGCCTGATGTTGTGTCCGGCATGGCGACGGGCATAAAATTTCAGTCCAAGGAGATCGCAAACACAATTAAATCGATGTCGAGGGGTAAATCCAATCCCCTGGCCATGACGGACTCAGCATTGAGCACCTACAATATGGTGGCCCACACTTATCTAGAGTTCTTACGCTATTGTACAGCTTTTGTGTGAGCCATAGTTACTTACCAGCCGATATGATAAAAACAATTGTTGTGCCTATTGCTAAAAATAAGACTGGTGACCTCGCGGATAGTAATAACTATAGGCCCATTTCACTGGCCACGGTAATCTCCAAAGTGTTTGATAGCATGCTGAACACACAACTAAATAAGTTAATATCTTTACACGATAACCAGTTCGGATTTCGACCTGGTCTATCAACGGAAAGTGCAGTGTTGTGTCTTAAGCATGCTATTACATACTACACGAGGCGTGGGACGCCAATTTATGCTTGTTTTCTGGACCTTTTGACTTGGTTTCTTACGATATATTATGGGAGAAGCTAGAGAAGACAAAATTACCTCCAGAACTGGTAAATATTTTAAAATATTGGTACGGAAACCAGGTCAACAGCGTACGATGGGCTGGAGCTTTCTCTAGTGTCTATTGGTTGGAGTGCGGGGTGAGACAGGGTGGACTGACCTCCCCAACACTCTTCAACCGGAAGTACCCTATAGGTTTTGATTTACCTCCAAAATGTTCAAATTTGTTAAAATGTAAGGCTTAATGGCCGTATCTTTTGATTGCGTTAACTGACGAAGAAGCTTGATTTTTTAGAGCTTCAAAGGATATTTGATATTAATTTAAACTTGAT
Source organism: Euplagia quadripunctaria (assembly GCA_963859945.1). Taxonomy (NCBI): domain Eukaryota; kingdom Metazoa; phylum Arthropoda; class Insecta; order Lepidoptera; family Erebidae; genus Euplagia; species Euplagia quadripunctaria. Next base: position 19,876,150 of record OY982567.1, read on the forward strand.
ACCTTCACGGGTTCCTGAGGAAAGCGGTTTTGACAGAAGGTTCCTTTTTTCTTTTCAGGAACGAAATCTTAAAACGGACCAAAGCATCAAGATTAGAAAAGCAAACTCTTAGCTTTGTAGGTTTCTTCACGAATTGGTTATGGACTGTGTTAAGTAATTTCATCTCTCTTTCATCACTTACATACATTTCTAGATTTCTTCTAATACGCACATAAATAACCAGAAGTAAGAAATCTATGGCCAGAGATCTCGTCCCTTCGTCACCGGTTACATCACACATCATGATCCCTACCTGGAGTAGGGATTATTTATGAGCTAAGTATAAATCCATCAAAAATGCAGGTCTTTGTAGTGGGTAGTCCTAAGCTGAATTACAAAATAATCATTCAGCAAATACCAGTTATTTATTGCGATGGTTCGATTATTCCTTATAGTGAGAAGGTTAACAACTTAGGGATCTATAAGGACGGATGCTTATCCTGGGACCCTCAGATTGGAGAAATTAATCGTAAACTATTTGCAACAGCGGGATCTCTGCAAAGTCTTCGGAACTTCTTTTCTACCTACACGAAAATTGCGCTTGCACAATCTCTTCTTCTTCCTATCCTTGACTATGGCGAAGTCAGCTATTTAGATCTCATCGAAGGCCAACTGACCAAACTTGAGCGGCTCCAAAACGTCTGGATTAGATTCATATTTGGATTATGCAAATATGATCATGTCTCATCGTATCAGTTAAGTTGTGTTATTAAATAAGGCAAATGAACATTGATATATCAAGCTTCGATTACTTATTAAACAATATAATAACAACAAAGGTTGTCTGGAAGAGATCGCCGTGAGCGATAAGACCGCCAATTGTTTTACCTGAATATCTACATTATTTTTGGATTGTATCTAACTTGAAAGGTGTACAATAAAGAGATAAATAAATAAATATAATATTTTATTCGCAATAAGCGGACAGTTAGTGAAGTAAAACTAAGTAATAATCTCGTAGCCATCGCATGCAGCCCGTAACTGCAGCCATCAGCTAAATCAATTTGCAAACCTATTAAGGTCAAATGGAAACTGGTTGGCTATGGACTTCTATTGATAAGTTATAAGCTTTGCTTGTATGACATGAAACTAATTTTGAGTTTAGAATTATGATATACAGGATAGATGATAAAATAATTAACACATCTGCAGGACTGTTTTGTTTAAAACTTCTGTTTAGATTGAGTCGTCCATCTTTGGCAGTAAATGGACCCAATAAAATACCGAAGAAATGCTCTTTTTCGTCTGATAAATAGGATCTCCGCAGAGTTCCTTGGATATTAGGGGGAAAGGGTTGGCAAAGTACGAGTATTCGCATACAATCAAGCGGTGGACTGAATATTTTTCAACTGCTTTTAGAAAAAATCTCGTTTTGTGTTCTGTTCTTTTTTTATTTATCAAACAAATACATTGTAATGGGTAACCATTGGCTTGTCTTTCATGAAACCATTATAATGCATGTAAATCCATTTTAATGGTTTCATGAAAGACAAGCTCAGTAGGCAGCTAATGATATGTGGGGCGTATGGGGTTCCAAGGTTCTTCTCTTCTCAGGTTCTCCTTTCGACCAAACACTGTTTGTGTTGTGTTTAGCGTTAGTTCATGTTTGGTGTTCTTTTTATTAAAACCCCATCTGTGATTCTAGTTCTACTGAGTTGCCTTAGAAAGTTTTTTGTGCTAGATGATACTGGAAGGACGGCAAAGGAACAATTCCCTCGTGAGTTCATTATTAAAAAAAAAACAAATAATAAATTTACATTCTGGTAAAATTAACCTACTTAATACCTAATTTAAACCAAACCGGAATTCTAAGCACTTAAAACAGCGGCGTTGGCCATGTACTGATTACTAGCGTACTTATGTTAATAGCTTATAATACTTTGGTTGTAGTTATAGTTCATTGTCAAATTATGCACAGGTAAACGTAACTTGAAAAGATAAAAATATAAAAAAAAAAAATTGTATACATTTCTTTATTTTCGTGACTTTTAAAACAACTGAATTTTAGTCCGTTATAGGCGGGTGAGATGTTTAACTAATAATAACTTAGGATTTTAACAGGATTTTGTGTGTCATGGTGAAAAAAACATACAACTCTGTTACCATTACTTTTTACCTTTTATTATAAAATTAAACACGTCAAACGCAAACTTTTTGTTATTAATACAATTATCAGTTCTTTTGTCGTATAGAAACACTGGGAAACAAGATTTTTTTAAAGTTTAACGAAATAATACTAAATTATCATTTAAAGAACTCTGTTACTTCTTGGATATATTACATCTTATCCTAGACTTATAAAGATGTATATAATAATAGTAAACAATTAAATATTGAAATACAAATTATGTGTAACAAATAATCTGATTGTGATATTATATACTATTATATAACATAGTTTCTTCTGAAAATCTTTATACGTTCTTTATTTTTTGGGGAGAGAAAGTAACAGAGTTGTAATATAATAACATCATATTTTTTTTTCTATCTGACGTAAAGAAATTGAACTTGGTGTGACTTTATTTATATTAAAATTGACAATAATATTAACAAAAAGAAAAATATAAAAAATAAAATGTGATCGTCTGAAAAGACTAACTGTTAGAGTTATTTTTCAAAATAATTTACATACATTTTTTACGCAGGATAGCTATCCGGGGCAGGTAGAGTTTGTAATGAAAACCATTCTGCTACCAGAAATAACCACAATGTTACTTCTCAAGAACTAAGAAATATCTATAATACATCTTAATTCTTGTAATACATTGTCTACTAATGTTATGTTTTTTGTATTGAATGTATAATATGTTAGAGGTTGTGTTAATAATAATAAAAATTGTTGAGGGACAACTTTACCTACCCAAAATTTGACAATGATCCTTATAAGAAATGCACTCAATTAATTTTAAAGGTTTCATGATTACCAATGATTTAGTGCCTACTGTTAAAACTGACCAAACAATGAAAATACCCAATCACAAAAATCATACCTGTCACATCTTCTGAAGGTGCATCTCTTTTCCCTTCTTGTCGTGTAAGTCGTTTACCTAACTTTGAGCCTTCAAAAGATAATCAAAGGTAACCTCTATGGCGGTCACTAAAATGGCTATTAGTCGATTTAAAACAGAATGCATTGGCATCAGAGTTTATTACGTAAAGTGTAATTTGATGACTAAAGTTTCCTCTTTTTATCACTACAAAAAATTTAAGTGCGAACATTAATCAAACAAAACACATTTTATTACGTAGTAGTAAAAGCTAACTTCAATTCACCTAAATAAAGTTACTACAAATCGTTAGCTATATTTTTTTCTGTTTCTATTTTTTATTATTTCTGAGACCACGTCGCGTCGGATCTATTACTGTGTATAACTGATGCTTAAGACAAGGTGAAGTGCAGAAGATTTACTAGAAACCTGTCCAGAGTTAGGAATTATACACTAGGCAGTAGAAGACACTGAATGTATTACCAATTTAATAAAAGTCCAATTAAAATTGGTCCCCAAACGACGAAACGATCCCGTAATAATGTTTAAACTAAAACAATTACCTACCAATTAGCTACTAAAATCACCTGAATCGAGAACCTCCTCCGTTTTAAAGTTAATTAGAAGCTTACACTTCCTTTAACTAATTGTATAATATTTTATTTGAATTCTAAAGCTAGTGAATATCACGAGTTGGAATAAATATTACATTAGACTATTCTAGAAAAAAAAAATAACTTAAAGAATTCATTATTAAGATTCCTAATTATCACTAGTGACCTTAGCTCAGCAGAATTACGAATTTTAAAAAGTTCAAAGTTGTTAAAGCAATTAATGAAGTTATTAAAAAAATAACGATCTTTTCCTGTTCTTTAAAATAGAAATTTTAAAATCTGAATCATATAATAATCAAAATAAGATAAAATTAACTACAACTTCAAGGAATCTAGATGCGAGTTCCTAGGTGTAGAGACCACGTGAGAAACTCGAAAGAGAGCCATAACTCTTTTGCTTTAAATTGTTATCATTTCCTCAATAAATCAATCGTTCATTATGTCAGTTCATCGCTCACATTATTTCAGTGTGTTCTAATCGTACATAACAACAAAGAATCAAACATAAAACGCAACGGTGTAACTTCAACTTCAACTTTTGGTTTGAAATTGAAGATAAAATTACCGAGTATTGTATTGACGTCATGCGCTACAAAGCGCCATACTTCCATGTGTGTAGTTGTGTTGATGGACATAACCTCGTTAGTAATATACAATGGAGGTGTCAGCAGTTCAGAACACCTTTGGTTCACTGTAGTTAGAGAGTTCAAATCTTTTAGCCTAGAACAAGGCTCGGATAAAACAAATACAGCAAGAGGAAAATGGAGAGAGCTTTTGTAACTTTCAAAGGACTGTGACTGCTTTGAAATAAGAAAAGTAGGATTTTGTTTGATGTTCTAGGAAAATGATTGTTTTTTTTTAATACGGTAAGCACGTTGTGTTTATTTCGAGCATATGTGTATTTCAGTTTAAAAACAAGCACACGCCATGGTCTATCTGATGTGAAGTAAGAAAATAAAGACTTAAATAAAAATATTTTTAACAAAAAATTAAACCGACGAAAAGAACTAAAAAGCAAAAAATAAATAACTATAAAATTTTTATAATCTAATTTTGAGCTCAGCTACATGAGGTGATGATTTCTGAACGCAAATACCTGATAAAGTAATGAAAAGTAAACAGAAACACTATCCGTTCCTACAATTTTCGAAGGTTTCTCTCAATTTTATCAGGATCCCATCATCAGATCCTGACCTACTTGACATGGGACCACCCCCAAAATATTCAGATATTTCATTAGAATTCTATTCCATTCTTAATTAAGTTGTTTATATACTCGATATACTCGTATCTAAGTATTTATTACGTTTCGAGCTTGGCACCGACTTCAAACAGACCAGTAGGTATCAATCTATAGATGACGGAAATATCGGTGAACATACCAGTACATAAAAAAATACATACAGCCGAACATAGAACCTCCTTCTTTTTTTGAAGTCTGCGCAATTCAAATTAGCAAATACATTAAGAACCAGTAATCAGTAAAAGAAAAATTTACTTTTATGAACAGAAGAGCCAACGTCTTGGTGGTGGTGTTATACCACCTTGGTGGCAAGCAAGCGTACGGGGCGGTCAAACAGTTAAGTGCTTTTATTATTAAGTTTGTATGTTTCCTATTATATAAATACTCGTATGATCAACGTCGTGGTAGAAAACGCAATTTCAGTCGAGCGTAAAACTACACGATAGAATTTGCGTTTATTGAATTATGTTCGTTTGGCCTCGGCCTAATTGATTTGTTAGAATTGTTGGTGGAGCCGATTCATATTTCCAATCTTGGATCGTCTTCAAGGATCTTATGTGCGTATCAAGGAGGTACCGAGGAGAAGCGATTCTGTGTGCTGATGCTAAAAGAGTCGTGTCAAAGGCATCCGCACGGCCATATCTAAGAGACACATACATGTTTATAGTCCATAGTAAATCATCCTTTAAAAAAAAAATTGCACAAAAAAACAAACAATACTAAATCAACAATGTTACCGCAACAATGCGTTACTTTGTTAAAAGTAAAATGATTAAATCAATAAATAACAAATAATAATTCCAACCGTCTTACAAATAGCTAAGATCGCTATTATATCTGCCAGTGTCGATTTATACCCGCCCGTTTCTAAATACTTAAGCCTTGTAGAAAGAAATCGGGCGAAGAAACTTACAGCCACATACAATTTTAGTGAAATGTATTACAACGCTGTTTTGTTGTGCGCTATTAAGCTATGAAAATAGGGATACTGATATTGATACCAGATAAAATTAAAGTAAAATATGACCTAAAAGACGGAAAATAAGAAATAATTTTTTCCAGACCATTGTAATCCTGGAACTTCAAGAGTACAGTGTACAGTTCTCTTAGATATGCGTGTACCATTTTCGGTTTTATCGACACGTTCCATCAGGTGAGTTGGAAGACAAACGCCTACTCCATTAAAAAAAAAAAAAAATTGCTCACTTTACACAAAAATAAAAATTTGCTCACCTTACACAAAAAAAATTGCTCACATAACACTTCTATTAAGTATTTGAGATAGCCTGTTAATTTAACAAAAAAAAAATTGTACCAAGGGTTTTTTTACTTTTTATCTTTCATATAATCCACTTTTGAGTACGGGCTTTACTCAAAAGTGGATTATATGGCACGCATAGTTTTACCGTAGACTTAAATTTAAAAATTTCTGTTTTATCTGGGATTTTACTTTAAAATTATTATTATGTACGTTACACGTGTTTAAATGAGTGTAGGTATTTCACTTTATAAGCTGTATATGATGATCTATGTATGTAACGGAATCTTTAAACATAGTTTTAACCAACTTCAAGACGTCTCATTAACTTCAAATCTATACACGTATCAAGGATCGATAACAATACAAGACTAAAAAATAAGAAAATAAATGATAGATTAAAAAACTAAAAAAAATATGCTTTAATTGCAAATCCAACTAAAAAGTAGATTTAAATTTTTAAATATGAAGAGTTTCTTCAATGGCTGTACTGGTTTATCATAATGAAAAAAAAAAGTTTAAAATAAGAATTAAGTTATTAAGAAAATACTTAATTTTATTGTAAAAAAGCTTGGGGTGCTTGACATCAAATGTTACATAATGTTAATAGTTCATTGGTAGCTATTTATAAAAGTAGAGTTATTATGAAAAAAATCTATGAAATAGGGTTAGGTATCTTAAATATTAAACGAATTAGTTGGCTTAAAGCAAGATACTAATTAATAGATTTGTTACAAAAAGGAAAATATGTATATACAAAACTGATAAAATACAAGTAAAAAATCATGAAGTATAAAATATTAAAACCGCCAGAGAGTTAAACAATTTATTAATTTGAAAGCTCTTCGGATCGCGGATCTTTTCTAAGTTTTGAATAGAAATTATTTTCCCTTCATAACTGAGAAGGCTCTTAGATTGTCCATTGTTACCTGATTTCACAATGGGAAGCATCTTGTAATTATAAATAATTAATGTCAGAAATAGACTAATCCGGGTTATTCTCGGACTGCCCATTGTAGAGACTTGCTTGGCTGGAGAGATAGTACTTTTAGGAAAGCGGTGTATCTGATAGGAAAGTTGGAAACAAACAGTTACCACAACTGTAAATAATTATTATTATATTTTAGGTTCTAGCTAATACAATCACTTCATTATTCGGTGTGACTTCTTTCTGTCATCACTAATACGAAAAACAAGAGTTTTTTGTTTTAATTATACAAACAAATTCATTCGAAGCTCATTGACTTAGATATTATATTAACAGCCAGCTTCTAACAAGTTCAAAGGAGGCTTGAATACTACAATATTATTTGCATTAAGCGTGTTCGATCAACGAATTTTACATAATATGAAGGCTCTCTCACAGGATTTAGTAGAAATATAGGGCTTAGCATGTGCCTTTTACTTCTGCCAAAGTATATCATACTTTGTTTTGATACTGACAATATAAGGGAAAAAGTACATCGACAAACCAGGGCGGAACTCAGTTGGTTAGAGGGTCGAAACAGGTAGGGGCTGTCACAGATTCTTTCAAAGAAATAAAATACTAAATATAGTGTCTCATCTATCAGGTCAGTGTTTCATGGCTCCGGGGTTCCTGATGGAAAACCTGGCCCGTCAGCGGAAAGCACATCGTTCTTTCTTGCTTTACCCTGTGAGTTGTTCACTTTTCTTTTTGATCTTTTATATATTTTCTGTCTATTATCGAAACACTGGAGCCTTGACGCTCAATAAAACGATGATTAATAGCGAGATAGATGTAATTTGGTACTATTTTTCGTGATATTACAATAATAATACAGTGTTGTATGCGTTCGTATTGAATGTAGGATAGCAATTAGCAAGTCCTTTATACAAAAAAAGTGGGTAGAAATTTTTCCTAAGTAAAATAATTAATTATTTCAGACTTACAGATAAAGTAATAACGCTCGGTTATGACTGTCAAGCGTTAACATTTTCTTTTTCCTTCATATAATAACAAAACATTACATAATACACATATACGACTTACCTTAATTTAGTAAAGAAAATAAATATGAACATAGGAGAAAGCCCTAAGTTAATATTTATTAGCTTCACTATAGTAACAAAAATAAAGTACAGATCAGAGGTCCTTTCAATACGTCCACGTGTATTGAAAAAATATTCACTCAATTACTGTTACTAAATTAAGAAATACTCAAATATGTTGAAATCTAATTAGTAACTAAGTAACAGTGTCACAGGTCGCTCTAGAGACGGATGAACAAATCCTTCGTTACCAGTATGAGTTTCCCATACTGGAAACTATCTGGTGACATAACTAGCGTAATCTAGTGAAAACCAGCTGAACTACTATGTAACTACTCATCCTGCATCACACAATAGAAGAAATACGTCATCTCAACATTATTCATTGGTTCCCATCCCGTTAGGTACAATTACTTAACATTGTCTGAGGGTTGTTTCTTTGTGTCGGTAGCAGATCACAGGTTTCCTCCATATTCTCTGAAAGCTATTCTAAAAATTAAAATTATGTATAGGGGAATTAATGGCATCAATAGGTACGGCCGTGTTCAGCCTGTGACCACGGCCAATGTAACCTGGTTGAAACGTCAGACAATTCAATGGTATGTAATGCCTATTGACCGCATTATTTCGCGTATACATAAATATATATCTTGGAACGCGAAAGTTTCAAAGTAAGTATTCTTAAAATTATTATTGAAAACGTAAAGCTCTTCAAAGTACTGGTGAAGCTGTGTAATTGCTGATGTTCGCGTTTGTCAACTTACATTCTATTCTATTATATACGTGCCTTTTGAATAGATCAGAAGGGACCGGAATTCAGCTCACATATGTATGTGTGTAACACATGAATAAGAAGGGTTTGTCTCGATATTTCGATCGAATTGCAACGTTCGTCGTCCTGGGGACTCAACTTAATTAGTTATTATTGAAGGTATAAATACCACAATTTATAAGTATTATGTCCTGTATTGTGATAAAGTCCTGATTAACACATCTGCAATGATTATAAGTTGTGAAAATTAAAAACAATTTTAGAGCCTCATGAGGTAAAATAATTTACTGCATGGTTTGGTTCAGACATTGTGTTATGGCAACTTATGGCTAGAATATGTTGAGAAGAATAATTCGGCAGCATTGATACAATTATCAACAAAGCTCAACAATCAAGTAGGATGGTGAGCGAATTTAAACGCAGGCCAAGAGATGTAATGATGAGATTAGCTTGTCACGAGATTGAAAACAAGACTTTTAATTACTGGAGGACTATTGTTTTCATCGGATATGCAGTGCTACACTGCAGGTTATAGTTTTGCGAAGCGGTCAAAGCAATTTAAGATTACTTATGCCGCGTTCCTATAATCAAGAAACGACTCGTTTTGCTTACGGACGTTAAAATAATACTTGAAAATTCAACGATATTATACCGTCCGTAAGCAAAACGAATCGTTTCTTGATTATAGGAACGCAGCATTAGAATACGATATATTTTGACGACCATTTTAAAAACTGATCCTTATCTTATCTCGAGTGTTGTATGCATTCAGCATGACATAAACACAAAACACATAGACCAAGTGTCTATGTTAGTAATGCGACAGGGTCGCATCGCAGCAGCGGCTAGACCACTGTCTAGTCACCGCGGCGGCCGAGGTAGCGGTAAGTGACGTGCACGTATTATACGACGCGTATTATATATGTCACACCACCTCCTAATTGTGATACCGGTAAGATTAATATAGACCAAGATCCCAGGGCCGCCAGACCTTACTTATTTACTGACCTCACAACAAAATTTCTCTTAATAGTAGAGACTCTTAAGTTATGCATGCCTGTTAGCTTGGGCCGACGGCCCATTTTAGGGTTCTAAAGTTATATAAAATCATTGATCACTTATATATTACACGATTTCATTAAAAAGTTATTTTCATTATTGCCAAAATATCCTCAGGCGCCCGCGCCCGCGCTTATACTCACGCACGGCTACAATATAAAAGGGTCTGAGGGATTTTTGGCCTACAGGATTTGTCTGGCTGCTTACAAATAGCATTAAAAAAGTTTTTCAAACCTAAAAGCGTCAGGTGTAAATAAACGTAAGCGGAAACTGTTTGCTCGTATGTAAAATTACGCACATATACACATACATACAGATATCGTTCGCAGGTGGTTCATTCTAAGGTATTATTGATGTATCTAAGCAGCGGTAGCGTAATGGCTAAGGCGTCGGACTTGCGATCAAGTGGTTGCGGGTTCGAACCCCACCCAGTGCACTACCGACGTGAACCCACTTCTAACACAAGCATTTAGCTTAGCTGGAGGGGTTAACAAGAATACCAGTAACGTGTGACCCACGTTGCTAGAATTCTTTAAAAAAAAAAACCTTCAATTAAACTTCAAAATTTTGTAGATATTATTATTCTGGTATTTATTATGATGAAAAACCGATGATCCACATTTTTGATTTATCTGCATAAACTATTAGAACTTTATACCAAGTAATTTAATTATTTTCAATCACAATTCATATGTCATGAACTCATGACAGATTTCTCGTGAAATAATTTAAGAGAAATCTCTCATGACAGGATACTTGATGATATCCGAGATCGTTCTTGTGTGTGAGATTGACTTTTCCTCGTGAACAACTATGAGTAAGTTGGCAAAGATTCATAGAAACCAGGTATCGGTGGCGTGTTGCCAGATTTACCTTCATAAATTAGTTCTGGGTAGAAATACCACATTACGACTAACATAAAATAAATATAGAGTTATTTCTTATGTTGTTTATAAAAAGATATAACAGCAGTCAAATTCATTAAAAATATTATTACAATACATAAAACTATGCAAGTATTTACAATCCTTAAACGCGTCATTAGGTAGTTATCATTTTAGTGGACAAGATGCCATGATAATAAGTTCACGTGGCTTAATTACAAATAATTGATATATTAGCTGGTATCAAATAATACCTCCCATTCCTATTCACGAGGATATTCCATATAAAGTAGATGCAAGGCAAGCAGGCATTGTGAGGATAATTTCTCCTTAATAGAGTTTTAGTTAAGTAAACCAACTAAACTCGTAACTTTCGAAATCTTTGTTAACTATACAATAATTATATCGCCTAGGTCGAAGTTCCCCCGTTATTTATTAAATTTTCAATCAAATCAAATCAAATCCATTTATTTCAATTAGACCAATAACAGGTATTTTTTAAATTGTCAGGAGTAGGAGTCAGTCAGACTAAGTCAGTCGTGAAGTTGCCTGTTCCGATACTTGTTGCTAATGAAATTGCAGCTACACTCATCACTCTTCTTCGTATTTCAGGTTTAGTCTCTTCATAAAGTTGAGGTATGATGTTCTCTGTGAATTACTTTCTGCCTGGTATATTATATTTTGGTTTAAGATTTCTCCTCAAATTTCTAAAGCCAGTATTTTCAACAATTGACAACGGCTGGTTGTCAAGTGCAATCATCTCATCTATCGCAATATTGATGTCTCTTGATCTTGAGTCTTCACGTGACCATTGTATAGTATAATCTATCTTCATACCACTATCTTCAATATTTTATTGGCTTTTCTGACATAAACTGACCTCTGATGACGTTGAAGTTGACGGAGTAGGAACTGTTGTAGGTAGTTCTTCTGCTTGGATTTGCGACTGGGAGGAATCGTTTGTGGTCAAACATTTGGTAGGAGAACCTAACTGAGGTATCAAGGTTCGATGTCGATATTTAATATGGGTGTTTATACTTGTAGTATTTGCTGTTTTTCCCTGCCCACCACGAGAAATCCATACACTAGATTTTCTTTTTGACATGATTAAATTTTAATTGAGCTATTTCATTTTAATGAACATTAACAGTATTATCTGTACACAAATATTTTTTTTACACAAAGTCACCGCTCTGACAAGGGTCAGAGCGGTGACTTTGTGTAAAAAAACAAAAATCAAGAAACAATGCGAAGTAAACAAAACAGGTTCCGACATGCTCGCAGGCGATGTTTGCGACTTTCACGCGAGTCATAATCGGTACATCTCTAATTATTATTAATGGTAATGGGTATTCATTTAGGAATCTTTTGTAGCACATTTTGCGCAAATAAAAATTAGAATTTTATTAAACCTATGACTACTGGGGTAGAAAGATTCTCGAGTGGTCATTACGGCGGCATAAAAAGGAACTGAACATCTGGGTCAACTGGGTCAAAGTGGCATATAGTCATTGAATGATAGCCACTCGTGACCACTCATTGTGGATGTCTTTGAATGAGGCTCATATTCAAGCTGCTCAGCAGTAGACGTTTCGCCTGAGATGAAGAAGATGGAATCGTGATGTATAAACATTAATTTCTTGCTAGATGAAACAAAAAAAATTGCAGGCTCCTTAAAATGTTGCTCCAAAGGTTTTTTTTTTAATTACGAAAAAGTGCTTTCCATATTAGCTAACATTCTACTATAAGTAAAAATATATGTAGTAGTAATAATTACATATTTAGGTCGGTCCTTCATCATGTGTAAACAAAGGGCTCAATAACGTTTCCATACAGCATTATATTACAGGTGGCGCCAGACGTAGAATTCACCAATTCAGCTATCAGATACGAAGCGAACAAAATCTCCGCTATAATTTATTACGTGACATTATTTTGACAGGACTTAATTAAGGCAGTGTTGTTCTAGTTTAGGGATATGATGCGAAATACAGTTGTTTGGCAGTCCTAATTATTCTGAAAATGGGAGCACGTAAACATATCTTTTTTTTTTATTTTTTGAGATAAAGAGCACAGGAAACCATGAGATAACATGGGTAATGTCGTATAAGCGACTTTGCTATCAGTAAGGTATCTAGACCGTACCCATGTAACCATTGCCAGGTCAGACGCGTCTTTTCCTAGGTAGTAGGTATGTAGTTATGAACATGCAGGACGGAGATTCTCTCGCGGATGCAACTTACCCTCAGGGCTCCCTGAGGCTTTTGTACTGGACCTGCATTAGATTCTCCCGTTAATATGCGTTACGGAGTACTGGGGTATACGGTTGAAGTACGGATTCTCTTGCCAACAAAACAAAAGCTAGGTCATTCACCTTCACATATTTAAGTATCTCCGTTGATCACTTGTAAAGTTAGCAAAAAATACGTACATTTGTGCTTGTTATAGAAAAGTAGTTGTGAACGAACCTTATACGATATCGTACATTTAACGGTACGAAAATCATCCCTTTTCATATTACAGGTATATTTTTAAATGATCCTGTGATTTGTTAAAAAGAGATGATAACTATAATTATCAATATCACAGACAGCAAAACATTACCGCCGATTTTTTTGTCTGCGAAAACTTTACACACACTACACACACACACACTTACACTATTATACATACTTATATATATTTACAATTAACGGACATAAAATACAGCTAGACCCAGAGACATATTGATGAATAACACGAATAATTGTAGGTTTCGAACCCATAACACTCGACACAGTGGCAGTTAACGAGGTCAATCCTCACTTCAGCCACTAAACCATCCGTGCAGATAAAAAAGCTGTAAGTAATTGATGTAATAACTATTGTTACATATTATTGATTGTGCTAGGCCATGGCCAACTTGGTATGTAATTTGGTTACTCATTTAAAAATCATAAAATATATAGATTAGTAAATTAGTTAGTGCGTCAGATGCTTCATTGACTGTTCACACTCTTGAGGTAGGTCGTTGAGACTCCCCCAAAGTATCCCTACGTTGCCGTCGTGGGGGGGCTTGCGCGGGTCAATGATCTCTGGGGCTATGCCGGTAGAGCCACTCATGCCGGATTGGCCCAGAGGGAGACTCCAGACCAAGCGGGATACCTGGTGGGACCCTTCCCTGGGTCACCCAGAGTTGCTCCGCTGTTTAAAGCGGAGGAACGAGGACGGGCTCGGCGTGTACTTACACTGCCACCGAGCAGGCAATGGTTGACTTGGTCTTCCTGCCACCGTCGGCAAATCGTAATCCCGAAAGGAGTGTTGTGGTTATGTCTCACGACTCCGATCGGGGGCGAGGGTCTTGGCTTAGCCGCCCGGACTGCGAGGAAGACAACCTCTCTAAAAATTACCCCGAATCCCGTGCTTTAGTGTGTGGCCAGGGGATGCATGGCTGACGGGTGGTTCAGTCGCAAGCACACTCCCAGCCGAGGCACTTGCGGTCCCCTCGGTTGGGCACAAATTCACGCTTGCCCAGGTATTGGGGGATCTCTGCCTGGGTCGACTTTTATTTCTCCCCCACTCGTGGGAACAATTATGGAATTATTAACAAATACCCAAAAAGAAGTTGAAAAGGAGAAGAACAAGCAAAAGAAGATGGTGCAAGAAACGCCTTTGAGAGGCGCTGAGAACTTAGAATCCACAGAGGATTCTACGTCACGAATCACGCCGCTACCTACGGAGCTTCTAGAAGTCGATTCGACTCCTGGGAGCAGTCGAAGGTCTGAGCGTCTTCGTTGCAGAGCTGCTGCATCGGCGGAGCTCGGGGGTGACTCGGAGTCTGACTCCGGGTCGTCCATGAATTTATCGTTTGGCACAGACAGTCGCAAGCGGAGCCTCTCGCGATCTAGTGCTGGCGTATCAGAAGACATGCCAGCCCCGAAAATAACAACTGCGTCAAGGGGGCGCACGAGGCCGCGCTCTCAGACGCCTGCGGGCAGGAGCGCCTTCTCAAGAGCCGAACAAACGGTCCTGACGCGTACAGAAGGTGAACGCGTAGCTGAAGAAGAGATCACTGATCTTCTTCTAAAGATCCGTCCACCTGCGGAAGGCGGTTCCACTGACCTCAAAATCAAAACAGATGCAGCGGTGGGCATCATAAATATGGTGGCCACAAAGTCACGAAACCTGAAGGGGCCCTTCGTTCGAGCCCTTAAGGAGTCATCTTCAGCAGTGGCGGGGGTCGTTGAGACCCTCATTGCAGATGTCGAACGATTAAAAGTGGAAAATGTTCGACTCTCAGAAGAGATGGTCGATCTTCGTGCCCAGTTCGCACAATTTAGGGCCAATACGTCGGAGCTACCTGAGCAGTCACCCTCAGCGTCACAACAGGCCTCCCCGTTGACATCCTCATTTCCGGATGCCCACCTGCGTCAAATCACCGACGCAGTGTGGCGCATGATGGATGGTCGCCTTGCTGGCTTGGAAGCAAGGCTACCTCCTGCACCCACTGTTCGGCCACCACTTGCCGCCCCTAAGCCAGCTCCGCCTAAAACACCTCTTCCTGCCGGGAGAACGTATGCGACAGCTGTGGCAGCAAAGACGGCAACGACGCCACAGGGGGGAAAAAAGAAGGTACCCCGTACACAGACAGAGGCAAGGGCTTATCCACCACCTGTGCATGCACCTGCTGTGGCTTCTACCGTAAGCAGTGCCCCTGAACTCGCCCCTGACCCTTCACCTCCTGCCGCCTCCAGCGAAGGGTGGCAAACTGTCAAGGGGTCAAAGAAAAAGAGGAAGAGGGGAGGCAGAAAGAAGAAGGGGGCTGCAACTCAAGGAGCAGCCCAAGCGACCGTAAACGCTGGCAAGAAGCCCATAAAGCTTACCCCCCCAAAATCAGCCGCTGTTGTAATAACGGTGTCATCGGAGGCAGAGAAGCGTGGCCTCTCCTACGCGGAGGTCTTCCGCAGGGCACGTGAAGTCGTCCAACCCGGTGAACTGGGAGGCGTCGGTGGGCGTACCCGCAAAGCCCAAACGGGGGCTCGCGTACTGGAGTTTCCCGGGGCGGAAGGCGCGGAAAGGGCCGATGCGCTGGCTGATAAATTGCGGAGTTTATTTGCGACGGAGCAAGGCGTGAAGGTCGCCAGACCCACTAAGTGTGCGGAGATACGCGTCTCGGGCCTAGACGACTCAATCACGCCGGCCGACATCCGAAGTTTTGTAACTTCTGCAACCGGATCTACCTCAGACTCGGTCAGAGTCGGTGCTATTCGTCCCGGCCCTGGTGGAGTCGGTTCGGTCTGGGTCAGCTGCCCTGTGTCCGCGGCTAAAAAACTTGTTGACGGTGGCAGGCACCTTGTGGGCCTCAGTGCAGTCCGGGTTTCAGCCCTGGAAGCCAGGCCCATGAGGTGCTACAAGTGCCTGGCGCCGGGTCACACTCATGCTGCATGCACTAGCTCTTATGATTGCAGCGGACTATGTTTCCGCTGCGGTCGTCCAGGGCACGTGTCGGCAAATTGTTCCGCCGCCCCTTACTGTCCCACTTGTGCTGCGGCTAATCTGCCCGCCAACCATATGACGGGGCGTAAGGGATGTAAGCCTCCGAAAAGAGCATCTGTTTCACAGGCAGGGATTAGCCAATCGACCCAGGCTATCCCTGTAGCTGTTTCTCGACCACCGTCGCCGATGGAGGCTGTAGAGACGATCCGGTAAATGGACCAAGTCTTCAGCCTCATCGTCCAGACGAACCTGAACCACTCTGCCGCTGCACAGGATCTTCTCCTGCAGACTATGGCGGAGTGGCCAATCAGTTTAGCCGTAGCCGCGGAACCCTACTACGTTCCTTCCCGCCCAAACTGGATGGGCGACTGGGACGGTTCCGTAGCGATCGTCAGCTCCTCGGTGCCTCATTCCCCGCCCTTGTCGCTAAGAGACAAGGGCTCTGGATATGTTGCCGCTGAATGGGGGGGAGTCACATTCTACGGAGTTTATTTCTCCCCCAACCGGAGTCTGGCTGATTTCGAGGTCTTTCTGAACAACCTGGAGACCTCGATGCGGCGTCAGTCGTCTGGGCACACGCTCGTGCTCGGGGACTTCAACGCAAAGTCTACTGCGTGGGGGTCCCCCAGGACGGATGTCCGTGGCGAGGCGGTGGAAGAGTGGGCAGCATCGGTGGGCCTCTGTCTCCTCAACAGAGGCTCTGCCAACACGTGCGTGCGACAGCAGGGGGGGTCGATAGTGGACCTTTCGTTCGCTACCCCTGCTCTCGCCGCACGAGTAAGGGACTGGTGTGTCCTGGAAGAGGTTGAGACGCTCTCGGATCACCTCTACATCCGATTCGAGCTCTCCCGATCCCAGGACCCCAGCAGGGGTCACAGGGCGCGGCGATCTCCCCGATTTCCGCGATGGGCTGTGGGAAAACTAAATAGGGACCGTCTGGAGGAGGAGGCCATTGTTCAGTCTTGGCTATCTCCTCCTCCACCTCCAACTGAGGAGGTAGACGTTGGGGCAGGCCACCTTCGCGATTTAATTACGCAGGTATGCGATGCAGCCATGCCTCGAATTCGAAATCGTCGTCCTCCGAGGAAGGGGGTCTATTGGTGGTCCCAAGAGTTAGCGGACCTCCGTGTGGCCTGCATTCGTGCCCGGAGGTCCTACTCCCACAGCCGGCGGCGTCGCCGCAATGACGGGGAAGAGGACCAGCTTTACGAGGAATACCGCGAATCACGGAGTACTCTGAAGCTGGCTATAAGCCGCGCCAAAGAAGCGAAAAGAAAGGAGATGCTGGAGGGTCTCGATCGTGACCCCTGGGGTCGCCCATACCGTGCGGCGCAACAAAAGCTCCGCACGTCGGCCCCCCCCCCTTACGGAGACTCTTCAGCCCAGCTTCCTGCAGAAAGTGGTTGAGGGCCTTTTCCCGCAACGGGTGGAACACACGCCCCCGTCGATGGCCCCCTTGGCCGGAGACAACGGAGAGGCTGCAGACGAGGATGTTCCACCCGTAACGGAGGCGGAGATAGGGGCGGCTGTTCTACGGATCCGTTCCAAGAACACCGCCCCTGGGCCAGACGGGATCCCTGCCCGAGTTTTGGCCCTGGCCCTTGACCACATGTCGGACCACCTCAGGGGGGTGTTCGACGCTAGCCTGGCGTCCGGACACTTTCCTGAATGCTGGAAGAGCGGGAAGCTGGTCCTTTTAACGAAGCCGGGACGGCCTACCGACTCGGTCGCGGCCTACAGGCCCATCGTGTTGCTGGACGAGGCGGGTAAATTGTTTGAGAGAGTCCTCTCTGCCCGCATCGTCCGGCACCTTTCCGAGGTTGGCCCTGATCTGTCGGACGCTCAATTCGGTTTTCGAGCAGGGCGTTCGACGATCGGTGCTGTGTTGCGCCTGAGGGCCGTGACCGAAGAGGTAGTGAGCCATGGCGGCGTGCTGTTGGCGGTGTCGTTGGACATCGCCAACGCATTCAATAGTCTGCCATTCAGCTGCATCAGGGAAGCACTCCATTATCACGGGGTGCCAGGGTACCTGAGGCGGCTGGTGGCAGACTATCTAGAGGAGCGTACCGTCATGTACGAGGACCGAGATGAAAATTTGAGACGTCGGCCCATGTCGTGCGGTGTTCCACAGGGGTCTGTTCTTGGACCACTCCTGTGGAACATGGGGTACGACTGGGCCCTTCGCGGTGACTTCCCCCCCGGGCTGGGCGTAATCTGTTACGCTGACGACACTTTGGTTACAGCCCGGGGGGTGAACTTTCAGGAGGCGGCGCGCTTGGCCACCAGGGGAGTCTCTATGGTGGTCGATCGCATTGAGGCGCTGGGCTTGCGGGTGGCCCTGGATAAGACGGAGGCCCTTTTATTTCATGGGCCCCGTCGTGGTCCACCCCCTGGCGCCTCTATCGTTGTCAACTCGGTCCTCGTACCGGTTCAGGCCCATATTAAATATCTGGGCCTGATCCTCGACGGGAGGTGGCGCTTCGACGAGCACTTCCGGCAGCTTGCTCCAAGACTGGTTGGCGCTGCGTCCGCCCTGGGACGACTTTTGCCCAACTTGGGTGGACCCAGCGTCGCCACAAGACGGCTGTACACGGGGGTTGTCCGGTCAATGGCACTGTACGGTGCACCGGTGTGGGCGGAGGCTCTGACCGCCCAGAATAGGGCGCGCCTCTGGCGCCCTCAGAGGGTTATGGCGGTTAGAGCCATACGCGGATACCGTACCGTGTCGACGGAGGCGGCGTGCGCGTTGGCCGGGACTCCCCCGTGGGATTTGGAGGCGGAAGTGCTCGCCGAAGTTTATCGGCGGGCGGCTGAGTTCCGGGCGGGAAGCGGCAGTCGGCCCCCGCCCGAAGAGATAAACGAATGGCGTGAAGCCGCTCGCCGAGCCACGATGGCTCGTTGGTCGTCCCGGCTGGAGGCTCCACGTGCGGGCTTTGCCGCTGTGGAGGCGCTCCAGCCGGTCATCGTCGAGTGGGCAGGGCGGCAGCACGGGACCCTTTCCTTCCGACTGACGCAGGTTCTTTCCGGGCACGGCTGCTTCGGGAAGTACCTGCACTCGGTCGCTAGGAGGGAATTGAGTCCCGCCTGTCACCACTGCGACTGCAGTGAGGACTCGGCTCAGCATACGCTGGCGGCTTGCCCGAGTTGGGCGGTGCAACGTCGGGCCCTCATTGCAGTCATCGGAGAGGATCTGTCGCTACCGGCCGTCATACGCTCCATGGCCGGTAGCGACAGGAATTTTACCGCGGTCGCAACCTTCTGTGAGGACGTCATCTCGCAGAAGGAGGCGGCGGAACGGGTCCGGGAGGACGATCTCCACTCGGACCAAATTCGCCGCCGGCGAACCGGGCGGCGGAGGCGCGCTTTCCAGCGCCTCATGCCGCCCTGAGTGTGGCCGCGGGTGGACGGGACGGGTTTTCCCCTTCACCCGCTACAGTGGCCATCCGCGAGGAGGCGTCGTCCACGTGTACCTGGACGTCGCCTATGCGAGAGTTTATAACCGAAGGTGGTGCCCGCACTTTTGCGGGCAGGCGCTAGGAGGGGTCCGGATGTCTTAATAAAGCTGTTCCCGGATTCCTCCTATTTTAGGCGCAGTACGGTACACCGTGTGGTTTTAGTCGGTTCGATTCCGACACACCGCCCCACCGAAAACCCCGGTGGGGTGACGGCCCGAGGGGGTTTCCACACGCACAAAAAAAAAAAAAAAAAGGTCGTTGAGAAAATTTGCAAATTATGTAAAGTAAGGTGGGCTAATGCTTCTGCCTGTATATGAGCTGGCAGATGCGAAGCTCGGGTGCCATTGGCTTGAGTAGAAAACTAAGATATAAAATCGAAAAACGTGTCTTTATTATTGATACATACTCTGTACAAGTTATCATCGTAATAGGTTCAAGGACGCACAGCCTTTAAAAAAACACAAGTGATGTATCATTACACCTAAATTCTTAATGCTACTGTAGAATAGCAGTATTCTTATGTAACTTACTTAAATATGTATTTAAAATAAACGTTAATGTAACTAAATAATAATTCATCTAATTTCAACCGAAAGCTCATTTCAAAGGCCTTATTGCAAGAAGTTATTAAGCAATCAGACGTCTTATGTAATCAAATTACCATAACGGTGTCGGCCGGACTTCACCTTGACCAACCTTGACATTTACTAGGATAACCAGTAATTAAATAAGAAAAATGTAATAAGAACAAATCAATGATACTATAAAACTATCATACTTGGGCCGATAAAAAACATGTTTGAAAATATTTGAATGCAAACAGATAAGGCTGTATCTGGGCAGTTATTTAAAAGTTATTATTTGAATAGGTATTTTCGTAATACCATAGCAACACATAAATTAAGCCGGCTTGTAGAATGCACAGAAACACTGATTTTTTTGAGTATTTGGGTAAGTACAAGGTGTTCCAAAATTACATAATCCCTTAATTTGTTGTCATGTTCTAATTGATATGTTCCATTTGTCTACTTTATGGCCACTTGTCAAGTATTACCGCTGGATCCTAATTGAGGTTTTTTTTTAAAGTAACATAGGAAAGACTTTTTTGGTCCACAACCTTATATCCTTACATTTAAAACTACTCAATATTATATTATAATGACACAAAACTGTTATAAACACTTATTAATATACTCAGAATTTTACCCAAATTAACTTTTTCATAAACATTATATATTATATAAACTATTTTATAACTATTACACTAACTATTTTCGTTGGATCATGGAATGGAATTGGAAAATAATTTTTTGGATAATTATGTATTTAAACGGGAAGTAACGCGATCACGAAAAGGTATTACATACATCTAAATGGCCTGACGTTTCGACCAGGTTGCACTGGCCGTGGTTACAGACTGCCAGTCAGCCTGTGACCACGGCCAGTTTAAAAGTTTACTTTAGTTTAAGTTTAAATACATAATTATAGGAACGCGAAAGTTTAAAAGTTAGAATAGTTTTTTGAGCTAACGACAACGATTTTGAATTCATTACGGTTCCTTAAAAATGAGATTAAGAATGGAAACACCAAATTATCAATTGTGCGATCCAACGCGGCAACGATAAAAATTATTGAATTTTAAATTGTCAACTAAAAGTCCTGACTTGATTCGATCACAAAGCACCGTTAAAGAACGTTAAGTTAATAGTGCTTTAATGCATTTACAACCATACTCACAATGCAATATTTAGTATTTAGTACTCAATCTTTATTGCAAATCCACCATGTTGATACGAGATGGAAGAAACGTAAAATACCCTGTTCGATCACAGCAAAGTTTAACATTATATGCAACTTACTAATTTAATACAAACTATTTTGTTGTGTGTTGTCAGTAATCCTAAATGATGAAGTTTTACTTAATTTTTGGTCTTAAATATTATTGTGTAATAGGACATTATACACTTTCGAGAGAAAAGTAATTAAAAGACAAAAGTTGTTCCTATATAATAGGTCAATATCTTCAAACAAATCTTAATTTATTTATAAATCTTTTCTACGCTAACATATCAAATAAAGTTTTTAAGACTAATTTCCTGAAATTGGCAATAACTTAATATGCCATATAACATTTACTACTCTTCTAGAATATGGCAAACAATACTTGAGATTGAGAGCCAAATTGTACTCAAAAGCTTTTTTGCTATCGTAAACACCCATTCATCGATCTAACAGTGGTATTGAAGGTACATCTATATTGTAATTGTAAAGTCCTCGCTTGGCGGAGAGGGAAAGGGGGTTGTCCGCCCTGACTGCTGGCTGCGGCGAGAGTCTTCTGTCCTAATTCAAATCTATACAAAATCAAATCATAGAATCGACATTATGGCTGGTAAGCCAGGAACACTCTGCACTGAAGGAGGTCCAATGCCACAATATATTATACTGATCATTTTGCACTTCATAAATTGGCACAAGTTCAATGACATGCATTGTAGATGTGAGGTGTAAAATGTGTTAGTAAATTTTGGCTTTTAAATGGTTACCTCTATAAAAAATTAAAAATTCATTAATTTAATGCAGGTAACATTTTATTTGACGCATGAATCCCGAACTTGAGAGACCCACTGTATGTTTTAACAAGAAACTCATTGTCCACAGTTTACCTAACCCATTTATGGCTTTCCTTTCCAATTTTTTACAAAACCGCCTCGTGCCTTTTTTTTAGCGATGGTCGTCCTTGCCTGCAGGATTATTTAGACAACAAAGAGATTCGATTGTTCAGCGAAGTTAAAATAAAAAAACCGGATAGGTGCGAGTCTGACTCGCGCACCGAGGGTTCTGTATGGAAACAAATTTATATTTATAGTAGTAGTTAAAACGTCCATCTCGGGTATCAATTCTCGAAGATTTTTGCCCGTCGTTTCCGAAAGACAAACTTAACATCACATATATACGACAAAGTCAACCGCAAAATTTAAGTTTGTAATCACGAAAACAATTTTTTATATGATATAACAACAACTTAACGACTTTCGGATTTTTTCTTTTACTTGTGCTGTCAGACCTTGTTCCTTACCAAATTTCAAGATTCTATATCAATGGACTTCCCATTGACATAGAATTTAAACATAGAAACCCTATAGGATTTGATTTACTTGCGAAATGCTCAAACTTGTTAAAATCTAAGGCTTAGATTATATATAGGTATACCTATATATAATCTAAGATCTAAGGCTTATAGGCTGTATCTTTTGATTGTGTTGACTTAGAAGCTTGATTTTTTTACAGCTTCAAGGGACCGCTGACATAATTTAATGTAATGACATTTAATGTTAATTTCAACTTGATGCCTCCACAGGTTCCTGAGAAAAAGGGTCTTGACAGACAGACAGACAGACAGACGGACAACAAAGTGATCCTATAAGGGTTATTTTTTCCTTTTGAGGAACGGAATCCTAAAAAATCATTTTTGATACTCTGCATGTATTTAGGTATACTTAGTCGAACAAAGCAAAATCTAAGTGGTTAATAAATATTTTTATAAATAAAACTGTAAGAATAATGAAACTCATTTATTAAACTTACATAAATAATAACAGTTATGACTATGTACGTACACAACCTAATGAACTACAAAACAGTTAATATTAAGATATTTAAAGCTGTAAATGGCGAAATAAAATAAATATATTTGGAGACATCTATGACATACGTTAGGTACTTACATCTTAATCTATAATAGATGCCATGAAACTTGACCACAAAGTAATGTCATACAATTTTACTATATTTTTTATCCTATAATAATTAAGTGATGTGATGTGTAAGTGTGGTGACATGTTGTATATTGCAATAACATAAAAGAAGGCAAAATAAAACATCTGCTGTGTTTAACGCCCGCTTTCTGAAAGGCTAATCAATGCGAAAATTAACTAATCGTAAATCAAATCTCTTGTGAAGTATATATTGAGATGGTGAAAACATGATTAGGCACTTTGATTTGATCATCGGATCAGTTAACAGAGCTTATGTGAAATGTTAAATTTTATTGCAAAATCTTATGTCAAATGTCATTTGAATGTTCAATTAAATTGTGCACAGATTAGGATATTATGTATGTGAGTTAAACGATATTTTTATCAGCCTTTTAGAATCTGGGTGTAAGACTCGTGGCTTTACGACTCGTGAGTCGTAACGTAACTTTGCTTTTTGTTAACTTATATCAATCTAATAATTAAAAAAGGCGCTTAGAATAATGAAGTATCTACTATTTATTGTATCTAGTATTTACTATTGACTTTGTCATATATAATAACAATATTATTTATATTTTTAAATATGTATTTTTTATATCTGAATGCATTTAAAATGTAATTTATATAAATAAAGAGTATAATAATAATAATAATTTATTGGCAAAGTCTTTCACAAGTTGTATACATGTGTTATAACATTTAAAATCTAAGGCTAAGGCTAATAGGTGATGAATGATGATCTTACATTATTGTACCTTCCTAAAAAATATTTTACCAAAGAACGGAGCTGTTTGCAGAATCGACTCGACACCATGACATCCAGAACAAAGACTATAAATAAAATATAGGACCAGAAATAAATTTAATTGTTTATAATATCATTAAAATCTTACATGATCTCCTTAGAAAAATAATGATAAGTAATAGATCTCAGAAACAATTGACTGGCCTGTTGGCCTAGTGTGTTAGTGACCCTGACTGCTATGCCTTAGGTCGTGGGTTCCATTCCCACCAGTCTGGGTGTTCTTTGTGTCTGTTGTTTGTATGTTTGTAAAGTCCCCCGCGACACAGGAGTAATTCCTAATGCGTGAGTTGTCTTTTTAAAAAGAAAAGAAAAAATAATTAATAGTAAAATATTAGCTGCTCGCAAATCGCGTGTTGCCAGCCGATGATACCTAAGTATCTACCTTTTTTTAACAAAACTAAAATCATGCTGGCGGCTATGTCAGAAATTTTGCATGTGTATGTGTATGTACATGCCGAAGCATGGCTCTCCCACGATAAAAGTTTCAAACCAGCACGACAATATAGAAGTTGGTTAAATTCGATTTCCAAGATTTGCTTACATAGTTACTTACAGGCAAAGCTAAGAAAAGCGTGTTAATAAAGGCAACCATTTTCATTCGCGTTTAATGCAATCTACCCACTACCACGGGGTGGGATATCAGACGCCTATTTTCCGTAAGCCCCTGCTTAACATTATTGCTACCCAGTTTCTTAGAATAAAACCATGTGTTTACAGATACTATTATCCCACTAACATTATAAATGTGAAAGTTTGGATGGATGTATGGATGGCTGGATGGATGGATGGATGTTTGTTACTCTTTAACGCAAAAACCACTGAACCGATTGCGATGAAACTTGGTATGTAGATAGCTGGAGATCTGGATCGGGACCACGGAATCGGGACTTACGCGGGTGAAACCGCGGGGCGCAGCTAGTATTACATATTTTTTATTTACTGCTGATACACAAGTTCTTTGATTACGTAGTTTTGTTGAATAATGATGAGGAGCAATGAAGCGAACAATCAGATTTTTCATGACAAAAAACTGTCTTAAAATATATTAACCCAATTCATTTCATAATAACAAAGGACATGACATTGTAAACACTTTACACTAATATTATAAATTAGAAAGTTTAGATGGATGGATGGATGGATGTTTGTTACTCTTTCACGCAACCACTGAACCGATTGCGATGAAACTTGGTATGTAGATTGCTGGAGACCTGGATTAACGCATAGGCAACTTTTATCCCGATATTCCATCAGGATCGGGACTTACGCGGGTGAAACCGCGGGGCGCTGCTAGTATAATATATGTATATTCTGTTCTTAACATATAGGTCCTGATTTCTGAATGTATTTTTATCGCATGTTTGGTATTCCATTTTTGCTGCTTCTGGACCGATATGGACCGTAATTCGTCCATAGGATTATGCAAAAGTACTCTTTTTTGTGGTTCTGACTTAGATATTTAAAAAAAAAGTAAACATTTTAACAGTATGCAGCATACTGCTATGCTGCATACTGTTAAAATGTTTGCAATGCGCTGCGCTATTCCTACGTAGTATAAACAACATGAAGATAATGTCCTTGAGCACATATAACATTTCCTGTCTTACGACACAGTACTACTTGGTACCTTTTCCAACCCGTTTAGTCAGTCCTCCATCCACCGATATATCATGGAAATTATAATCATAAAGATTATGATACACAAACACGATATAAACATACTCTTAGATATATAATAGTTTCAATAAAATTATTGTTTAGATAGATTTTAGTATATGTCTCCGTATAGGCATATTTCTATTCAAAATTTTCTTATTTTAGATCTTGAATTGTTCTCCGTGAAAATTGTACCTATTATTGGAGTAATGCATTTCCATCTTGCAGTCCTAGGTGCTATTCTTCACATTACCTGAAAAAAATAAAAGCGTATTAGGTTATGGTTATACGGAAGTTTGCTACTCATTTAAAATTGAATTTTAGATGGATGGAAACATCTACTAAGTAAAACTCAAATAGTTTATTCACAGGGATTACACCTTGACCCTTCATTGAAAAATAGTAGTCTAGCTACAATTTCCTTCTTCATAGGATTATTAATAGGATATGATTAAAATATCTATTGGATTTGCTCTGACTTTTTTGAGATAAATATTGCAATATTGAGTGGGGTCCTGCTGATCTATATTGACTTTTACCACCTTCTGACAGCTCTTCACAATTAGGCTGATAAGATTTCCTTATGTAAGTTGTTTATTTTGTACCATTTTTTTTTTGTATTTGTTAGGAGAAAAAAAAAACATAATTATTATTAAAGAGTTTTTATATATAAACACTGTTAGATTATACTTTATTTAAATAATAAGATCAAGCAAGATAATGCCATGCCAATTTAGCCATAATGTTGCAACTTTAAATTTCCCTCCATATTTTATTACGAACTAAATATAATTATGTGCTCCACTGAAAAATTGTTGTATGTCGAGAATTTATAAATTGATAGTTTACGATTTCAATTGTAGGGTAAAACCGAAAGAACTGTTTGATAGACTTCAAATTGCATTTGTAGACGAAAGCTCTTCCAAGGCAACTGTGTACCAATTTTTCAGTTTATTCGAGGTCATCAAAACTTTGACAGATGAAGAAAGATGTGGAGGCTTGGAAAGTGCATAAATAGTAATGGAGAGTTATTTGAAAAGATTTTATTTAAAACTAGCAGCGCCCCGCGGTTTCACCCGCGTAAGTCCCGATCCCGTCGGAATATCGGGATAAAAAGTAACCTATGCGTTAATCCAGGTCTCCAGCTATCTACATACCAAGCTTCATCGCAATCGGTTCAGTGGTTTTTGCGTGAAAGAGTAACAAACATCATCCATCCATCCAAACTTTCACATTTATAATATTAGTGGTATCAATGAAAAAAATTTTCAACGTCTTATACGTGGGAAGTAATTAGTGTGATCCCAGGAACGTTGGAATATTATCAAGGTTAAGAACAACCCTGATGTTCTTACGTTTCGGTACATGATAGGTAAACAAACATTCTTCAACAATTAGTCATTTTCTCGTCGTTCTTATGAAAAATTTTCAGATTTTAATTTAGTTTACAAATTTTGATATATTTATGGTGAGTGTAACGACATATCTACGATTATCTAGACAATAAATGCAAGAAAGCGCAATTTAAATTAACGGTTGCTTGATTTAAGTTCACGTAATGATAAGGAAACACAAAACATTTCGTGACTTCCGCCATTCTCAAAGAAAAAGCAATATCAATAAGCGAGCTTTCTGCATATTTCGTTTCACTTTGTTTTGCATACAGTCACTTTAGTTAGTTATACATCGTAATAGCAACACAGCATCGTAATAGAAAGTCTAAAGGAACTTCTGTAATAAAAGTTGAAAGAATGTATACAATTTCTAAACGCGTATTTGATTCGATAAACTACCTTGTTGTACAATATATTATTTTATTTCAAATTATAAAATTGTAGGTAAACATGTTTATACTAATCGCACACACCTGGTAGTAATGAGGATGCCTTATGGCTGTCGTTATGTGGCCATTAATAACATCTGGAGTTTGCATGACACAACCCTAGCTATTTTCTGCCTTATTCACAAACACGACCCTAGTTCGTTTATGGCTTATACGCAAATAAAGCACGGATGAGGAAGGGATCAACCCTTTCTTTCCGTAAACCCTCTCAGTATGCGGCTAGTTTAGTTTAAATATGGCCAGCGTTTTACGACAAGCATGAGAATGGTATTTAGAGAGATCAAACGTTTATTTATGATATTGGTGTAAAAGTTAGTTTCATAGCTCCTTGAATATATATTTTTTGTTTAGGTAAAGTTTAGTCGTCACAGCCGTACGGTTTGGTGCAGGAGTACAAGGGCTGACCCCAAATAAAAATGGGTAATAGCTAGGAGAAAGACGAAGAAGAAGACATAAAGTTTCGTCACACACAAGTTTGTTATCTTTTAGACTTTAAGGTCACTTGTTCAACTTGTTTACAATTGTTAAGCTTGGAGGAGGACAATTGAGTAAGAAATATGGTAAACCATCTAATCTAGTGTCTAATCTAGCCTGTATCGTAAAATTTAGCCATATAATAAATAATTTATGTTTGTAAAAAAATGTAAATGCTTTGTTCTAACACAAAACAAAAATGACAAAGCATTTTTATTTTGTGAGTCCGAGTCCGTGTCCTAGTCTGTCGTCAGTACTCTATTGATAGAAACTCTGCTGCTATGTTCCTTTTTCACTTGTCACACTCCATTGTCATGATTGCGAAAGAGCCTTTCTTTGTCAGTTTCTGCTTTTTTCAGACGCAGGTATAGAGCAGTCGATAGATAAGTTCTTTGCACAGTTTATGTTGTCGATTTCCCTTGACGATTTCAGTCAGGCGTGGATTATATATATCTGTAGTGGTCAAAGTGAAACTACGATTCACTCTGACTATTATAAAACCCGTCTGAGAAAGTTGGATCTGTTTTAGTTTAATATATATGTAGATTTTGATCATGAAACTTATGTACGTTAACTATGCATAATGCAGATGGTAATGGAACGACAAGAAAGAACACAAAAGCGTCGTATAATTAAAACATCCTTATAGGAGGACGTGGCGAAGTTTTTCTACTATTGATAAAAACCGTGAAATCGCGGTTAATTTGTATATTATGCGATAAAATCGTACCTAATAAAGAGTATTCTATTCTATTGTATTGTGTTTTTTTCTAGTGACCTTTTTTCTAGCTATCATTGTTCATGGTAAACTGACGTGTATACAGAAAAAGAACTATTACTCTTCTTTTCACGTCGGTCATAAATACGTGAACGTTTTTTTTTGTAGTGAAGATAGGTAGGTAGTTGTTTTGTTTGTATGTTTGATGTTATTCATACACATACTGTTTGTTTAAAAGTGAAGGAATTATTGATTTAAACCTTCGTTTTTTTCTGCCCTCTTTTCTACATACCCAAAACGCGTATTTAGAAAGAGAGAAAGAAAGAAATGTATTTAGGTTGTACTCCTATGAAATATGAGTGAACATAGTAATTGTTTAAACAGTAAATTATACACACTAAAATTACATTATGACTATATGATTCTATGGTTATGACATAGTGACTTAAAACTAACAGGAGGCAAAAATGGTTCTTAGCTCAGCATTGGACCACTTCTTAGTTAAGAGGCAGCGCTGATATTCTGCTAAGAACGGATGTAATGACGCTCACGGACCACAGATGGCGTTAAATTTTGAAAAAAGAATAAAAAATAAATTCTATCTGAAAATTCATCTATGGTATAGTAAAGAAACATATAATTAAAAAAGTAAATAAATTAATAACACACTGAACTGCAACGCGGCTTGTTTATTGTAAATATATACCAAAACTAAAAACATACAGAATCCAAAGAAGGCATTTATAAATAATAAATACAAAGTTTGGTTTAGCAGGTTGAACATAAATTATTCGTAGACATTCAATCTGTCGCATCTCACGTGTATAATACATATATAGACATCAACAAATCAGAAGCAGATCCTATTTAGCGACCTTTAAATCTCAACAACTTCCATTAAATTAAAGAAAATCTAGGACTCTCTTCAAGGGTAGGACTAGTCATAGTTTGATGGGTTCAGTGGTAAAATTATGGACTCTTGTAATGGCGGATCCCGTATCTGTCTGTCCTGTGCGGTTTACTCCAGTCACTGTACCAAGTCTTCGCTTGAAATTGTGGACACTCCAGATTATTCAAATTAAAATATACCTAGCAAGGAAAATTTCAATTACTTGCAATTAACTCCTACATACTTGGGATGTAATTTTTTCATCTATTCTTGGGTGTTGAAGTCTAATGTGACCACAATTTCAAAAATTCAGGTATATCCAAATCAACTAACACATTCTCTGTATATTGTCCTTACTAGTTTGAATAATTACATCTTCGTAAAACCTATGGAGATTCATAAAGTCACCGTAGTGTAACATTCACCGCTGTATGAAAAGCTGAAATCGTCACGAAAAGACCAAAGGACGAATTTATCAGCGAGTGGTGTTAGACATCTTTCCAAAATCAACTTGATCACCGGGCATTCAGCCCGCTGAATAACAATGACCAAAAAGAAGCATGCGTTTCACGACTGATCAAAAAAGGAAATTTACATCAGCTGAATATTAAGCGTAAATATGACGCTGAATTTTTTTTCGGGGGGGGGGCATCATACTTTAACACGCCCAACGTACACGTACGCCACGCTAAGACTTGTAAATACATTCTTGCTACGGGACCCCAAAATGTTCTTGATCCGTCACGTGGCGATATAATTTACGAGCTGTAAGGAAACGTTTTAAATAATTATTAACCATAACAGGTTAGTCATAAATTTTGATATCATACGATGTAAATAAAATCACAATTTCGTTTAAGTTTTTTACCAAAACGGAAGCAGACTCAATAGCTATTATGTTAAATTAGAAGGAAGTAGCTGTTCTAGCCTCTTTTAGATTATTTGAAATCACAAATACGAAACGTACAAGGTTACGTATTTTGTAACATTTTACGTTGACTTCTTACATCCGTACAGATTATTTAGTCAGCGAAGTCTCTCTCGATGATTTTTTGCAAATATATTATAATAACAACGCTTTGACTTTATGCTTCTCTGTGATACGTCGGTGTTACAAAACTAAAAAAAAAAACGCCATGAAACTTAAAAAGAAATGTCTGGTTATAGTTTTATTAATGCGATTTCTTTATATTTATTTGGATAGATTAAATTTTTTAAGTTGCTAAACTAGAGACTTGAAAGTTTGAGCCCATAATTAGATGACACGTGATTTTTTTTCTTAGATTTTTAGAAGATTTTTCTTAAAGAAAGACAAAATAAAACTGACAAGATTAAACAAAAAAATGTTCTTCAATATACGTACCACGTATTAAAAAATATTTAACAACTATCAAATAAAAATTTTAAAACTGTTTCTTTTAAGATTTGAAACGAGAAATTTGATTGGCATGTAGTTTTTTCTTTCCTTCTTCATTGTCAGTTTCCCTGTTTTATTTTATTTTTATTGACTAATTTTAGTTTATTTACTTTTAATCTCAACAACATAATAGCGAACAACAAAACAGTGCATTAATACAATTTACTAAATATTGTTATAACTATCTGGTGATTTAAAAGTGTGGCCGTGAGTTTGTTTGCTCGATTTCTTCTTACAAGGCTCAACCATTTGGAAACGGGCGATTATAGATCGACACAGGCAGATACGGTATTATCTCTTGCCCATTTTTTTTAATAATTTTTCATTTGCCCTCAATTTCTATTGTTGCGATGACTGAGTGTGTTGATCTAAAATTTTTTTTTAAAGTTATTTGTTTTAAATTGACTGTTTCAAATAATTGTTGAGCAATTTTATGAAATAAAAATATTGAATTTGAAAAAAAAAATAATTGAATACTTTTAACCGTCATGTTTTTCTTGCGCGTCGTATTATTTTATCCAGCTAGCTATTGCCCGTGGCCTAGATTTCAATCGTCGTCGTCAATCAATTCAGGTATCCGTCGGGAGCAGTTCATTTCTGACCCTAGGTAGGACCCTATGTAGTGCAATTTTCCACCCCTGACATA
This sequence comes from Euplagia quadripunctaria, assembly GCA_963859945.1. Classification (NCBI taxonomy): domain Eukaryota; kingdom Metazoa; phylum Arthropoda; class Insecta; order Lepidoptera; family Erebidae; genus Euplagia; species Euplagia quadripunctaria. Next base: position 19,908,149 of record OY982567.1, read on the forward strand.
GTGTATTCACATTTCACGGTGCTCGGTGGAGTAGTTACGGCGCGAAAGCATAACAAACAAACTCACATTCTCATTACCAATATGAGTTAGAATATTTCATTTGTTTGGTTACGGCGTTTAATAAAAGGAATAGAAACAATTTCATCTTTTTATAATCCATTTTCCCTGTAGTCATCATGAATATAACAGTAATTACATGGAGCATAATTACACATCGTTACCTAGATCTAAACTAAGCTTGCACTATGGGTGACTGTACAACACGGATAAACATAATTACATAGTATTGACCGTATTGACTTACGAATAATCTATGTTACGTCTGCTTATAGACCGTGCACGTCAACAAAGAATGGAGAATGTTGACTTGAAAATCAGAAGAACCAAAACTGAAATAAAGTCTGCGATTCCTGGGAGTCTTGAAACTATTTCACTGGATTGAACAGCGATATCAGTCTGCTCCGATTTCAAGCACCTCGGTTCTTTCCTACGGAAAAATGACCCACACCACCCTTGAAACTTGTCCCACAAAGAGAACGGATGAGAGATGCCTGCACGTAACTGAAATTCGAATGTTAAGATGGATGTTTGGTGTGACTAGGATGGATAAGGTGAGAAATGAAAATGTTAGAGGGAGCCTGAAAATAGCGCCAGCGGATGAAAGTTGAGGAGCAATAGGTTATTGTGGTATCGACATGTGATGATGTCAGACGATGACAGGGATGAACAAAATGTGGTGAAGAGATATTGATAAGGAATATGGAAGTTGACGGGTACAAGAGAAGAGGATGACCAAACAAAGGTTTGGTGGACTATGTGAAAGATCAAATGGCTAGAAAGGGAGTAAATAGTGAAATATAGAACAACAGAGTAGAGTGGAAGAAGAAAACACTGACCCTAAATAAAATTGGGACAAGGGTAGGCAGATAATGACACAGGACAAGTACGTTTTTGTTAAGAAAAATAAATTTTTGTTTCTAAGTACCTATGTGCTACTTTGCGTGTGCTAACAAAATAAATGTTTTTTTCTTTACATAGATATAAATATATATGCCGGGTGTATCTGAACATGGAACACTTACTTAAATCACTGAAAGGACATGACTCTAGCATGCAGTTACAAAAATATTTTTTTAGAAAAAGCCTATACGTTAACAAGTTATGACCGTTTGAATTTCCAGGTATAAAAGCAGGTGGAATGTGTAAAACTTACACCCTGTATATTTTTGTAAATGTATACATATTATACATAGAAACACCCACAGCAACGCAAGTAGATATATTCAGACATACACTATGCACTGAGCGGGGACCGAAACTTCGACCCCAGGCGCGGCGTGGCAGTTGCATACACTACTGCCGCGCAGAGTTCGCCAATAATATTACCTGTATTAATTATATGTATTATTATTTTATGTTTTGGCTACGTCTATACAGATCAAAAAGAGTACTTTTTATCCCAGCATTATTAATCTATAGATAGATAAATAGATAACACTTTATTCGTACACCATAGTTTCAGTAGAAGTATCATAATACATTCATGTGTGAAACAGATAATGTACAAAGGGCGGTGTAGCTTAAATAACCAGGACTTTACTTTAGGTATGGAGTTCCAAACAACTCTAACGTGGAGTCTCCGGAAGACAACTGTTTCACAATAAATAATAGTGGTGGTGTTTAGCCTTGGGTTTACAAATTATTTTATGAAAGCTTAAGCAACAGTCAGAGAAATATATACTATTTGAGACACAAAACTGACAGTAATGGCGTATTATTCCGATTCATTTGCATAAAATTTTAATAATTTTATAAACATTAGGTACTAAAACCGCGTGGAACCGTGCCGTTGCTGTTGTTTAAAAGATGTGGGGTTTTAGGAACTCAAATGTGTTTTTAAAAACATCATTGTTTATATTTTATGTTACTGCTTTTAGTGTGTTTGCTTCTGTAATTGTATGATAATTATGAGACCGATTCTCATGAAATAACTTCGCAACAAATAAATATGCTTGGGTTTTAGTCTCTTGAAGTCATTATTAGCAGTTAATTAGTGTAATAAGATACATATTCGAGTTTTTTTTAAACAGAAAAACAGGGTTGCTAGAACTACATCCTGTTCAGATCTTGATTTGAGTTCTATAAGTAACGAAAGTACATGGATGGCGGATGGTGAATGGGGTTGGCGCAATCCGTAGGTAGCAATGTGTAGGTAATACAGTTTTTACTCTTTTTTTATTCTGTGTTTTTTTCAACACTGCAAAGCGTTTTGGCTTGTTTTTTTTATGGCCAACCCTCCTTCGGAATGTAGTCCTTTTCAGACGGGACAAAGAAAGTAGGTAAATTATGGTAAAGAAAACGGATAGGCCAAAGTAGTTGGGGTAAGGGATACCGAAAGTCTCAGATGGGGAGACGGGACTGAGATTGCAATAGTTCAAAGAGGCTGGCGTTGCCTACCCGTATGTCCGTCCTGTGATTGGAAACTTCATTTCTATGACATATGTGGTTGAGTTATATTCTACCTAATACAATAACTCGGTAATGCTTCGCCGAGAGAACGACGAAACATTATGATAGCGTGATACCACATTGTTACACATCAGAAAACACCAAAACTTGGCAGTGTTGATTGACCGCGGTCTCACATAGGGTGGAGGTACTTTACCAGTTACGTAGTTCCATTTGGAACAGGTAACTACTGTGGCCCTACTTCGTTTAATGTTCCCACTTACTGTCACTATTGTCTAATAAAGTCACTTAACATCAGACAGATCTCATGTTTGTTCATTGGGAGGGTTAGAAACCGAACCTTCATTGTTAACAGAATAGAAACTTCAAGTATAGTACGCTTATACAAAAACCGTATATACTGAAGTAAAACAAGCGTTTAGCCTGCCTGATGGTGTGACAATGGCTGTTATAGTATCGATTAGTTGCTGAAATTGAGAAATATGGAGCCGTATTTAAAACTAGAGATCGCGTGGTGGTCGAATTTCAACCATGGTTTTATCATTGGCCTGTATAACTTGAGCTGTCATTGTATGAACTTACACTGACAGGTAATCACATATACTGGACGCGTGTAATTTCATTAAGCTGTTTGCACGTAATTTTTAAAGTTATAATATATATTGAAAAAATTTTTTAGGTTTCTGCACTTCTTCTATATATAAATTGTAAATATTTTAAAATCCACATTAGTACGTTAGCGAAATTTTCTTAAAAAGTGGTACAAAGAATTCTCTTCACGTGTTAATATAATGATATTTATTTTTCATATTTGAAAGTATAGAGAAAAAGAGGATAACATTCATATAGAAAATTTAAACTCAGTGCTTTTACTGCTAATGGTCCACAATTACGGCTTTGTCCCCACTAACTGAAAAATTCAATGTTGGCACACGCAACAATGATTACGTCTTATAAATTTCTATGAACTTATGTTGCTACTGTTTTGCCATCGTTTGAATGTAAGTTACAATCATTAGAAATAAATGTGTATAAAGTTATACCTACCATCTTATTTTATTTAAAATAATCATTAAATTCCTCCGCAATTCTTAATACACTCTAAAAATCTTAATTCATTAATTTTTCACGAGTTTATATATGCATTCCAGTACTCTTTACGATAAATCATTTACAGTCTAAATCGCACGCCTGTGGAATGCATTGTTAATAAACAACTGTCAGACGTTCCACGCTTTACAAAGTTTTAAATTTATCAAAGAACACCTGACTCTTGAATTTTGGTTAGTTTTACTTAGGGGTAAAGTATTGTTTAGTACGTATTCTATTATCTATTATGAAATATTTCGATTTCTGTAAATACACTTTTATCTTACTTTTATTTGTGATTTTAGAAAATTTGCTCTGAGGAAAACTAGACAGTAAATGTTACCATATACATAACAAACTAGTCACCTATTCTCTATCTGTCGTATTCAGCGTATCAAAATATGTCTTTCCTGTTTCATATTTAATTAAAGTAATTAATTTAGAGAAAACGGTATAAAACTAGTAAACAAAAATCGTATCGGTATAGGTTAAGGGCTCTGTTTCCGCATTTAGACTCAAAAACTCTCCATTATGCATGCAGATTTGGCTGGCTAGTTGAGCTAATCTAGCTCCTTCCAAAAGCATAGAAGCCTCCTGGGGCGTTCACAGGCTTCTAGGAGCGACCTCGCATCTTTGAGGATATTTGCCCGTTGTGTGGCCCCTCCCTCGCACTCCAGGATAACGTGGGCCGTTTCCTCTGTGTTGAGACATCTTCTGCATAGAGGGTGGCATATAAACAAAAATCGTTTACATAATGTGAAAAAAAAAACAAAAAAATCTGACATGGAATTTTTTTTTAAATTCAAAACCAATTTGTAATTCAAACGTGGGCAATTCAGTCAATAAAATGGCCATTGCAAATCACAAAGAGTGTTATTTCGTCACGCGATGCGCTTGCTACGCGACTATTCGAGACCGGTTCGCGTCGCAATTGGCAGGTATGTCGGCATTACGCTTTTATGCACGTAATTAATACATATTTTATTATACATGGTCTACGGCTTGAATGAGGATAAGTATGAGGTAGGTATAAAAACTAGGCCAGAATTTCAAAGCTATATTTTCTTAGTCTAGAAATGTTAGTGTTTAATAAGATCACGGTGATCTAGATCGCATATCAGCCTACAAATATTCAACAACATTGTTAGTATTCATTGGAACTTGTTTAGTCATTAGGCAACAATCTTTCATGTTTATTACGTCTTCTTTGAGTGACTGACTACTAAACAACGAAGACGTTTTCCATGTCTGTCTCTATGTTTGTTTACTTCCGTACGGATTTAATGTAGTTATCGCTTTATTTTACATACATTTACAGAATAATTCTTTCAAAAAAAACCGACTTCAAAAAGAAAAATATTCCATAAGTCTTATATGGTTTTCTCATAGATGTCATTGTCAGAACTGGACCAAATTGAAATGGGACTACACAGGAAGCACCAGCTTTCAAATAAAAAAGAATTATCAAAATCGGTTCACCCAGTAGAAAGTTCTGAGGTTAACAAACATAAAAAAAACATACAGTCGAATTGAGAATCTCCTCCTTTTTTAAAGTCGGTTAAAAACTAAAGAGACGGTAGAGCTATTGATATTTGTGAGCTGGGGTGTTACAATTCTCAGTTTCACAAAATTATATATATATTGTAGGCCAGTCACGGTAGGATTATGAAAATTTACCACATTGAGAACAACACAATGATTTATTTATTTAAATTAACCGTGTCGATATTTATGACATCGATATTAAAAAAAAAAGATATAAGTATCGATAGGTATAGGTTTGCTGTCGACACGTTGCCGTTGTCAGTGTATAATCCGATTAGTACCTGGGAGACCGAGCATTGCTCGGTACCTTTCTGTAAAATGTTATTTTTTATTTTTTTTTAAATTGCATTTTTACAGGAAATACAACTATGCAGTTGAACTTAAAATGCAAAACTCTATCTGTTTACAAAATTTTATCAAAATCGTTGGAGCCGTTTCCTAGATTCGGATTATATATATACAAATATACAAGAATTGCTCGTTTAAAGGTATTAGATACTCAAGTGATCTAGTTGTTTTTCTGAGTTGAAGAATCTGATTGTACAATATGTATCTATATAGATCAAATTACTGTTGTACAGAATGGTAGGATTAATAAAATAATAATTAAAGTTAGCAAGATTATTGTTTTGAGAATAATCTAATAAAACCATTTTTATTTATAAAAAAGAGATAAGATAGGCACCAAAGAGTGCTTTCCAAAACAATTTTCCCTACATGATGATAATACATATTCTGAAACATGCAAAATGTTTCATTATGACCAAAATATTTCAATAAGACCAAAATTAAACTATTCACGATATCCCTTAATTATGTCGCAAATTACCATGAAAAATAATTATAACTCGACACACGTCATACAGTGTCATTTGATATCAAACAAGGATATCTACTATCTCTACTATCTTATCTCGCAATCATTTATATTTCTTGCTTTTTCTATGTACGAGCAGGTGTAACAGAAAACAACGTAAATCTTTAAGTACTTAATACAGAAATACCTACTTTAAGAGATAGGGTTTATTATTCTGATTAATTGCTGTTGTAATAGCAATATACATAAATGTAGCATGTATTCCTTAACGTGTCAATAAATTATTATTATTATTATAAAAAAAAAGTTTGAAGAAACCCAAGCGGTTTTCAAATTTCACTTTAGTTATGCCCCTTGCCTAAGGGGTTTCCAGCGGTCTACAATTTGTTATTATAAAAAAAAACCATAAGAAAGAAAGAAAGAAAAAAATGTTTATTTATCGACGCTTGAGATACACGGACAATACATGCTATGCAGTAATAAAACTAAGCTAGATAATTATATATATATAAGTGTTAAGCATTATTTACGTGTAATGTTTTGATAATAAATTAATTTTCTTCTCTTATTAGTGTCGTCGCGTTGAAAATGTTAAGTAGGTTTATACCTAGTTAAGTAGGTAACTGATAGCTTACTTATTACTATTTGACTATTTATACGTATAAATCAACACGATTCCTAATTAGTTCTAATGCAAAAAAGTATGACCGGCAACTGCCTCTTAAGAGGTAGGGTTTTTCTAATTACTGTGCATAAATTAAAACTAATCAACAAACAACTAAATTAATGACTTTTGATGCATAAAATAATGTATTACAAAAAGGAATGTGGTACAAGGCAAACGGCCAGGTAGGTTTGTATGTGATTTAACATCGTTTAAAAATATGTTAGAGGGCGAGGACTTGCCGGCAACAGCCGGTTTGAGTGACAGGTATGCAACCATGGGCGTACCGAGGGCGGCGGCAGGGGAGGGCAGCTGCCCCCCCTGACTTTAGCAAGGTTACGTAGCACAAAGTAATTTAGAGTCAAATTTTTGATTTGCTCCACCTGGACCGTCCAAAAAAAGTTTACCCCCCCTGGAATGACAAAAACAAATTATGCCCCCCAATCCCGACCCCCCCTTCCCTGGGCTAAAAGCTGGGTACGCCCATGTATGCGCCTCTGATCTGCTTGAGCTATTGCTTACTCTCCTCAATCCATTTATAAGTTATATCTATTTTATTCCTTTCTTTTCTATATTTCTTTTTAATATAATGGGGAGTCCATTTTCCCATTTTAATTCCCCATGTGGTTACCGGTAATAGGCTTGCCCTTTGTTACGTAAGTAGGGCCAAATTATAGTTGGGAAAATGTGGGGGGTAAACAGAGGCGACTCTGCCCATCCCTTTGGGCAACAGGCGTGAGTGTAGATTTTTTTTTTATTATTTATTAGTTTAACAAAAGACAGATACAGAGTATATACATAAAGATGCAACATAAACTCATTCGAGTTTTACTGTGCATCAGTGCCGTCAAAGGTGTTAAATATAATTACGGAAAAATAAGTACACACATACAATAAGACGATAAAATTTACAGGTTAAAACCAAAACCATTATAAAATCAAATTAGGAGGTAATACATAAAAGTCTAGCGCGCTTCGGTGGCCACGTGTTATGTATGTATGTAAAAATATAGCCGTTATACAAAATAATGAAAGCTGGTCCAAACTTTAATGATAAGTATCAATAAGATATATATTTAGAATTTAAAGAGTATTTTGCACAAATTTACGATTAAATTGCATATTTTTGCATACCTACCTATAGTGTGACATCAATCATGCAGATGTCAGATAAGAAAATACAACGTAACTTAGCGTTAAAAGAAAGGACGATGATAGAATAAAAATTAGAAAAACTTGAAGAAGTGCAAAGTACCCGGAGACAAAGCCCCAGCACAGATTGTGAAGATGACGTAAAAGGAAAGTTGTCAGATTAGGAGGAACGAGTTTTTAAACTGCAATGAGGGTGATTACGTTGGCTTTTATCTTAAACACGATGTCTAAACATACTGTATAAATAATTATATATTATATTATGTATATATATAGAAGATATAAGTAGTCATTAGTTCCTTCTATTCCCTAATTTGTAAGTACTTCTGTAAATTTTATGGCGGTTAGTTATATTACAGTACACATATAGTATTAGTAGTTGTTTGTAAAATTAAATTGCACAAAAAAAAACTCTTATTAAAGGTTATCATTAAGTGCATTGGTTTGTTGCTTTACGAGAATACTGTGGTATATTTCATTCAGATCAAAATTATGATTTATAACGCCATGCTAAGCCATGCCAAGCCGTGCCAAGCCAAGCCAAGTTAAGCCAAGCCAACGCCATTCAACGACAGTTTAGTGCCAGAACTGTCAGCCAAGCCCGCTGGTGATCGTCAGTGACGTCACAACCGGCTGTTAAACTAAACTATAAAAACCCGATAAAACCCGCTCATTTTAGAGCATTATTCTGTACCGTGCATTACTCAGTAAAGAATGTGTGTTTATTTTGCTATTCAATTTCATTTAGAAGTAAAAGAATGTATGTTGAGAGTAATTTACAATTGTAATTATTTGACTAGAATATTCAGAGCAAGAAACTTGACACGGAAACGCCAAATTAACTTACACACTCCAGCATCCTGCAAAAGTAGTTTTGAAGGAGAAACTATGACATTATTTGGCAATGCGGCTGCAATTTGAGATATTTATGTACATGTAATGCAATTAATTAAATAGTTTCATAAGATTTATTCATTATTATATACACCCTTGCGATGTTTTAAGAGAGCAATTTTCACTGTTACCGTAGCCGGCACAAGACAGTCTTTAGAGTTCGATGTCTTTTTATTGTATATTATTTTCTTCAACTACGATTTTTGATTTTTAGTAAATTTAGGCGAATATAATATATAATATATGCACATGACATAATAGTAACTTATTTGTTTTTATGCTATTTAGAAAAATAGGGATTTGTAAACCTTAGATATAAAGATATCTACGGCTTTTTTTCATACTGTTGAACCCAGCTGAACCCAGAGATGCTAGATGGGTGCAGTAGGTATGGATATCCTGTATGCAAAATATTTTAATCTGTACTTTGAGGGTATTATAAACATATATCAAAATATAATAGGTACTATAAATATGTAAAAATTGTTAAGGCACCACGATCGTCGTGAATGAGCGTTCGCTTATTATTATTAATACAAAAAAAAACTTTTTTTTTAAATTTGAATATTTCTTGCACAGTTCTTAAATAAAAACTAAATATATATCTAATATTCTCGTGTTTTTATGTGTTAGTTTCTACAATAACACATCAATCTACTTACTATTCATAGATAGATTATAATTCTATATAATCTCTCTATCAGAAGTTGTTGGATTAACAAATATCTTAACACAAAATTTTGGATAAATCTGCTGCGCCATTTCTCTATTCTCAAAAATTTCTCTACTTTATATTTTATATTACAAGGTCAATGATAGGTTAGTTTGGATTTATAACAGTTGAAGTAGAACAAAGTTGACTTGGAAAAGAACTGGCCACAAAACAAATTTAAAAAGTTTTCAGTCAGTAGGTATTAATATTCAATAATCCTTCTGAAAATAGAATAAGATAAAGTTACGACTCTCTTTGTTATTGCAGCTGGTCCATTTGAGCTCCAATAGGGAACAATCTATGCATAAGTTAAAATAACATTCCTTTTTTAAACAAGTTCTTATATTTAATTACTTAATTAAAAAGAAGAACGGACCTATTGGCCCCTCTCATAAATCTTGTAATTTTATAGTAACTATACTATCCATACACTAAAACATCGAGTAGTCGATATAATTCAACAAACACGCGAGAATATATACCTAGTTGTGGAGTTACGCAGACACATATACAGAGTGAATTTGTCATCACCATCTAATTTTTTTCTAGGCACTAGGTATCACTCAAGGGCACCATTTTTGCAAAAAAACTACCAGAAAATTATTCAATAAAAAAATTTTTTTTCGGAATAATAGGTTGTTCAAATAAAAAAATATATCTCAAAAAAATTGTTTAGCTGCGTGGTCACTAAGTCAAACGGAAAAAATATTAAATGCGGCGAAGTAGGAAAATAGAGCGGTTATGGACACTCAGCGCACACGGAGTGCATTGTATCTACAAACTGTGAGTTCTTGAGACCCCTTTGTGATGCAAATTACTCAATATTTTTGTACTAGGTAAGTGATATGAAAACAAAAAAACAAGTTTCTCATAATTTTCATCAAAGATTCTGCTGTGTGAATTTGGATGGTGATGACAGAATCACCCTATATTAATATATTTTCATCGTAATTAAGTTTTGTAAAATTTCAGCTCAATTGTATGCCAGAAATGACTTGAAAATCGATTAAAAACATTTAGCAAAGAAAAACCGAAGGAAATACAAACGAGTACGAGTCCGAAGTAAGTTAAATAAAATCTTGTAAATAGTGCTTTTTTTATTGAGACAGGCGAGGCACTTAAGCCTGACTAAGGCAGTTCTCTATGTTTATAAAAGGATTGAAATAAATATAAAAATTCTTTTGTAAATGCTTGCCCTTTGTACAAGATACCTTTGGTTTGAAATAAAGCAGCTACCTTCGTATGCGTACATCACTGTCCTTCAGTTCCACTAGTAGAACCTACTACAGATAATAATAGACATTTAATCAGGCATTATTTATTATTATAGCATTATTTAAATTTCTTGAGTTGATATAGAACTTTGACATTAATTAATTTATCTGTATCACTACATATTATAAAACAAAGTCCACTGCCGCCTCTGTCTGTCTGTCTGATCACGATAATTTCAAAAACGACTAAATGGATTTTAATGTGGTTTCATCAATAGATAGAGCGATTCATAAGGAAGGTTTACGTATATCATTTGTTAAGGTTTTGTGTGAATTGGTTGAAATATGATGATGATTGTTGAAGATGTCTCTGCTATCAGTACGAAGCCGGGGCGGGTTGCTAGTATACAATAGTGATAAAATACACTTTTGATTTATTTTGTTGTTCAAAAAGAATAGTAAACATTGTAGCTAGCAATGATATAGAAATTTCACATCATATGTAACGGTAGAATGTAAATAGGTCGTCGATCTAAGATCATACTCTATATGCCTACATTCTGGCGAATATTGCATACGAATTAGCAACACTGGAGGTGGTGGTTGTTGGTCAGGTGTGCCATTTGCTATTTACCTTGCTGTGTTACTATTATAATATAATATCATGGGTCATATGTATCGCTAACTATCCAAACTAAGTAGAGCTTAAACTTTCGCGTTCCGAGTTTTATAATTACTAGAGATCGCGTGGTGGTCGAATTTCGACCATGGTTTATTTCATTGGCCAATATTACTTGACCTGTCATTGTATAGACTTTTGTACCATGACAGGTCAAAATATATACTGGACACTCATAGCTGTATGTACCCGTTTTTGCATTTTTTTAAACTTTGTAGCAAATATTGTTCAAAAATTTTAGCATTCGTCACTTCTTCTCTGTATAAACTATAAGTGTGAGAAATTTCATACTCCTCCATCCGCCCAATTTTCGTAAAAAGGGATCCAAAGTTTTCGTTTCACGTATTAATATATAGATGTATACCATGGGAACTAACGCAATTCAGACAAGATCGAAGAGCTAACAATAACAATGTATTGTTGACACTTTTTAACACAATTTTACTATATTTCAAAAAATCGGGGGGAATCGAGAATTAAATTAAATGATATTCTTATGACAAATATCCGGGGAAAACGGTGTAAACAGCCGCGCCCACAGAGGTTGTCTAAAAATGTAAGTCATTTTGTATTTTGACATTTTTATATAAGTTGAACTAGTTATGTAACAAGCCCTTAACTATTTCTTACGTTTTAGCAGTAACAAGGTCGAACAGAAATAGCCAACTGGTTATATACTTACGACATTCTCATACCGTTTGATATGAAAAATTATGTTGCTTAAGTTAGCAATGGAGCAACACAATTTTATATGTGAAACTTGCAATAAATTTGTAAAGAGTTAATGAATATAGGTGGTTTAAGTGCGGAAGTCGGTCGGGGTCGACTTCTTAACGTACATCGACAAATTGATGATATCCTGGATAAAGTACTGGAGCGTCTAAAACGACGATGTACGAAAGATTTAAGGACAGAAGCATCATACACTGTGTGGTTTTAGTCGGTCCGAGTCCGGCATACCACCTTACCGTTACCCCGGTGAGGTGACGACCCGTGGAGGTTTCCAAACAAAAAAAAAAAGATCTCACCTACTCAGGAGAAGGCATATCGTGAGGTAATTTTTGTATCATGAATATAATTTAAGTTATTTCATGTTTTTATATCAAACTAGCTGTGGCCCGCGACTTCGTTCGCGTGGAAGTTCAAATTTATCCCACGGGTGCCATGCATTTTTTCAGTATAAAAAGTAGCAATGTCCTTCCCCAGGACATAATCTATCTCTTTGCCAAATTTAATAACGATCTGTTCAGCCGTTTAGTCGTGAAAAGTTAAGTTTTCGAAATTTGATTTAAATCTTTCACACTTCAAAATTAATAACTTATATCTATAAGATTTAACAAAGCATAAGTGACATGAAACAGCTAATGAGTGCCTAGATACACGAAACGTACAGAAACCTTAATTATTATGTAAATATAACTAATTAAGAGTAGGTAAAATAAATTGGCAGAAATATTAAGACAAAGATTTATTATCGTAGAAGCAGTACATTGATTATGTCTCTTTCATACAGCATCTAACATCGTCACTAATAAATACAAAGGCCTATGTATAATTGTAGTAGACTAAGATTTTGTTATTCCACTATCTATAGTAATCTTTTCTAATGAATAGGCATATAATAACAGTCAAAATGTATTTATATTGCAAAATGCAATAAATTACGTACAAGAAAACGGATCCTTTCGGTTCTTCTCTTTCTAAAATATTAATGATTAAATTTTAACACATTACGTAAAGGAGTCAGAGTAAGGGATTTTCTCGTGCTCTTGTCCAACTGTTAAGAAAAAAAAACAAAACTGATTTACTTACAACCTTCACGCATAATTTTTTTCTGGTTGGAAAGCAAAGGAAACCAATCATTCAGATTAGTTTCCTTTTGCTTTCCGGCAATAAAAACTTAGGTTGAGGAAATTGAAGAATATTCTCAAAGGATTTATTCAAGGTTGCCTTACGCTATTTAATCGTAAATGAGAGAGAAGAGAACACCTGAAGCTAATGAACCTGAATTTAATTACCAAGAACTTGATTATCAATTTGTACGAATAGTGATCCAATTGTGTTAGACAAATAACAACGTATTTGTGTATTCAAACAAGACGTGAAGTGTTGCTACCTATCTTATACTTGTTGAATATCGTTTCGAAATATAATTTGTTCATTTATATTCTACCTTTTTATTAAAATAAAGGGATAAAACAATACTTCACGTTTAACAAATAAATCTGAGAATCATAAAAAATGTACTCACCAAAGATTCATGTAGTGAAAGTCAAGCGATTGCGACTGAACTGTAAAACGTTCAAACAAACACGGTCTACTACAATTCACACAAAGTCCGTCTCAACGCAAACTAAATCCGAACATCTTTCGACTCTCTGTACCCGATGTATTCGAACAAGACGAGGTATTACTATTCTTTCTTGACAGTACATTTTTCCGAGCACTTCTATCTTTGAATATTCTGTCCAAAACTTGTCGGATTGTTGAATGTTTGCGGTCGAAAGGATTTGGGTACATGGTCGATCCGTGCTCACGCCACCGGCCGTGTTTCGTTATTGTCGGTTGTTCAATATTGCAGCAGGGCTAGTGGGGGTGTTTTGCAAACGCAGAGGTCAAGTTCAAAGCTATTGCCCGGTTATCTTGTCTCTCTGTTATGAAACTTTTATTGACTGATTGAATGGAGTATTGGAGTGTGTTTAGTGGTTATGAAACGATTGCGTTGGTCGTCTCGCCCAGCGATCTGTAAGTACTCTGTTGAGATGCTCGGCTTTAAATATATTTTGCGTTTCAATATTAAAGTCATGAATATTTAATAGTCGCGATTATTTACGGGTTGGTGATGTTTACATTCATCTGTGGTATACTGGTGTCTTTGTCAATTAAGTAATTCAAAGTTATATATATATTTTTTTTTTTGATTTGTCATTTTATTTATTAATTAATGATAAATATAATAAATGTGGTTATATATTCATGCATGGTAACTAACTGACTGACATTGTCTTTCTCGTTTCTGTAGTTAATTGCCTAAAAAATGCAAATGATAGTTTTATGTCATTTATGCTTCTGTTAAGTTCGAGGAAATTGTTTGACCTTGTTTTTAGTTTTTTTACTGTTTTTATTGAAATAAATACACTTGTTAGCTGCTATTTTATAAACTCTCATTTCCTTATTTAGGATACATTAATTGTAAAACGTTTTATTTATTTTTACACACAGAGAGCTTAATTTGTGAACAGAGTAAATTGAGCCCGCCTCGATGGCTGCTGAGTTCTATTTGGAAATCTTTGTCGCGATGGCACAGTTTGTTTTTTACGACACTATGTTAACACATAATTATTGTTGTGCAGCGTATCGATATTTCACATTTATTGTACAATGCGGAGTTGATAATTGTCAGAAATATTTCTTCAATTCCTGTTAAAATACACAAACGTAACAGATACAATGCAGACCGACTCTGAACAATTATCTTTCAATCTCACACAACTATTATAATTGTTCAATGAGGGAATCAAACACGCGATACTGAAGCAGATCAGAAGTTGATATTTAAAACCCACGTCATTCTAGTAAAATTTTGATCACCCAACCAAATAAAATTGGGAAAAGACCGGAAGACGGTCTTTTCCCAATTTTATTTGGGATCGGCGCAATGTGTAGGTTATATATGTCCATTATAATTAATATTTAAATTATTATTCTTAAAATTCTTGAAATTAATGAATTTAGTCGTAAGTAAATCTGAAGTTTAATTAACTATTGTTTTATATAAATTTAATGGTAATTTCTAACTTTATTGTGTGTGTTTGTTGCAGATATATACATACATATATATAATATATATATATTTTTTTTTTTTCAACGTTGCAAACGGTTTTGGCTCTTTTCTTTTATGGTCGCCTGCCTGATGCCAACCCTCCTTGGGAATATAGTCGTTTTCAGACTGCACAAAGGAAAAGGTAAATTGGGGGTATAGTATTATGTTATCTGTGATTGGGGTAAGGAAAACGGATAGGGCGAGCGAGCTAGGGGCTAGGGTGCTAGGGTAAGGGATACCGCCAGTCTCGGAAATGGGACTGAGACGGCAGTAGCTCGAAAAGGCTGAGGTCGTACCCGTATATTCGTCCTGTGATCAAGATACCATATACAAGTTAATGATGCGGAGATTCACACACACATTCGATAATCTTAATAGAAATGTGGGATCACTCCAATGTACTTAAATGCGTTTATCCCTTTTTGAGTGCTATTTGGTGTTTTTATTGTTAATTTTATACACTTAAGCTACAAAAAAAATGCTTTTCTTAAAACATTGGATGAGCACGAATCATACTTACTTATGCCTTAACTTAAAACAACACAACCACCAATATTTTAAAGATCGTTGTGTTGTTTTTCATGAATTTAAGCACCGCAAAGAAAGTTGTGTTTTGTTTAACAAATTGACTACTACTATTCTGTAGAATGTATTTTTAGAAACACATTTATTTACGTAAGTTAAATCAGAAAAATAACGCTCAAAGCTCTTCTGGCTTGAAAACTTAATCTAAATATCCTTTGTCGTTTGACAACCTGTTCCTTTATGATGTAGGGTATGTTTTTAATCATAGAGAATAGGTATAGTTTTTTTAACTTTTTAAAAGCTTTGGTAAACATTCTTTTACACAGTACTGTGTAAAAAGACGGACAACTTCCATGAAACTTAAGATATCGATAGGTATTTGATACTAACTTTTAAACTTCCGCGTACCATGATATAATTATGTACTTATGTTTTGACCAGTTTGCACTGGCTGTGGTCACAGGCTGACCCCATCACAGTCACAATCAGCCGAAGTAAATTAAAACCTATTTAGATTTGGTAAAAGGGAGTAAGGTCACACAGCAAAAAATCGTGAAATTGTAGGTTTCTAACAAAAAAAAATTAAAAAATTGTTATAATATTTCTAGAACTGACTGACTGAGAATACGATTTTACTGTTAAGTTAACTTGTTTAAGTGCTAACCTTACCCACTTATGAATTTCGGTAAGTTAAATTTCTTAAGTGTAAAAATTGTGTAAACCTAAAATCTCATTTATACAATAAAACACACTGGTGGTCACAGGCTGACTGTGACTGTGATGGGGTCAGCCTGTGACCACGGCCAGTGCAATCTGGTCGAAACGTCAGGCAATTTAGAGGTATGTAATACCTTTTCGTGATCGAGTTAATTCCCGTGTAAGTACATAGGTTTTTGATAGTTCTTTAATCATTCGGAATCTGGAGTCTATTATTAATAATATAATATAATTATAATTATTTTTATTGTATTAATGAGATTAGGATTAGATTAGGTTTACACAATTTTTACACTTAAGAAATTTAACTTACCGAAATTCATAAGTGGGTAAGGTTAGCACTTAAACAAGTATCACTTAGATCAAACAGTTTCTGGAAAAGAATATTTTGCTTCCTGAAGGTGATTGTAATGGGCCACAAGGTAAAGTAGTCTTAGGCTGCGTTTCCACCAGAGATGTGCGAGGATGCGTAGTGAGGGATGTGTTTATTAAGAACCAATAGAATCGCTTAATTTACCTAGCCTCGCTCGCTCTTCATTTACCTAGCTTTTTGTACCTACAAAACAAGCGAGGGATGAGTGCGAGGGATGAGTGCGAGGGATGTGTGCGAGAGATGTGTGCAAGGGATATGTGCGAGGGATGTGTGCTAGGGATGGACGCGAGCGAGAAACTTCTAGCAGTCACTAGACATTATTTGTTAGAAGTCGATGTGTATTGTACGGAAAACATGGATCAGTGGAAAAACATTCACGCTACACATCTTGGCACCGCTCATTTTACACATTTTTTACAGCGTCGCTACGCATCCTCGCACCGCTTAGCTACCTCGCACATCTCTGGTGGAAACACAGCCTTAACGAGACAACATGAAGCGGACAGCTACTTATTTTGCTGTTAGTAAATATGAGTGACATATAACAGAAAGCTTAAATAAAAACCTCTTTGCGGTGAAGGCTTTATGTTCTGAATTTCTAATATTTACGTGAATAAGAGCTTTAAGGCATACAGTATATCTTTTTGAAAGAAATCCAATATATTGGGACGTGTTTAGCACTTAAAACATCAAACATTTTAAAAGTATAAATAGCTTTTGAACAAGCCTACTACTATCTTGCATTATAAAACCTCTTGCATACTTCAAAATTATTATGTAGTATTATTACTAACCAATTTCTTAATGTTAAAGGTATTCTCTACGTACCAAGCTTTGGACGATACAGAAGCTAGAAAGGTGGACCATATACATGTAAGTTTCTTTTCTACATAACTTCTGAAACGCAACTTCCCAGTCGGGTGTCTCCGAAACACTCTCCAGTTCAACTGTGTCATACAAAATGTGTCAGTAACTATTGCTTACCAACGCTCTTATTCCCTTTGCCCTTTTTTTAACCAGTAGTAGGCACAAGTAAATTCGAGGTGTAAAACGGGACTTAATCGAGATAATATTTGTAAGATAAGATACCGTTTGGATTACCCGACGTTGCGACCTACATGTATCGATCGTAATACTTGTGAGAATATGTTCACATTTTTAACACACTTTTATTGTAACTAACAAACAATTAACCTACTTCTAATTGTCGTATCGAAATTAGGCTTTGTATGTACATGTAGATTTGATGATAATCCTACTAATATTATAAACGTGAAAGTTTGTGAGGATGTATGGATCAATGTATGTTTGGATGTTTGTTACTCTTTCACGCCAAAACTACTGAACTGATAGCGATAAAACTTGGTATGTAGATAGCTGGAGACCTGGATTAACATATAGGCTACTTTTTATCTCGATATTCCCACGGGATCGGGACTTACGCGGGTGAAACCGCGGGGCGCTGCTAGTACTATAATATGGCATCTTTGAACTGATCTGATGATGGAATCAGGGGGTGGATAGCGGAACTCTTCATTGGCTACTAGATACTAACTAAAGAGTCTAACAGATTGGGCTTGGTAACGATGGTCTGATGATGATGTCAGGAGCTGAACAGTGGAAATCTTTTTTACTTTTTAATTTTGTTCGTCGTTGAAGAGCATTTTTTAGTTTTACTAAGCTAAAATTATTTTTATTTGTATTTAAATATTGTGCAACATTCCAAACACATCGGACGCCATAAAGTAGCTTTGACGATCTCTGTGGCGCAGTGACAGAGCATTCGAATGCAACGTTGGAGGTCGCGGGATCATTTTCGAATATTTGTGTGGTATGTATTTACAAAAAACGTTTATCTCAGATATTAACCCGTGTCCTAGATCCCCGTCGTACCAGCTAGCTAGTTTAGGTCTATATAGCGCTGTGCGTGCTATTAGTTTGGTAGTAGAGTAAATGAAAACAAAAAAGGGGCTCAACTCAACAATTTCCAAAAACAGGTCGAATTGACTCCAAACTTTTTTGCAGAGCCTTAAATATGAAAAACCATAATTTAAAAAATCCGGCTATAACCGTAATTTTGCAATAACAAACAATAATTCCAAAATTATTAGTAAAATGGAATAACTTGAAGAAAAATCAATGGAAATTGTTTGATAAATTTGTACTTTTCAATATCCAATTAGTTTTATCTCATTTGCAGTCAATTTTCAGCTGTAACTATTTATGTGTAGCGGATGCGGCCCTGCTTTCGGCGTTGACGCAGCGGCGTTAACTTGATGCCTTAGTTAACAAATTGGCTTTGTTTTAAAAGCTGCAAAAAATTATGGAAAGGTTTTTTTTTTGTGAAATTTCCCGTTCTTTTGGATGGTGCTATCAGTTTTTTAATAAATTTTTTATTGATAAAGTTATAAGCAAAAAATTACTTTTGCATTTTTATGAAGGAGCCGGAATTTTTATGAAGCGGACTTTTTACCATATATTATTAATACCATAATCAAGAGATGTAAACAAAGTCCGCAGTGTTTTCGAAATTTGTAGAGTTGAAATCTTCATTTACTCCACTATGGAAGTTAATTACATTTATCAATGTTTAAATTTATTTACAATTGCAGTCTTTTCAACGCCAGATGCTACCGAGCGACATACGGTGACGTAACAACGGCCGACCGACCCGCCGTCACCAATCGCGCATTTATGATCTATCAGCATTTTAGATTGCATACCATATATTTTGTATAAGAAAACAGGAAATTGTTGCAATGCTCATAAGTAATAAACGTTCAAAATTTTTTTAATTCTTCAAATAGTTTTATTTTAATTTAGTTTTTTCGTATCTACCTAAATACGAAACCGCATTGCACCGTACTGAATCAATCAATAATGGGATGTTTCTTTAGCGAATTTTAAATTCGCATGTCACCCGCAGCCTCCAGCCGTCAGTCACTATAAACAGGGAACATCGATACCGAATTTCTCTTTATTGTGGATTTAAAACTTGCTCGTCGTTTTCGTTAAATGAAAATAAGTTTTTTTTATAGTGTAAGGCGCAAAGGAGCAGACGGGACATCTGCAACTCAACTAGGTATATTCTTAGCTGTTGTCAGCGTTGAGGTTCACAAAACAGAGGATGAATAGTGGATTTTTCTTCCCAAATGACTCCGCCACGCAACACTTCATTTCATTATCTTTTTCTTCGATTTTTTTTCTTTTTTTTATCTTTTTTTTTATCTTTTCCTTGATACTGCTCTTCTTCTTCGTCTAAAGCAATGGATATCATTGCCAGTTCCGTATTATTGAACAGAGCCATAGCAACAATTTACATCGCACACGTTTTGCCTGAAGATCCGTAGAGAAATGAGTACGGACATGTGTGAATTGAAGCACTGCCGCATCACTGTAGCACTGATACAGAACTGTGCCGGTACTGTGCCGGCACTGTGACTGCACTGATATGTGTGAATTGGCCTTTATAATGCTTAGTGTAGGTATGGTCTATGTCAAGTGAAATGAATGTACACAAATAAATGAAAATAAAGTGTCTGTTGTGTCTCAAAATGTATGAGTGTCAAAATAACTCATTTAAAAAGTCAATAAAAGGAATTGAACCAATGTAGACTTTGCGTTGTGAATGTACCAAAGTATATCATAATGATAATAACTTGACACATCTCACACACGGCCGTCTGATCCCCAACTTATTAAAGCCTGTATTAGTATAACCATAAGATATACATACTTATATATTTCTAAATACATACATATTATAGATAAATTAGACGGAACAATTGACCATGCTCATCACACAATTATTTGTCTTGGGTGGGAATCGAACCCACAACCTCTGGTTCAGCAGTCAGGATCATTAACCACTAGACCAACAGGCCAGTCAAAATATGCTGCACATTCATCAGCATATATGGTACTAATAAAATGCCTTAAGATTTATCGTGTTGTGTAATTACTTCAAGAAGGGTCATTATGCTAATGAAAAGAGGTCATTGTTTTTCAGTATTATGTGTTATTATCATGATTACCGCCGTAGGTTATTAAATGATCGCATGTTATATCTTCTACTCATGAAATAGCAATTAAATATATATACAGGATGTTACAGAAAGATGTGGTCATATCTTAGGGTCGTATAGTAGAACACGTAAATAACGTAAAGCGCTAACAATTGAATGAAAATTCGTAATTTTTAATACAGAAATCTTATTTTAGAAGTGAAAAATTATACTTGAAAATTGACCGATAAAGCCAATATTTAGTATAAGACAGGGCTTACATGTTGAAACTATAGGTATTTAATACCAATGTTGATGGAATTACCAGGTTTTTCTGAAAATGTCTACATAAAAAAGTAAAAAACATAATCATTGAAATTAAAATGAAAATTCATAATATGTTGTTTAGAAATGTGCACCTATAATAGGAAAAGCATTTTATGAAGTATTTTTTTTTAAGCATATTGTTCAAACTAAAACAACTCGTCGCAGTCGCAGAAAAACGGCGGATTTAATTTTTTGACGTTTTTGTTTTTGACATAAGCCTACCTACTGAAAACATTATACTTTATCATAAAACAAAACATTTTTCAAAGCTCATACTCGCGGTAACATTTTCAGATTTCATTAACAGCCGTTTTCAAAATATTACGTAAAACATCATTTGAAAACTTTAAAGTGCTCTCCTGTAAAGTTTAAAAAAATCAAAATCAAATCCGTCGTTTTTCTACGACGACGACGATCTATTTGTCGGCTACACATAACGCTCCTAAAATTTTACCACACCTTTTTGTAACACCCTGTATACATACATACACTCACCTTTGTATCGCCGAAGGTGTAGGCAGAGTGGTATTAACATTTTGACAACTGTAGTGTGGTCACACTCACGTAAGTCCATTACTGTCAACCGGGCACTTTGGGAATTGAAGATGGGTAAATTGGGAGTGTAAAAAAGATGGAAATGTAGAAAAGACTTATCCATCCGGGATTGGGAAGTGTAAGCATTAGCTGGGGCAGGTCAGGGTCAGTAATTCGAACTTGCTGAATGTTGGGAAGTCCAAGAACTCATAACGAAAACTCTAAAAAAATAATAGTAATATTTTTTCTTCTTCAAGAAGTAAGCAAGTAAAATGACATATTTTTAGACTGCACGGATGGCGCAATGGTTTAAGTGGTCACCTCGGTCGAGAATCCGTGGTCAGATCGCATTGTTAGATTGATCTCACCACGGACACAATTTAGTGTCCTTGTTCAGATTGTCCATAGTTAGACTGGTGGGCTTGATCAGATTGAATTGCTTAAAAAAATTGAACCATCTAAAATAGCCTCACTTGTAATGTCAATGTCTTGTGATGTTATTATTTTGCTATTTATCACACTACGCCGCGCCAAGTGTTATGAGTTTAAATCCCACACGGGACAAAAATTTGTGTGACTCACAAATAGTTCTCCTGAGTCGGGGTGTTCTTTGTGTCCGTTGTTTGAATGCTTGTGAAGCCCCCCGCGGCACAGGAATATTCCTAATCCGGGAATTGAATTTTTAAAATATAAATATCCCACCAAAAACATTTTCATGTAAAATGTGGCTAAGACGAGACCATATGGCTAGCACTGCAAAAAAGTTATCAGATCTCATGTAGAGCCAAGCTTCTAACTCTACACGCCCTAACTCTACAAGCCCTAACTTTACAAACCCGCATCGAAATTTGCGGAAGTCTCATACAAACTTCCATCCCCTGTTTAAGGGGTTGGGGGTAAAAGTTCCAGGTTTTAGAATATTTTTGTTGTTTGTGTACTAATACTAGCTTCTTACATACCAAATTTCAGCTTTCTGGGACTTTCGAAAGTACCCTAAGAATTTTGATGATCATCAGTGAGTCAGTGAAGAAATCGGAGTTTTTTAGATATCAATAAAATCTAAAGTATAAGATGCTATGCAAGTGAAATCATATACTGAGAACCAAAGTTATGGGGGTTCAAAAAAACGACAAAGCACTTCGATAAAAAGTAGGTAGTGCCCTTGCGCTTCGCTTGGTTAGTTTTGGCGGGGTCACTACCGTGCCCCCAGATTAAAATAAAAACAGCTATATTACGTATGTACTAATAATAACTAATGGTACACAAACTAGTGGTACATATACGTATGTACCACTAGTTTGTGTACCATTCGTTTGTATAATACATAATTGAATCTTTAAGAACATTTAAAATAAGCAGCGACAAAAAATATTTTTGGAAAGAAGTTCCTTATCGCACGCATTTCGAGTTTTTACAATATTCACTATATCGTGGGAGAGTCATGCTTCGGCACGCATGGGTCGGCTCGACCGGAGTGATAACATGGCCTCACAGAAAACCGACAGTGAAGCAAAAAAAAAAGAAAGTGTTGTATTTCGCCGAGCGAGTGAGGTTACCAGAAGCCCTAACCCTTCACTCTCCCCATTTCCCTCCTCTCTCCCACTACCTCCCTTCTCTCCACCCTCCCCTCTCCCCCTCTTCCTTCCCTTCCCCTACTCCCACTTTAAAGGCCGGCAAGGCCCTTGTGACTATCGAGTTGCAGGTGCCCATGGGCGGCGGTAGTAACTTACCATCAGGTGACTCGTCTGCTCGTTTGATCCCTATACCATAAAAAAATATATTTTGATACAATTAATTCAATCCATAACCAAAGACACCTCACGCATTTTTTTTATTTTCTATATATAGTTCTAAACAGTAAGGATGATAAAAATCACAAAACACACACATAACTTAATTACAAGTAATTCATGTTTATTTATTTCAGTAAATTGTTTCCAGCATGATGTTTGCTCGTTCACTATGTTAGTACTTAAAAACATCTTTTCAAAAGGGTAAAAGGGTGTTAGGAAAAGAGACGCAAACATACTCATGGCCACATACACACGTTCTCACATACTTGCACATTGTCGGGGCACTCGCGGCAGACGCAATTACGAAAGAAATATAATTTCAAAATTATTTGAAGTCGTTGAATTGACATTGAATTCATTTTTCGCATAAAATTTTCAGCATTTAATAAATTAATATAAAACTAATATTTAAAATTTGATTATTTTCTTTCCTTCATTCTTAACGCAAGCCACAAAAACAAAGAGCAAGTTAAACAAAGGGCCACGATTTTTCCATTTAATTTATTTTTCCTTTATTGGGTAACTTGTTTTTGAACACAATAGCTTTATGATTGTGGTCAACATTTATTATAACTGACGATATTTTTTATTCGAACAATCGTGGCAATGGCAATTGAACTAAACGTATGGAACTTTACTTACCTCCTCATCATCCTGTTTACTTCGAATTCCTTTAGAACCAATTTCGTTTGAGGGTGTAAGATGTTTTTGAAAAAGCGCAAAGAAATTGAGGAAAACATAATAATTTTTTTTTGTTTACGTTTATTATTTGAAATTATTAGTAATGTTGCTTCTCAAATGAAAACTTTATTATTTTTTTCTTTGACCTTTTCTCTTTGGCATAGCTATGTCAATAAGGAAACAATAATTACAAATACAAACATTTTGTACAAATATTTTATAACAAATAAAAAGCATTGTTTTAGAAATACAATTTTTTTGAGTACGTTGTCATTCTATTTATTTAAGAAAAAAAATACAATGTACTTTTGTAATTGCATATCAATTATATAGGATTACAAAGTTACTTTCGCAGTTTGTATATCATGACAACGGTACTGAAATTGCGGTATGTTTGAGTTTTTCCTTGCTTTATAGGCTAAACACTAACCGTGTAAAAAAATTAAGCTTGTGTGTTAGCTAGAAATACCTTAGAATTTTTGATGATCAGTGAGTCAGTGATAAAATTAAGGAACTTTGACTTGCAATAATTTTTGAACTACAGGTTTAGATTAATGAAACTTGGGAATATATCTTGGTATTATATACCCTATTCATTACTAAAAATTCGGTTACAGCGGGGTCGAAAAATTCCTCAATGGCTTCGAGAAAAGAATTGAACGGCTGTGGTTTTGTTTTTTTTTGCTCGTTTGGCGGGGGCACTGCCGTGCCCAAAGATTAATTACATTAAAATATAGGCAAAAGAAAATAAGATGTTGCGATCATTACACAACCAGGGTAATAATTAATTGTGTGTGTAATTACATAATTATACATTATAATAACATGTGACTGTAATTGGCGGATAAATAATAATCATTTATATCATTTCCTATGCGTACAATTTTTTACAGCTTAACAGCCATAATTATGTTCTATTATGTCCTAGTTCATAAAACACGGTTACTAGAGAAGGTCCGGCGAATATGAGCTTTAAAGTGTTTTAAAATGGGGCGCTGAAACATACGTGCAGTACCATAGTTAACTACACTATAGTATACCATTCTAACTATACCATAGTTTGTACTATAGTGTTTTGTACACTATATTACAAAAATCAAATTCAAATCCAATTTTAAATTTCTTTATTGAACCATCTGTTGTGCTATTGATTATTTTGAAACATGTGCCGTAAGACCTTTGTG
Organism: Euplagia quadripunctaria; assembly: GCA_963859945.1. Taxonomy (NCBI): domain Eukaryota; kingdom Metazoa; phylum Arthropoda; class Insecta; order Lepidoptera; family Erebidae; genus Euplagia; species Euplagia quadripunctaria. Next base: position 19,933,345 of record OY982567.1, read on the forward strand.
CGTTTGTCTCATAACCTGTAACAGGATGAACTCGATTCTTGAAAGATTCTACTCAAGAAGTGAGCGATTGAGAGACATTTACTGTTTGATATTATACTATCTGTACTATTATGTAAACTTACTAGGTTTGCGAGCTAGTATATTATCATTAACAAATTCTCTTTGAATTCGCAATGCAGAACTAATTAAAAGCTCTGCAATTTGTTAGAAGAAGAGAATGTTAAACAAACTTCAGTAGTGTGGACCCTCCTGAGAGCAAAATAGCAACATGAAGAAATATCTGAAACGCGTAACCAAAAAACGATAACGATATAGCGCTGGTGTCGAGTTCAAACCGTCGCGCGACGCGTAGAATAGGCGTAGATAAAAACTTTGCCCTTTACAAAAAAGTCCATTATGAATGCAATGTAATGCATCATGAGCTGCAAGAAGTTGTCGTAATATAAATTGTTTTTAAACTTTCGCGATTTCTATGCATATTATATGTGTAAATCGGTATTTAAACGTGTTAATATTTATAAGGTGCGATAGCTTGTTTTCGCAAGACATTTCGATAGAATCGCAGCTATCACTTTTAGGGATGGTCTCATTTCCTTATAGTTTGACAAATTGCTGTCAGTGGTCATATCATACATACAAAACATGGCATTCTTCATGGAAGAAGAGAAAAGAAGGATAAGATAAAAGAAACACGATGCAATGTACTTCATTTAGTGCACAAAATGACCGAGCGTAGAAGAGCCTGTTCAATCGAATCAGCTTGTGGCACTAACTGCCTTTACACACTACGAACTAGCCATTAACTCACTTAGCACTCTGCAAATTGGATAGGTAACTTTAAACGAGTTTAAAGTTGAATATACTCGTATCTTTTAAGGTGAAACTACTACTTTACTTAATTTCAATTTTTTTAAAGTACTTCATTTTTTTTGCCACCAATTGCATAAGCCACCCAACATTGCTGTACTCATACTCTTTGATATGTTTTTAGTGAACAATATAGAGGTACGTATATTATTATTACTTTTTTCAAACAGTCAAGGATTTTCTTACTGTGTTGTTTATAATCTTTGATTTTAAGGCACTCTGTTCATAATGCTTCGGTCGGTTTTTACTTGTCTTTACATTTAAAAACCGCGTCTACTACATAATTGTATATAAAATTTTGTTTAAATGACTAGCCGTTTTCCGCAGCTTCACCAGCGTTTATGGTCACAGCTCCGCTTCTAAGAGTTGTAGCCTAAATTCCAGAATAAATACTCTATCTAATACAAAATATTTTTTTAAATCTGATTGATAGTTCCAGAGATTAATGCGTTTAAACAAACAAACAAACAAAAGCTTTGTTACATTATAGTAAAGATATCATTCCGCATTCATGCTAAGTAATTTGTGCCACTAGACCAACCTTGATCGCGTCGCAACTTTCTGGACTAGTCTAATTTAGGGCTTAAGTTCTTTTGGACACTAATTTGTAGTGCTAGGAATACGATTTTAGTACTAAGTGCAGTAGTTGTAAATAGTTGAACATACAATGAATGGACGACGTACAGATACAAAAGGGGCAATGGTGCAGGATCTATACTATAAGGTCTTTGAGGGTATACCCATTTCTATTTATTAGACAAATGCGTTTGTCCATAGAACAAACGCATTCAGCTAATAAATATTAATGATGACTTTACTTTCAAATATTTTATGACTATATTTTTATATTTTAAATATTTTTTAAGAAAACTCCATAAGTGTCTTGACACTTAGGGAATTTTCTTAAAAAATATTTAATCTTCCTATAGCTTGCTATAGGATGATTACCTACTGTTAAGATTAGGATGTTCCAGAACTACTAAAAGTTTAAATGTAATTTAGTATTATAGTATTTTTTCTGTGCCGAAAGAAGCACGCAAGCAAGAAATAAATAATAAATAATTTTCCTTTGCTGTAGATGGTCTTTCTACGCGTTACTTTCAATAATTGAACGAATTAGATTTTAGGAGTGAAATTTCTTAGGCGGAGATTCGATTAATTATATAATTATCGGAAATGCGCGAGAAATGAGAGTGAAATTTAAGGGACGCTTCACGTTTAGTCACATTTTGTTACATGAGAAGGGCGAAAGGTATAACGTAAAAAAGAGAAATCTTATGCTTGTCAACCGGTTTTCTTTAAGTTTTTCGTTTAGTGTTATGAAAGTAAGGGTTATGGTTGAATTACGACCACTGGGCTAAGACTAGTAGTCAAAATTTAAAAAATCACACAAATTCGTGTTGTCACGAAAAAGTGTAACATCGATTATTTTAGTTGGCAACATTATTAAAAACAGTGTTAGAAGTTAGGACATTGACGCAACACTGAGCACTGGCGCGCGACGGATGACAGTTACAGTTCGGATAGGCAACTGTAAATGCCGAATCGATTGGCATCTCGTAGGCGCACCACGTCTTCTGTGGAGTGTCGCGATTTAAAGCATGATTGAAGATATCTGATGATTAGTCAGAGTATATTTTTGTGTTTAATAAGTGTAGTAAAATTAGTGTCTATAGTCTACCCGCAAGATTAAACATGAACGCGCCCGATGTTTCTTATAGACGAGGAGTTTCTACAAATACATAATTCTAATAGACTGAAATAACAATAGACAACTAACATTAAGTTATACTCTGCAGTCCCGAAATCTAACTCAAAGTGCCAACTGGACAAACAGTTGTCTTTAGATAGGCACTTTAGTTTGTGAAGCTTTTGCACTAGTTAATATTTACATAGTTTTACATCAAAAGACTTAGAGTGACTAAAGTTACAGTGTAAACTTAGTCTGTATGTTGACCCAATGTCGTTCGGTACTCGAGAGCCGGTGTTTTGCAAACAAATCAAGCTAATGAAAACGTAACGGACTTGACATAAATGCAGTGTACTTTAATATGTCAAAATGTAATTATATTATACATCATCTGTATAAGACACATAATAATAGTTCTCACAACAACAAACACTATACTGATGATAATAACAATACATGAATCGTATTTTAAACTAAATCATGGCTTGAGTTAGCTACTTTTTTACCTTTAAGGTGTAGTTTTTTTTCTAAGACTTTTAGGACTACTCTGGATGTGTGTCCCTTAGATTGTAACGCTAGTGTTGCAAAGCTGTGAAACTGAGTGTCACGAATATTCGTAGATATTGATTGATCATATTTGATGTGTAAATCGGGACTTAACCGCGGTAATAATTAGAAGGTACAATACCTTTTTTGGTTACCCGACGTTTCGATCGAATTGCACCGATCACCGGTCACGAGTAGACTGGTGAAAGCTTAGCGATGCCTCCGTGAAGTGCGACTTTCGGCAACTAGTCGCACTTGGTCTTCATTGTTTTTATTTACGTTCGCATTGTCGGTACTTTGACACACCACACTTACGACGTCCGTTATGTGTTGTCGAGTAGCGTGTATTTGCTGACGATTGCATCTGCTGATGACAGAATTCCAAGATTTTGACAAGCGGTACCCATCTTCTCTAATTATGTATTTACGGGAATTAACGCGATCACGAAAAGGTATCACATACCTCTAAATTGCATGACGTCAGCGTGACGTCAGCCTGTTACCACGGCGTGTGCAACCTGGTCGAAACGTTAATTATATCACGGAACGTGAAAGTTTAAAAGTTAGTACCCATCTTCTCTATTGAATTTTTTATTTTTATTTTCACTGCTTCACGTATTATTCTGTTCTAAGACGCATGTACCGGTATTCTTTAGCCCTAGGCCAGTGAGACGACGTGCTCACAACGGACCTCGGACAGAAGACTAAAAATCCATAAATTCACCCCTTAGATAGGGAGTACATCATCATCTTTCTAACCTTATCTCATTTATCATTAGGGTCAGTTTTGGCTAGTTTCTTTTATGGCCGGCCACCTGCCTGACGCCAACCCTCCTTGAGAATGTAGTCGTTTTAAGACGGGAAAGAACGAAAAAGATAAATTTGTATAAGGAAAAATGGTTAGGAACCTATGGTAAGGGATACCGCAAGTCTCGGACGGGGAACGGGACTGAGACTGCAGTAGCTCGCAGAGGCCGGGGTCGCGTACCCGAATGTCCTGTATTTCCTGTGACTGGAGTGGTCACTAGTACAAGAACATAAACTGACCAAGGAGGATAGATAAGGAGTACATATAAATAAAAAAAAAGTGAATTGAAATCGGAATGTGGTAACAAATTATCGCTGAACACACTTAAAAGAAAGTAAAAATATTGCGACATGAATGAATGGGTTTGCCATTTTGGTAATCAATCTTGCGAAAAAATCTCGTTAAGGACAACTAGAACTAACAGACGACCACATTTCAAGAGCCTAGTCTGGGAAAAAAGTTCTATTAGAAGGCAGACGATATTGTTTTATTGGACTGAGTTATCACAAAACCAATCAAGTCATTTAGCATCGTCCAGAGATTTACAACTAAATACTTTCCTTAATACGCTTTAAAAAAATATGTAGGTATTAGGATTTTATGTGCTTCTAATATCTTATATTTAGTAATTTTCTCAATAAAAAATTAAGGTATCTTTTTATTTTTCAAGTGACACGGAAATATAAATTTAATTATAAAAAATAAAACCTTATTAAATCTAACTGCGGTCAAAACATCTTAACTTGTAAGTCAGAGCAGAGCCTCCATTACTACAGAGATTTTGGAGAGTACAGGAGATCTCTTCTCAGATTCAGATTCATTTATTACGGAACATAAACAATAATGTGCATTACAGGTGTTAGAGCAACGCATAGTCATTATGTTCTACCAATGGGCATGCAAGCTAGAGTAAATATATCAAAAAAATTAGCATAAAATATATAATATTAACAAATAATTTGTCACATGGATACAATTTTTACAATACATTGTGAATTAAACTTGCCACGGTTCAATGGGACTTATGAAGTTGTAACGAAAATGTCACTAATATAGTTACTTAATATTAGTATCTAATAAGTATTCATTTACATTTACTAACAAATTTACTATGTACTAACAATGTTCTGAGTTTTTTTTTTTTTTTTTAAAGACAACTCCCGCATTAGGAATTACTCCTATGTCGCGGGGGACTTGACAAACATAGAAACAACGGACACAAAGAATACCCAGACTCAGGGGGGAATCGAATCCACGACCTATAAGCATAGCGGTCAGGGTCACTAACCACTAGACCAACCGGCCAGTCAGTAGGTTTTGAAACATACTTAAATTATTACACACTATATAAGTGGGTCACACTGAAAGTTTTTAGACTAGGCCAGTAAGAAAGCAGGCGATGAAAAAATTATTTAAATTTCGAATCAGGAACTCTTTGGAAATCTGTAGATGTTTAATGATTTCATATGTCATTTGTTGTTACAAATTGGCGGCAATTTAAAAAGTGTCTGACATGCATCGAAATGTATTTGATCAAAGAAAATTTTCGCTCAATGATTTATTACGACTTTCGCTGCGGTCTTACTGAACAACAATGTTGCGATAGACTTCGATTGGCATTTCATTACGAAACCCCATCTCGTGCCACTGTTTACAACTGGTTTAATGAGTTTAAACGTGGTCGAAGCAAACTCACTGAAGATTCTCGAGAACGACTTCCTTCCTTCTACGGTGACTACTGAAGATAACGTGAGTGCTGTGCGGCTAATGATAGAAGCTGATAGAAGGGTGACATATCAACAGATTTGGGCAACTTTATTATGAGTCCAGTACAAAAAGTCTTACATGAACATTTAGGCGTCAAAAAGCTTTGTACTAGATGGATACCTCATAATTTGACGGAAGATCAAAAATGCCGTCATTTGGATTGGTGCCGCTCAATGCTTGAAAAGTATGACGGAGGTGACTCGAATGCTGTATATGACATTGTCACACCTGTGACCTGATGAAAGTTGGACATATTGTTACGAACCCGAAACCAAAAGACAATCTGTGCAATGGATGTTTTCATTCGAAGATTTGCCGACAAAAGTAAAGCAGAGCAGAAGTAAAGGGAAAAAAATGATTGCCACATTCTTTGTACGGACGGGTCATTTCGCAACAATCATTCTAGAAGATAAAAGGACTGTCACTGCAGATTGGTACCGTACCTATGTCAGTCATTGTCTACCAGTTGTCTTGGAAAATGTTAGACAGCAGCGCCCAAGAAGCAGCCTTCTCCACCACGACAACGCTCCAGCTCACTCCGTCAGACGGACTATCGAATATTTGTCTATCGAAGGTATGGAGCTAGTGAGTCATCCTCCTTACAGTCCCGACCTGGCTTGCGACTTTTATTTATTTCCAAAAAAAAGATAAACTTAGAGGAATTCGTTTTATGAACCCCGAAGATGCCGTGACTGTGTTTGAAAAAGACGTGGAAGAGATCCCTAAAGAAGAATGGGCTCACTGCTTCAGTCAATGGTTCCACAGCATGCTACGGTGCTTATAAAGGGACGGAGACTATTTCGAAAATCAATACAAATATTAACCGGCTTCTATATCATTTCGTTTTTTATTTTCTAAAAACTTTCAGTAAGATCCTCGTATATGTATATAAAGATATTTTTTTGATATTTGTTATCTACGTAATAATATCTCATTACCTTTAACAAAACATTGAATCCTTGGTATTATAAATCTTTTTGTATATTGTCTTCAAATAAAGTTGTTTTATGATTATGAAATTATTTATTGCGAACAAAATGAAATCTCAATTTTCGGTTGAACTCACAAGCCTATCATTGTTTTTAACTTGTGTTTGATATAAATTATATAATATTTATTCAACTGTGGATAATAACAGTATAAAATGAATATCATTGTTTTGTCTCTTTATATCCAAGGAATAAGGGATATTAAGACACAAAGTAAACTCCTTCATCATTTAATCATCACCAATACAAATAAATAAAATTGAAGTGTCTGTTTGTGATCTCAAACCTATGCCTAAAAATCAGTTTTTAAATTTTTTGTGTACTAATGTCGGCTAATCTCCAGACCGGGTGAACCGATTTCCACCAGACTTTCACTGGCAGATAGCTAGTGTTATAAGGAGTAATTTAGGCTACTTGCGCAAAATATATGAATATGTACACGCGAGCGAAGCCACGCGGGAACTGCTAGCCACTACATATTGTAAAACAAAGTCTCCCGACGCATCTGTCTGTCTGTTCGAGATAAACTCAAAAACTACTGAACGGATTTTCATGCGGTTTTCACGAATAGGTAGAACGATTCATGAGGAAGGTTGAGGTATATAGTTTGTATAAGGATGGAAGATTTGTGTTTCTGTATAAGAATATTAAAATAAACAACGACTATTACAAATACGCAAGTATTTCAGTATGTAATCCAGATTGCATTAACATCGAGCGCCCAAAGGCAACGGTGGAAAGGTATTTAATTTCCTTCGCTCTCCACCTATCGGAGAACTGTTCTGACACGTAGAAAATGCATTGGTCACCGCAGAGAGCAAAACGAATTCCTGCCTCCGTGATTGTAGATTGTAAAGGTTAGGTACCAATATAATGTGTACAATCGGACGTAGGTACGTGCATATTGTTTTACTTCTTGACTGACTGATTGTACATGGTCACAGAGATATATTTAAGGTCTCAATGTTCAATACACCTGAGCCACTTACAATTTAATAACCCATTTTTTATGCTAGATGCCATTAAAAAAGTCTCATTCGCGCACTGAGGGTTCCGTAAGCAAACAAACTTGTATGTAAATAGTATGTCCATTTCGGCAATCGATTCTCGAAGACTTTTGCTGGTTTTGCCAAAAGACAAACTTAACTTTGCACTTCTAAAAATACTCTCCCATACTTCGATATATGTGTAAGTCAACTTTCTAACCGCAAAATATAAGTTTGTTATCACAGACTTTGCTTCCTACCATATTTCATGATTCTAGCTCAAAGGGAAAAAACCGAAATGTTAAAATGGGCTTTAATGGCCGGATCTTTTGATTGCGTTGACTTAGAAGCTTGATTTTTTTACAGTTTCAAGGGCCCGCTGACATAATTATTTGTTGTTAATTTCAATTTAATGCCTCCTCGCGCTCCTGAGAAAAAGGGTCTTGACAGACAGACCGACAACAAAGTGATCCTTTAAGGGTTTCTTTTGAGGAACGGTACCCTAAAAATACGCAAGAATTAACTTTTTTAATTGTAATTCTAAATTTCGACTAGTATATAGTATGTCGTGTGAAGTTCTGATAGTGACATACTTCGACACTATAATATCTTTACATTTCAAAACAATATGGGTATCAAACATTGCCCAGTGATTAACTAAGTATAAGGTACATTACTAACTATTACATAATATATTACAACCCTTTTCATGCGCTACAACGCAATTCTCTTCCAACTTTTGTTTCGTTCTGTCATGAGACTCAGATTTCATTTTAGAGGTGTGTCAATACGAACTGTATAAAGTATCAATTCAAACGGATGATGACGAAAACACACTTTCGTCAACCATTTATAATATTAGTAAGATTACCGATGTTTTATGAATGTTAAGGACATTAAATGTTATTTACTACTTGAAATAGAAAGTTTAAATACAAATTACTATGTCTTTTTAAGTGTGTTAATTATAATGTTGCATCTGTTCAACTTTTTTAGACCGTCAAAGATCAAGGTAACTGACTTATTTTTATACAAGCAAGTTCCATTAGACTTGTTTATTATAGCTACTTATAATCATGTTTGTGCTTATTTTTAGATAAATTCATAACTAGTAAATGAAAGGGCCCCTTAGCTAGAGGCGTAATTGAACTAATGAAACTGGTTGAGCGATTGTATTAGAACTTGTGTAAAAGAATAAAGTTTTTTTTACATGGGTAGGGACCTCAGGGCGAGTTATCCCTTAAGTAGAAAAATGTGGTTCCTGCACGCCAGCAGACCAGCAGATAACAAACAAATAGGACACCGATCTGTCGTCAATTTCTGGACTACAATCTGGGCAACCAGCAAATATAAGAGATAGCTGTAATGGACACTAATGGACAGGGTAGGCTGCAATGTGCGCCTGACGTATTTGTGATACATAATTTCTGTTCTTCCATAAGCACTTCCACCCTAAAGGCTAATGCGGTTAACTAGCACTACTATTCTTTCCAGACTCACACGGTCGCACGCACTATGAGGAAGGCTTAGGATTTATTAACCGCCAGTGAAGTTTTTGAAAAGGCCTGATGCATTCGAAGGCCTGAAGGCCCTACCGATCTGAAGTTCTAGCGAAGCGAAATTGCAGCGTAAGTATGCTAGAATTTCGCTTCGCTAGAGCTTCATAAACATACAATTAATGTATACAAAGTGTATATGTTGATTGTATGTTACGTCTTACTTACACAACAACGACTGGCCTGTTGGTCTAGTGGTTAGTGATCCCAACCGCTGAGTCAGAGGTCGTAGGTTCGATTCCGATTCAGGACAAATAATTGTGTGATGAGCATGATCATTTGTTCTGTGTCTGGGTGTAATTTATCTAAAATATGTATGTATTTAGAAGTATATAAGTGTGTTTATGAGTAGTCTGGTTGCCATAGTACAGGCTCTGCGTAGTTTGGAATCAGGCGGCCGAGTGTGGAATGTGTCAAGTTATAAAACAAATACCAACCCACTTGGCTGTGGTAGTTAGTGAGGTAACCCCGTAAACCGACTGTCCTGATAATGTTATACCTACTATTTAAAAATGAAGGCTTGTGAGGGGCCTACTTATGGAAAAAACAGAAGTGTGAGTTTTTAAATGAATGTACCACGTATATTTCATGCTACAACTGAATAGTAGTCGGTGGCCAGAATCACCTATTTTTAAACCTGTACCTTCTTTCATCTATCAGATACATATACGGATCCTTTATGTCTTGGACAAAACACAAGAAAAACCTCCAACCCTATCCGTCAACCAAACCCCACCGTAGCAGACGTATTTATGAATTATTATGAATATTCATGAAATACTAGCGATTCCGTGCAACCCGTGTTTAAGATTAGTGCTCCGCTCCTAGGGGTCGTAGAGCGTGTGTGGAATAGCTTATATCCTTTAGAAAGAACTAGCTGCGCCCCGGGGTTTCACCCGCGTAAGTCCCGATCCCGTGGGAATATCGGGATAAAAAGTAGCCCATGCGTTAATCCAAGTCTCCAGCTATTTACATACCAAGTTTCATCGCAATGGGTTTAATGGTTTTTGCGTGAAAGAGTAACAAACATTCATCCATCCAAACTTTCACATTTATAATATTAGTGGGATTAGGCTATTTAGTGCAAAAAAGAGATAGGTGCGTTAAAAAAAACAAAAAAAAACACGCTTAAATTGTGAACTGAATTAAAAATTAAAAAAGATTTCCATTATCCACCTCCTGACTTCATCATCAGACTATAGTTACCAATACCAACCTGTTGGACTCGTCAAAACGAATCATATGAGCTCAAACTCGAGGGGTTTACTTGTAGCCACTTGTTCTACTATCCACCTCCTGGCTCCGTGATCAGGTCAGCTCCAAGATGCCAAATTCTAGTATTGTTATACATACAAAGTTTCATTTTGATACGAAATTTAGAAGTAGGTTAAAATTAACTTTCAAGATTTGATTACATGGTTAGTTTTAAATGAAGCTAATAAAAGCGAGTAAAAAAACAATCTAGCTCAGCTTTATTATCACTACATATTATAAAACAAAGTCCCAAACCGCGTCTGTCTGTCTGTCTGTTCGCGATAAACTGAAAAACAACTGGACGGATTTTCATGCGGTTGTCACTAATAGACAGAGTGATTCATGAGGAAGGTTTAGAAGTAGAATTTGTTAAGATTTAGTGTAAATTTATTGAAATATGTTGATGATTGTTGAAGATGTCTCTACTACCTGTGCGAAGATGTGGGTTGCTAGTATTGACAAAAATTAATAAATAATATTTCCATTATAATATTTTCATTTCCTGTTACCATTTGTGCGAGATCATTTGCATGGAAGACGACCTTGCACTGACTGATAGCAGATAAACTTGTTTTGCGTGAGTTTGTTTTAACAGGTACACGTGTTTATATGTGTACAAGTTTAATGTACTATGTTAGTTGTTTTATATGTACTATGTTGGATGTTTTATATGTACTATGTTAGAGTCAACGGTTGTAGTAACGAGATACGACGGAAGAACGAACACTTAATAAGCATATTTACCATATATTTATTTAATTTGCCTCTATTAACATTTTATTAAAATGCCTATAAAATTACCGTAAACATTGAAGGTTATAAATCTATGTGCATACTATTCAATAGTATTGTGAAAAGTACTCAACAAATATGTGTATAATTCTTTAAAAAAAAACCGACTTCAACAAAAAAATCTATTCCATAATAGACTTATATATGGTTTTCTCATGGATGCCATTGTCAGAACTGGACCAAATTGAAATGGGACTACACGGGAAGCACCAGCTTTCAAAGAATCATCAAAATCGGTTCACCCAGTCGAAAGTTCTGAGGTAACAAACATTAAAAAAAAAAAAACAGAGTCGAATTGAGAACCTCCTTCTTTTTTGAAGTCGGTTAAAAAGCCGATAAATAGGAATAAACGCACAAGAGGTAACTCAAAAGAGGTGATAATAAAATGTCATTAGGTATAAGTTACCTTACTAATATTATAAATACAAAAGTGAGTTAGCTTGTTACGCTTTAACGTCTTAACTACTCAAACAATCATCAAAAACGGACTTAGAGACTACCCTATGTCCGTTTTTGATGATTGGTTGAGTAGTTATACTACTGGATTTAAAACACTAGTTTTAAATCCAATGACGAGCACCTTGGCTTGCTCGTTCTGAAGCTTGTCGGCGCTGCGTCAGCTCTGGAACGGCTATTGTTGAATCTTGGTAGACTCAGTATTGCATGTCAGCAGCTTTTTACAGGAATGGTCCGGTCTATAGCGCTTTACGACACATAAGTGTGGGCGGAGTCCCTGACCGTTCGTAATATTCCTCATTTAGGGTAAGCCCAAAGGGTGATGGTGGTCAGGGAAGTTTAAGTGGGAGACTCATGCTTTGGCACGTGCAGACCGGCTTGACCGAAGTGATCACGGCCTCACGGCAAAAGTGGGTGAGGTGGTAACCTCACCCACTTTGGCCGTCCGTCCGTACCCCTACTCTAAAGGCTGGCAATGCACTTGTGACTCTTGGGTTGCAAGTATCCATAGGCGGCTGAAGTCACTTACCATCAGGTGATCCGTCTGGTCGTTAGCCCACATCATATAAGAAAAGGGTCATACGTCGATACCGCACCATATCCTTGGAGGCGGCCTGCGCTCTGGCCGGAACGCCATCATGGGACTTGGAGGCGGAGGTGCTCGCTGAAGTTCATCGGCTGATTATTCCGATAAAAAGCACTGTTCCAGGGGTAGTAAAACAACATTTACGGGAGCGAAGCTAGTTTTCTTATAGTAAATTTTCAAAATGTGTTTTTGTCAGTGTTTATCTGTCACTGGAGAAGTTTTAGACCAAATCGATCCACATCTATTCTCCAAGTTCGTAAATAAGGTACATAAGTCTTCGCTGATATTACCGAAAAAATTACAGATAAGGCGTTAAAGTCAGGGAGCTGCTTAAATGTCATTGGCTCTCGCATCCAGGCTACTAAAATTTCCGGTCTTTATAAGGGGTTCAAGGGAGGCGTGGTTTTAGTGTTGGAATTATGTTAAACTAGCAACCTACCCCGGCTTCGCACGGGTAGCATCTTCAACAATCATCAACATATTTCAACCAATTTACACAAAACCTTAACAAATTATATACCTAAACCTTCCTCATGAATTGCTCTATCTATTGGTGAAACCGCATGAAAATCTGTTCAGTAGTTTTTGAGTTTATCGTGAACCGACAGACAGACAGACAGACGCGGCGGTGGACTTTGTTTTATAATATGTAGTGATGAACTATTGCGCAAGTAAAACATTTGAGGAGACATCATAAGCATTAGTGAATACAGTAGCAACAACTATTATGGTTTTCGATCCTATGTTTCAGCAGTGGATGCAGTTCTGGATCTAACGGAGTTTGTAGCTAGGAATTTAGACAAAAAAGTTAAGCTTGAGTATTTTTATGGATTTATCGAAAGCGTTTAACTCGGTTTCTATTCACAAACTCATTGAAAAATGGTAACGGCATCGCGTACGATGTTGTAACCTTAGATCTATTTAAAGATTACTTCAGAAACCGTACCCAACGCTTGAAAATTAAGACATGAACAGACCTTAGACTATGGTATCCCACATGGCAGCACTTTGGGACCTGCTCTTTTGCAGTTATATGTAAATGACCACTTTAAGGTGAAATCCTGATCATGTCCCGCAATAACCAAGACAGAAATGGGAATGTATGGGAAATAACAAAAAACTGAATGAACGAGTTCTGCGTAATTGTAACTTTAAATCGCTTAAGGTGTCAGCTAGTCCTGATACACTAAAAATGTTTTATCTCGGGCTCTGTCAGTATATCATTGAATACTGTATCATGGTGTGGAATAGAGAGATTAGTTAAGGTCATATAATTATGATATAATTAAGGTCTGCTGGGACAAGAGAGTCCTAAAGATATTCAACAGCTCAACTCCATGTAGACTGCAAGGTTCTTACTGTCCACAAACTCTTTGTGTTCCAAACAGTTCTGAGAAAGCATTTAGTGTCACTCCTGCATACCCTAACAAACCTCCCATCAGGCGTAGGTACAGCATAGAATAATATTCGCTAAACATCAGTATTACGTATTGAGCTCATATTTCTACAAAAAAATCACAAAGAACTGAACATACTTGGACTTAACAGACGCATACTTAAAATCACTCATACGGAATGGTTAGGATGGTACGGAATGGTTATGGAAAACACAGCACAGAATGCGTTAGCACAGAATGTTTACTTGTCTAAATCGCATAATCTTACCAACACCACACACACATACGCATACGCACATGCACACACGTTCACACACAGACATACAAAATAGTGTAATCAAATATGTATTTACCGAGCTACAAAGGATCGTCACAGTCTATTATTTCATAAAGGTATGGCTGACCCCTGCCTCTCATAAGATACAGGTTTCACCCAGTACAAGAGGCAGGGTCTCAATTTAATTGTGCATAGATATTTCTGTACGGTAATTAAACCATAAATCTTAATGAATTATGGTTGAAATTAGACCACCAGGCGATCTCTAGTTTTACATTAGCGTAACATCGTAATAAATTACGGTCACTCGAAAAATTAAACGTAAGAATAAGAAAGTTATTAAGGTCGAACAACTCAAAGGAATGTAAAAAGTTTTTGTTCTGTAATTACCTGTAAATACATTTTCATTATATTTATAAACGGAAGGCGAAAACATTATTCCAAGGTAGTAAGTATAGTAATTGTTTGACCTTCAGCTTCTCAGATGTTTATGCTAGGGATTTTCCCTTAATAGCTACATTGACGTAAGATTGTTTGTATGTAAGTAATTTGTTTGTTCCGCAGCAATATCCAAGAAAGGTGTTGCAGATTGTATTGTAAATATTATGCTATTTACAACTCATAAGTGGTATATGCGTGTCCTAAGAAAAAACGTGACGTAATATAACATATCCTTGATGGGACGGATTTATCAGAAAAGTAGCGGTTTCTAACCCTCGGCAATAGTAGGTACTTTTTTTTGGATTGAAGGCGATGACCCTATGTAAAATTTCACGACTGCACGGATGGAGCAATGGTTTAAGTGGTCACATCGCCGTGTCGTCCCGAGTGTTGTGGGTTGACCCGACACGGGACAAAAATTTGTGTGATCCACAAATAGTTGTCCCGAGTCTGGGTGTTCTTTGTGTCCGTTGTTTGAATGTTTGTGCAGCCCCCCGCGATACAGGAATATTCCTAATGCGGTTATAGTTAAGTAGTGAAAGCGAAACAAACAAACAAACTGACTTTCGCATTTATTTACTACTAGCTGTTGCCTGCGGCCTTGTTCGCGTGGAAATTTTGGTGAAATCTATCTAACGGGAATCGTACATTTTTCCAAGATAAAAAATTGCCTAATTGCTATACCACACTATAATCTATCTCTGTGCCAAATTTCATCCAGATCCGTCCATCCTCACAAACTTTCGGGTTTATAATGTTAAGTTAGGATTAGAGAGGTAAAAGAAACAATTTGCTAATAAAAAAAAATACAAGCTAAAAACGAATTACGCACCATACAGCTGCTATATGAAATTGTTTTCAAATAATCATAAAATTAAAATTTAAAACACCCCTGACTCGAAAATCCCTTCAACGATTAGAGAAGAGCTTATGACCTCAACACTCTCGTACAAATCACCTTTCAAACAAAAAAAAATGCACTTAAATCGGTCCATTCGTTTGGGAGCTACGATGCCACAGACAGACACGCAGACACACAGACTCACATATATACAGACACACAGACACGTCAAACTTATAACACCCCTCTTTTGCGTGGGGGGTTAAACAATTATAGCCAGCGCCACTCGGCAAGATGCCTTACATCTTCCCGAGTGGCACTGGTTATAATTTTTTTTAATTATTAATTATTTTTAATTATGAGCCAAAACTTTTTTTAATTATTAATTATTTTTTATTATAAGCCAAAACTCGACGGGTTTACTAGTAACCACTGAAGAGTTCCACTATCCACCTTCTACCTCCATCGTCAGATCAACTCCAAGATGCCAAATTATAGTATTGTCTTCCAAACTACACGCACATACAAAATTTCATCTCGATACGACAATTAGAAGTAGGTTAAAATTGAGTACCAAGAATTGTTTACATAGTTACTTAGGTAGAAGTGAAGCTATTAAAAACGCGTTAATAAAAACATATTATAAAAAGCGCAACTACACTGCACTGCTTCGAGAACACTAATGTACCTGCTGAACGTGGTATATTCGCCATCATCTGCTTACAAAATGGAAGTTAAGACGAATTGCGTGAAGATTGCTTTGAAGTAGGTGGATCTGCATCACGTTGAGCGTTATGCAAGCGATAATAGCCTTTATTGTCCTTGCTTGAGGTAGGGCACGTGCACCGACATTGGTGTCTCAGCTGATTGTTATCGTAGGTCACATTGGAAAAACATCTTGCGTTATGTAATAGTTTGATAAGTCTGTTTCAGTGCTGTCTTAGATGCATTTTAATGATATTTTTTGTTATGTGGCGCTAAGTAATTTGCATCATTTCAATATTTTTGTTTTGTCTTTATTTATTTTCAATAGACAATGGAAGATTTTAAACCTTTTTTAAATGTTGTTAAGCTATTCAATGGTTTATTTTCCCTCTGTGTCACATGTCAAATGAGATAGATGAGGACTGATTGGCATAATCATTTTTGAAGTGAAGCTTCTTTAGAATCGTTGTGATTTGAAATTCGATGAAACGGAAGCTTCACGCCTTTGCGCCGTCTTTGCGCCTGCGTACTACCAATCTTTATCTTTGCGCCTGCGTACTATACATATGTCAATGTCAACGTAGTGTAATTTTTGTGCATTTTTTCTGCATATTTCACTTATACTTAATTGATTCTTTACAAATTTACATTTACATCCGACCTTAACCTATCTTAAAAACAAAGTAATGTTTGTTTTGAAAGTTGTGTACAGTTGTAACTAAACTTCAGGTTTGCTTACTGTTTATTATTAATGCCGTTCTTTGTATATCTTGATCTATTTTTCTGAAGTTTGCCTTCTGCCGGGTGTGAATTGTACACATACACTTTTTTTATATTTCTAAATATACAGTTTACTCACGTGTGTTTTTCGGGGATGACCAACTAGTTTCAGATCCGACGGGGGCTCCTTATCAAGGAGTGAAATGTCCTGACACTTTCCAGTCAGGACGCTGCTAAAACCTTTATATTTAATAAATATGAATACCACTCACAAAAGTTTTTATTCTAATACTTCTACGTTGGGAAATAAGCACACATGACTCGGCTTCTTGTACGGATTTCTAAACATTCACAAGACCAACAGGGGAGCAGCTCTAGAAAAGAGGACAGCTCCTCTTTTCTAGAGCTGCTCCCCTGTACCCTACACCTTGTCTACATTTTCCTTCTTTATGTTTATCGGTTAAGCCTGTTAGTTCAGAAACTTCCTCACGAGCAAAATCTGAAGTCTGTAACTAAACCGATTGCCTTTCTTGATTAAAATCTACATGATTAATGCCGGGTTCCTATAATCAAGAAACGATTCGTTTTGCTTACGGACGGTAAAATTTTCCTTGAAAATTCAACGAAATTTTACCGTCCGTAAGCAAAACGAATCTTTTCTTGATCATAGGAACGCGGCATAAATAATTTTAGTTTGACGGTAACTGAAGATACAGACAATTGAATATTAAATTGTAGATTAGTAGATCTAATGAACATGTATGTAGGTATGGAATTCCGTCTTAAGTTGTTGCACAATAAATCTTTATTTATTATAGACCACACTTTATATATAAAAAAATAAAAGTGCTAGTTAAAAACAAAACAAGTCACCTGCTGCTATTTAAAAAACAAAACATAATATTCATACCTATTACCTTTTCATTTTTCGTGCCATTGATGTGACGACATCGAAATAAAACTACAACTTCACTCAGATATAGATTTCCTCCTGGCGTAATTAAACACTTAACTAAATATGAAAACGTCCTGTCGTAAGTTTCGTAAAACACGCTAGGTTGTTTAAAACAAACACTCAAACGAAGTGCCGTAAGTATAACTATTTAAGTGGAGAGATCAGAGTAACTATTGTCAATCGACACATAAACAGTAATGGCCGCCGACTCGTCTGTCATCTGGCTTGACAGTTGCGTGAGACGGAACCCAAAAAAATAATTATTTTAACAGAACCATAAAATATTAGTTAAATATATTGTAAATCGTAATGATATTCCTAATTTTTTAGCTATTTTATGATATTATGAATTTGATATCATTTGTGATGCGTTTGTTAACATACTTACGTAGCTCGTACAAATGAAGAGAACGGAACGTGAATATCATAACTTTATACGGAAATAATGCGAGCAATTGTTAATTTACTGTTTTTATTTAAATCATAATTCCGGATACGAAAATATAATTCCTGAATCGAAAAGGTTGTAAAAAATAAGAAAATGTTTTTAGATTATTTTGATTTTGTAACATGAAATATTGCTAGCACACTTTTGGTCAAGATCCTTTATCAGTTTTTCTGGTAATCAAAGTGAACTCACGGATGCACTAAAAAAGAAACAGAAGGTGTAAAAACGAGTCTCTAAAAATACTTATAAAATATTATCTGACTAAAAATAATTTCGTGTTCATTAGCAAATAAAACGAATGAATAAAAGTATTAATAATATAATAATATTATTAATGAAGTAACTCTGGATTCTTCGGCAAACAGACTACAAAAAAATACATTGTACCAACTTATTTTAAAGTAATGAATGACAGCGCTAGTACTGGTGCTAGTGATGGTCTATGTAAGAGCCACCACGCACTAATGATTTTTAATCGGCTGATAATTTAATCGTTCTGGCAATCAGTATAAAACTGTATGGCAGTGCGCACATTTGCTGATTAAAAATCGACCGATCAAAGTGTCGAAAATGATTACCAGATTCCTATTTGATAAAACTATCGAACAACTATTGGCCATTGCATAACGTGTGTGAGGTAAGATGCAAGGTCGAAAGTTCTAGAACGGGAGATGTTGGGGATTACTGTAACCAGTTTAAAAAAAAAACAGGTTTCTGTCTGTTCCTGCTCCCACACGTGTGATTCTTTATTTACAAATCCGAACCGACGACCGAACTATCAACTAATAGTTTGACCACAATCGTCAGACGATAGCGACTAAAATACCGTCCGATTAAAAATCACCTGTGTGCGGTGGCTCTAGATTTAAACGGATGTAGTGCCGGTTTTTTGTACTGACGTCACAGATTACTTATATGTATTTGCAAACGTTTAGAACCACAAAACTGACTGACATCATGGAAAAGTTTTTTGCAAACATAAACATATTGTTATTGTAGGCATATGAACAAAAAAATACGCAAGGTTACTGCGTTACTTTGCGTTACTTTATAAATAAGTGTAACTTTTCCGGAATGCTTATTTTTAGCATCTATAAATAAACATGAGATTTTATAAATATTACACTTATATAATATGCGCACTTTTCAATTGGTCGAACAGACCATATGATTAAGTTCGTACCAGCTTGTTGTTTTCGTGGAAAGTCGTTCCGCACTAGAAGTTTGATAATGAAATACAGTCACGCGCGTTTTAAGGCATTGGGTGCACTGTGTTGTACTGTACTACAGTGATGTGCACTGCTCTATACTCGAACTAGTATACTGCTATAGGGCAAATCTACTAAAGTGATTCGTTAATGTTGTTTATCGCACCGGTCAAATCGAAATTACTGTCTTATGAGCTGTACATAAACCTGAACAGGGATATCCTAGTAATATCTTACTGCAGATGAGACTCGCTTTCATGTCAGCGGAGACCTGGACATAGTGACGAGGGGAGTTCTTTCCCCGCGTTTCTCGTCACAGAAGGTGAATCCCTTACAACAATATGCCTTGATTTTCGATCAAGATCCCTTTAGAGAAGAGCAACCTTTTACGAGATGAAACATGGACAATTTATCAGGGTTCCTAAAGCAAAACAAAAAGTCCTTTAGTATCCTCTTATGATTACCTAGCTTTTGCCCGTGGCTTCGCTCGCGTAAACGTTATTTTTCTATCCCTTGGGAATAGTACTTTTTTTCTAGATAAAAGGTATTTTGTATCCTTTTTTATACACCTGTCAACGAGTATGCAAAATTTCATGATGATCGTTTAAGTGTTTAAGATGGAAAAGCATAACATACAAAGAAAGTCACTTTTAGAAATATTTATAACGTACAAAGACATATTTCCAGCAATTTATGAAAGAGAAGAGCATTAACTTTAACCCTGAAGCAATATAGATTAGTATTTAGCAAGAAAGCATTGCAATATAAAATTGCCTACACAAGGAGGTGTTTAGAAAGTACAAATATTCGTCACTACAATAGTTTTTATTATCTCATCATTTCAACAATACGGGTTCTCCTGCTAAAGGTATATGTCTCTTTAAAAACCCTTCACTACGAGTAGTCCGCCACTACAGCAATAAAGCTGCTCTGCCGCTTCATCCAATGTCCAATGTCCAGTACTGCTATTTTTTGTCGTTCATCGAGTCTCTAGAATTTTTTCCAAACGATTATATGTTATCCAGATTATAATAACAATACTACTCAGGTTCTCCTAGATATTTGCTCTTCTTGTATCATATCTTGTAGTGAAACACCAAAAATAACTATTCATTCACAGTCACAGTGACCATGTCTACGTTTATTTTGAACGGAGCTAATGGACATAGTCGTTGTCACTTTATGTATGTTTACATTAACACCTTCTGATCTCGTGAATACACCTTGTTTTTTACGGGTTTTCCAATTAAGTGTTTATTATATTATCAGATTGTTCGAGATATTGAGCGCATTGACGCAGATAGTTTTAAAGAACTATGGAGATTTAAATTATTCATTAATTAATCATGGTGTTGTTTACGATGTCAATGTGTTAAGAAAGATAAAATACATAGAACTAAAGGCAGGGTCTAAGTTCAATATGTTAATTTTTTACGTTTAAAATAGAAACTATTAGTTAATATCATAATAAAAAAAAAACTTTGCGCGTGAATAGTTTTTTTTTAGTAGAGACTATTAGTATTGCGGGTCAAATATTTGTGGAGGAAAGGGGGTTATGTAAAATAAAATAAAATAAAATAAAATAAAATGTCCCTCCAACACAAAGGGAAAATCTTCTGTCCGAACGAGGTGATCATGCTTGGCAGTCCGCGGCACGACAGATGATGTTGCGAAGTTGTAAATTTATCTAATAATTGGCGCGAGAACTTTATTGCGCGATTAAGGATCTGTACTAACTACGTAGTTATTTTTTTTTTACTGCATGTGGAAGGTGCCACATATTATTAGTACTCTTGTGAACCCCTCCAGGGAAGCTAAATGCTGGTGCTTCGAGTGTTTGAACCTATATGGACGGAAATCTGACGCCTTATCCGTTAAGCTATACTCATTTCAAAGATTTTTTTAGCTTTTATTAAGGACTACGGTAAAAAGTTCATTGACATACATACGTCACGATTTTGAAGAGTTCATTGATCTTACTGATTATATGGGCCTGGAGATTTGACCAGGACCGGAATTTCTAGATTCTTTCCGTTTGATAAAAGGCAAAGGTCTCGTCACGTTTTAGATTTTGTGGTAAACTCCTAAAAGATAAAGGCCGAAGGTCACAACTTAAGACTCTCATAAAGATAAAGATATATTTATTTGCAAAACATTTGTAGGTACATAGTAAATAATACATGAGTATATATTTATTACAATATGTAGGTCTTAGTTAAGTATATGGAGGTTTTTTTATGGTATAGGGGCAATTTATGTGGGAGAGCCATGCTTCGGCACGTATGGGTCGGCTCGACTCCGCTCGTTACCACGGCCTCACAGACAACCGGCCGTGAAACAATGCTTGCATTGCATTTCGCTGCGTGAGTGAGGTTACCGGAGGCCCTAGCCCTTCCCTCTCCCTTATTCCTCCCTTCCTCTCTTCCCACTCTTCCCCCCCTCCCCCTCTTCTCCTACTCCCACCTTAAAGGGCGGCAACGCACTTGTGACTCTCGAGTTGCAGGTGCCCATGGGCGGCGGTAGTCATTTACCATCAGGTGAGCCGTCTGCTCATTTGCCCCCATATCATAAAAAAGAGCCAACGGCTCATCTGATGCCAAGTGACACCTGTGACTCAAGAGTCAGTCAAAGTGCATTGCCTTTACGGTGCGAGTAAGCTCTTTGCTTTAAGACTGGTTTAAAGGTCATATCGGTCCGATAAGATCTTAGATAACTGACAAGAACCTTATTTATGACTCATCAGTAAAGATCGTGTAAGTTAATCTACTCATATTTAGTAAGTTTCTCACCCCAGTTCAAATATGGTAGATATTTGAACTTGTAACTGGTCCACAATTGAGTGCGTTTTATTACAAAAGAACCAAGACCCAAGCGCTCATATACCGAATATATAGAATTGACGAGAGCTAGTTTGATACCTACGACGAAGATTTCGGCTACAATGACCTTCCGTTGTATGTTGCTCTCCAGAGCTAAAAGCTAGAAGACAAACTATATTGCTCGCATAGCGAGAATGGCGTCCTTATACTTTCTGGTACCATAGCAGGTACTCTAGAATTGTTTACTTTCTCGGTATCTAACATTTTTACCACCTCATCAGTATAACATGTTCAGGACTGGTTTTGACAACCGGTTCGTTTTGCTTTCTGTAATATAATAATGCTTGCATTTTGTATTTTATTTAGAATTATTCATTGTTTTTGGCTTCCCACATTCATTATGTGACGTTGGGGTCAAAATATATCCCACGACCTCATAGCCTTTGTTTTCATAAAATATTATTTATTTTCGTGACAAGAATGCTTTGCATATTAAATGGCTTAAATAATATAAAATACATATTTTCAAAAAAAATGAACAAAAAGTTTAAAGATATCTTTAAACTTATATAATATCTTTAAACTTTTATATACAGTATACAGGACGTGAAGGACGTCAAGACATATTTATTTTATTTTAATAAGCACACCAACATTATAATTACACAATATAATTATATAACGTATAATATAAAACGACTCTCTTGTATAATTATGTATTTATACGGGAATTAACGCGATCACGAAAAGGTTGCACTGGCCGTGGTCACAGGCTGACTGGCTCAGCGGTGCACGGCCAGTGCAACCTGGTCGAAACGTCAGGCAATTCAGAGGTATGTAATACCTTTTCGTGATCGCGTTAATTCCCGTATAAATACATAATTATATCATGGAACGCGAAAGTTTAAAAGTTAGACTCTCTTGTATTCCTGCAGTAGGGACGACCCACAATGTTGTGTTTACAAACATAAAGTACATCCAGACTTAGAACACTTACATGATATAATTATGTATTTATATGGGACTTAACAAGATTTAAAAGATTATAAATAGTATTATTTTTTATTTACTTTGGAGTTGTTCTAAATAACTAGAAATAAAAAAAACTTTGAAAACTTTTTAAGTTACTTTTTATAGATTTTCTCAATAAATGAGTAAATAATTTCGAAATAAAAAAAATTGCACGATTTAAAATCTTTAACTTTACACAATTCACCGCTTTCATGAGAAACGGAAGTGCTAATAGCTTTTTGTTTTTTTTTTTTGTCGTGTGGAAACCCCCACCGAGGGTGAAGTGGTATGTCGGACTCGAACCGACTAAAACCACACGGTGTTCCGTCACAAGCGACCACTCAGCGCTTTCATGAGAAACGAAATTGAAACGAAATTGTAACTTTATTTTATTTTATTTGGAAAACAAACAGTCGTTCATAACTACGTTTCAGTTACTAAATACTTAACTAAGAACCATTTATAAGTTTTCACATGTGAGAGCGGATTTTGAGCGGATAGTTTTTTTTTAAATTCTTTTATTAACTGCATGCTGGAGTCATACCCTTTCAGTGATTTAAGTAATCGTTCCATGGTGAGATACAAACCTGTATATGGGGACCGTCCTCAAGTACCTGTACTTTTTTTCAAGTAGAGGTCGATACACAACACGTGTCGTTTTGGTGGCTTCAGGCGCGGATCCAAAGGGGGGCGATAGGGGCGATCGCCCCTGCCAAAGAAAATCTAAAAAGTTAAACCTAGGAATTTAATAACCCAACAATCTTGTGACCTAAACTTTTAATATATTTATTCCATATCTTGGAGATAGCTAAAAAACACACGATTGGACTGTCTTGGAACATATCAATGGAATGGTGTACTTACATTTTTATTTAAAGTATATTTACTTTTGGGACCTTTTTTTTCAAATCTGGTCCGAATGCCCCCACCCCCCCCCTCCCTTAGATGGCTTGGTACCTAACGACTCATATTCATTGTGTAAATGTTCCATTCTAAACTAACACTGAGCAGCGGTATTACACATTATGGACATACCATGTAGTTATTACAAACTTTAAATATATCACTAAAAGTCATTCAGTATTCGTGATGGTCTACAAACGTTAAAACCAGGTTGACAACTATATGTGAAGGTCATAAGCGTAATATTTTTAAATTGAACGAAGCGTTGACAGTTTAGTTATTTTGTGTTTTAATGATATGAATGATATGGTTTAAAAAAACGTGTTTTTGTGGGACCCGGAAGGAATTCCCTTTCGCAATATATAAATTTATTTATACCGCGTTCCAGTAAACAAGAAACGATTCGTTTTGCTTACGGACGGTACAATTTTCATTGAAAATTCAACGACATTTTACCGTCCGTAAGCAAAACGAGTCGTTTTTTGTTTATTGGAACGCGGCATTAATGGATTGAATAAATTCCATCAAAATATAAGAAATATTGTAAACGCTCAAATAAAACAAAAACTAAAAAAAATTGCGCCATCTGTGAAATTTTCCCGAGCTAATATATGGTTAATTTTAATTATATTTTAAAATTTATGGATGGCAACATCCTATAAGGTATCCTATAAGGAATATGTCCTATGTCCTTTTCTGTACTCCGGTGCCTTGGGAATGATAAAAACTTCGATACAAGATTTAATACTATAAGCCAAAAAAATACGTCTCTAGTGGGGGAGCCCTCTTTAATTTTTAAATTATTTTTATTATTTGTTGTTATATCGGCAACATATATATTCTGTGAAAATTTCAACTGGCTACCTATTACGGATCGTGGTATTCAACCTGGTGACAGACAGACAGACGGACAGTGGAGTCTTAGTAATAGGGTACCGTTTTTACCCTTTGGGTACGGCACCTTAAAAAGTAGCCTATGTGTTAATCCAGGTCTCCAGCTATCCACATAGCAAGTTTCATCGCAATTGGTTAAGTATTTTTTGCGTGAAAGAGTAACAAACATCCATACATCCTCACAAACTATCACATATAAATAATATTAGTAGGATATGTAGTATTAAAATTAGCTAGTGGTCGGCCAAAGGTTAAAATTTGACCGTAATTAACTCAAAGATAAACGATAAAGTTTTTGTTGATAACAGCAATGACGATTTATTAGCTACGAAATAAAAAAACCGGACAAGTGCGAGTCTGACTCGCTCACCGAGGGTTCCGTAAGCAAACAAACTTGTATACGTCCATCTCGGGAATCAATTCTCAAAGACTTTTGCCCGTCTTTTTCGAAAGAAAAACTTAACTTTGCGGTTGCGATGTACGACAACGTGAACAATCCAACCGCAATATATAACGAAATAATATATAATTTTTTTTTTTGTGATATAACTACAAATTAACGACTTTCGGATTTTTTCCTTCACATGTGCTGTCAGACCTTGCTTCTTACCAAATTTCATGATTCTAAGTAAATGGACGTGGAGTCTTAGTAATAGGGTTCCGTTTTTACCCTTTGGGTACGGAACCCTAAAAAAGTAGCCTATGTGTTAATCCAGGTCTCCAGGTATCCACATACCAACTTTCATCGCAATTGGTTCAGTATCCTATAGGTTTTGGGTCGAAAACCTATAGCTACCTACTGAACCTTTTTTCTTTTTTTTATTGGGTAATGGAATATGCGTTTGTCTTACAAACGGATGGAAAGTGATGATGAAAACGAAGACGGTACACTTCTATCCAAGAGAAACCTTTTCACTATACTCATGAATGTTCCAGGATTATAATTGTCTGAAAAAATAGACGCAATCAGTTTATTTCCTTTGTGACTTAACTTAAAAGGAGCTATCAAAGCGTTTCGTTCGACTTTTTGGTGTTTCGAAAATTAAAGGGTAGAAGCTCTGTTTGCATCTAGTCGTCCGATGAAAGAGTGATGTGGGTCCAATTAGTTCGAAGAGAGCCTTCGCACACTCAGTAAAGTGAATCCTTTAAAAAAGCGACAAGCAGGCGACTTTACGACAATGCTCAAGAGTATGCAGTTCCCTATTCGTGAGCACATTGTCGTTTATAAGCTCGGGCTCGGGCTTACGGGCTCTTCGGTCGACGTCAAGTGCAGATTTTCAAGTTGATTTTAGCTGAGCTTTCCTAAAGGTAACTGCAATACTACATGCAAGATCGAACTTGTCTTTACCCAATTTATATATTACAGATTATTCTAAAAAATAAAAAACATAACAATTTGCTAAATTAATTTGCTTCTCAATTTTTCACCGCTGAATATAGGCTCCAAAAAATTTCCATAAAGAGCGGTCATATATCGCTTCTAATAATCGGCACCCTTGTACTTCATCGTCATCATGTTTGCTTTCTTGTCCATAATTATTATTATTTCATACTTTACAATTAATTACCTATGGAACCTGTTAATTAATTACTTATCACAGTCCGCTGCACTGTGATAAGTAATTAATTAACAGGTAGACGACACTATCAATGTACCGCTATATTTCATTAAAATCTTCTAATGACCTAAATAACCTGTTTATCTGCCTAGACTTTCAAGAACTGTTTACTTTCAAACCGAATAAACTATTGATTAAACGAAGGTTGAAACAAACGCAAAACAATTTAAACAAAATACAAGAGAAATAATTGAAGTGCTGGTAGAAGTTGTTTACGTTTTGCATCAAAATCTGAATAGACTACAATTTATACTTAGTATTGGTTATTCGGTATATGAGACTAGCATTTCAAGTACACATAATCCTATTCACGTGAATTCTGACTGGACTGGTATTTATTTCCATTTGTAAGTCTTCTGAAAGAGAGAGCAAGTCTTGTTAAAACGGAACAAAAGAGGAAACACTATAAATATACTTTATTGCAACCGCGATCAAAATAAATGTTACCATGAACCTTGTAAGTAAGCCAATTAATTTATTTAGCTTGTTAACTCATAAGCATATGAAACAAATCCAGAACAAGTTGTGGTTGCAGATAAAATCTCAACTAGGAAGCGGAAACTGCGATGGGGGCAATACAGACCGTCGATTCATATGAAATCATAATTATGACTATTAAGATATGATATTTATTCTTAAAATGTTTCTTTGTTTATTACGTTTGTCTATTCAGATGATCTCCGACTGTGTATATCTTAAATTTTGTTCATATTTCAATATTTTTTAAAATACTAACACTAAAGGTTTTCCACATTCCACTAATATGATCTTATACATGCTCTAGTGTCTCTTGAACGTTCTTATTTTAGAATTTCTATTAAGCCTTTAATTATCGTGATCTCATCTAACATAAAAAGGATGACAAAATTTCTCTTAGCTGGTATGTTGAATTGTAACTGGTGTACAATAAAGTTTATTTCTATTCTATTCTATTTCTATGTCCGTTATCTCTATCGTGTTCGTATCGAAATCTTTTTTAAAATAGATTTCAATATATTGCATTTGCATATTTTAGAATTGGCCTATTTAGGAATGGATTTACGCTTATGTCACAGAACGCATTAGTGATATAATACCGGGTGCTTCAAAAAAATGTATACACACTTTAAACTATTGTAGTTTTCCCGCTCTACAAGGCTAATGTTATATTTCTTCGCCAGGTGCAAGCATAATCGTCCCTCTATGTTATATTATCAGTTGGAATTTGTAATATCAACATGGGGGACGTACGTTTGAGTTTTGAAGAACGTAAGCAGGTTATTAAGTGGTACTGGAAGTTTGAGAATGTAAATGAAGTTCAAAGACAGTGGAGAAGGGAGTATGATACAGAACCACCTTCAAGATTAACAATTACACGCATACGAGACAAATTCGAAGTTCATGGAACAGTGTGTGATGTGCATAAAGGTCATTCAGGTCGGCCTCGAACAGCTACAAGTGATGAGTCATCAACGGCAGTCTTGGAACTGTTTCAACGCTCTCCTAACAAATCTTCAAGGCAAGGGGCACGTGAAAGTGATGTAAGTGCTAGCAGCGTGCTACGCATTCTGAAGAGAGGCAAGTATCGTGTTTACATTCCAAGGCTGGTGCAACAGCTAAATGACGACGATCCAGATCGTACTCAGAATTGTATTGATGCTGCAGGTCACCAATTTGAACAGTATTAACATTTGTTATTTATGTTTCATTTACATTGGACTTTCAGCTTTCTATTTTCCTGAAATTTAACTTTGTAGAACGGTAAATAAATTTTCTATGGAAGTTCAAAGTGTGTATACATTTTTTTGAAGCACCCGGTATATGTAAAAGAATATATGTATAACAATTCGTTTTCTAAATTATCACACTAGGGATTATTAGACTTTACTGAGTTTCGAGAACTTTAGCGAGAACTGTCAGATATCTCTCGCTCCCAACCGTGTTTCTGGCCATGGTTCGGACCGAGAGCGCATGGAACGCCGTCGCCTCATTCTGCGAGGAGGTGATGTCCGCATAGGAGGCGGCGGAACGGGAGAGAGAGTGGAATACGACTCTCTCTGCCCGCAGCAGACGCACCGGGCGCCGGAGGGCGTTTAATGATCTCCGGCCACCTTAGGAAGCGGCCTGCGGACGGCGAACTTTTTGGGGAAGTCGTCGTCCGAACGAAACAGGCCCGAGAGACAGCTCGCAGTGTTCCACGCGCGCTCTCAGAGGAGTGCGGCCGATGGGTGATGGTCGCACCGGGTGATGGTCGCACCGGGTGACGGGACCCGTCTAAGGTGAGACGGGTCAATGCCTATCGGGGGCTGTGGAAGAATGCAATAGCGATTCTCGCTCCCCTGATCATAGGCAAGTAGCGGAACACCGGGGTGGTTTTTAGTCGGTAAGAGTCCGACAGACCCCTTCGCCCCCCCCCAAGGGCGGAGGACATCCATGAGGATCTTCCACCTCGTTAGTAAAAAAAAAAGAACTGTCAGATATTAAAGTTTGTTTTTGTTGTTTTAGTTCATCATAACAGTTAATAATAAGGTTTTTATAATAAGTACATTAATCCAATGGTAAAACCACTTAGCTCATTAAAAGATGCTCATTAAAAAAAATCTCAAATATGTGACACTAAGTCGTATTTATGACTTATATTTAATTAAACATTTGTTATTGTTATACATAAACTACATATTTTACACGTGTTTATATTTAATAAAACTCACTTATTAATATAACTTACATAAGTATTTATTGTTGTGATGAAAGGCTTCCGCTATTGCATCTTGTCGAAAAGTAAGATGGTGGGCAAAGTAAGTGATTTTGCAATAAATTATATTTTCTTTCTTTTTTCTTCTTCTTTCTGTGGACCGCGGTCCAATGAAGGATATTGAAAAGTTGTAAATGTTCTAATCACTGTGAGAATTTCCATTGCAGAATGTAAGTTACTATGTAATGTGACACTCGAACCTCTTTCGAGTATTATTCGAAGCTGGCTGGTTTGAATTATTTATATTAAGTTTTTTTTTTAATTGTTTAAATTATAAAAAAAGAAAAACAAGAGAAGTGCTACAGCGGGCAGTCAGGACGACTGTCAAGTTGCTGCACCATATCTATGAAGCCTTTGTAAAGTTTTATTGTTAAATGTAGCTAGTTCAGTCGCCAATATAATAATTCTGATTTCTCAGCCTTTTTCAATTCACACCCTCCTACATCATCAACACGAACCCAAAATCCTCTCAGCCAAGCGGGGACCTTCCAGTATATACAATAGTTACTATGTAGCCCATCTTGGTTTCACAAGATGACACTGAAGTACGTTTATAACCAGGTTTAAAAAGTAGGGTGGTATAAATTTTACGTGTCTGTGTGTCTGTCAGTGGCATCGTAGCTCCACGAATGGATCGATTTAAGTGCGTTTTTTTTGTTCGAAAGGTGACTTGATCGAGAGTGTTCTAAAGATATAATTCAAGAAAATCTGTTGAGCCGTTCAAAGACCATCAGCTCTTTTCTAATCGTTGAAGGGATTATCGATTCAGGGGTACTTTAAATTTATGATTATTGCTACACGTGGTTGTCACCACAAGGTATAAACTATACATTTATCATGGGAAAGCCATGCTTCGGCACGTATGGGCCGGCCCGACTGAAGTGATACGACGGCCCCGCTAAAAACCCGCAGTGAAGCAATGCTTGTATTGCTTTTCGCCGAGTGAGTGAGGTTACTGGAGGCCCTAACCCTTCCCTCCCCCCTCTCCATCTACTCCCACCTTAAAGGCCGGCAACGCACTTGTGACTCTTGAGTTGCAGGTGCCCATGGGCGGCGGTAGTCGTTTACCATCAGGTGACCCATCTGCTCGTTTACCCTCTATACCATAAAAAAATAAAAAAAACATATATTTCTAAAAATAGTTAACAACGTAGTACTTATCTACTTTCAGACAATTTCTATGCAATCCTCAAGCGTACAACATGTACGAGGAAAATAATATCTTATTCATAATGAATTGAGAGAGATGAAAGAGAAATTTAGTGGCGTGTTAAGCTTTGAGCACAAAGTCATGAAAGTCAGTAGTTTCTTTTATATACAGAAAAATAGAATATTCTCTATTGTATACCACTGGAATACAGAAAACTGTGTTAGCATTCGAACACTAACCCTGTATTCTGTAATAAATATGTACTATTGTACGGCAGTTTTATCATTAAAAGTGATAACTTCAAGATGACCTGTACATACAAGATGGAACCTGTATCTTATATTCCGCTCTTCTCTTCAGCAGAAAAAAATAACACCAGTTCTACGATCATATTTGATCAAAGCGCCAGTTAGTTGTATTATGGTGATTACCTACTCATTTGTACGAGTTATCTTACCAATAATGTTTTAATGTAAAAAAATAACAATAAAAAACTAAAATAGCGCTTGAAAATGAATAAATACTCTTAAATCCATCTAATATTATAAATGTAAAAGTTTGGATGGATGGATAAATGGATGGATGTTTGTTACACTTTCACGCAAAAACCACTGAACCGATTGCGATGAAACTTGGTATGTAGATAGCTGGAGACCTGGATTAACGCATAGGCTTAGCTTATAGGCTAGGCCTTTTTATCCCGATATTTTCACGGAATCGGGACTTACGCGGGTGAAACCGCGGGGCGCTGCTAGTGGTTCATAAACCGCTTTTATCAGCGGAGGGAACTGTAGTGACAAGGAATTTCGTTATCTTAAGTCAAAATCTTCCATGAATACAGCATGATTTATAAGCGATTTAGTTATGACATGGCCTCTCACTCATATATCAGATGTCTCTATACGCTTCGCTTTATGCTAATGAAGTATTAATAAAGTCACGTATACTTCGCATTTTATGAGTGCAATTCACGTGCCTAAAAAATAATAAACACAGGTTCATGAGAAGGTGATTGGATTGAAGTAATTGTCTCAAATAATTGAATTTCCGTTTTCGAAAGATTATTCTAGAAAAGGATATAATTAGAAATGCTGATATAAAAGTTATAGAAGATTAATAAGGTTATGGACAATGAAACAGTTTTTTATGAAATGAAAATAGGTGCTTATCACGAGTGTAAGAACGGTGTTCGGTTAACCACACATTAAAATAATAACAATGAACGTAGGTACGTTATCAATAACTCTATGGTATTCTGATGATAAAAAAATATTTAGGCAGACATTGCACACCGTTTATTTATTTTAATTTATAGTTTACGGCAGGTGTTACATTATTACGGTAGAGCAGATTGGTAGAAATCTCTGTATTAGCCTTTACTTATATTTAAAATCTCTTTATGGAGCATATTCTATAGCTATTATATCTGATACAAAAGTAAAACATAATTATTAAGTTTATAGAAATTCTACTAATTACATTAATGAAATGTTTTGTCAACAAAACATTTCATTAATGTAATTTTGATATTCAACATTTTAGGTCCTTTAAACTAACCTGAATCACACTAATATTATAAAGGCGAAAGTTTGTGTGTGTGTGTATTGTGATAACTGGACTCCACGCGTCCTCTTGCAACCTTCGCGGATTGATGAATAAAACTTCTTGGACGCGTGAAAGTCTTGCTGGCGACTTCGTGCTCAAGATTCTAATTCGTATTTGAAATCGTTTAGAGAATGGAACGATGAAAAAACAAGCGGACTCCCATCTATGAAGCCCTGGGAGACGGTTGTCCGTGCTGACACACGGATCCTCAAGATATTTTAATTGTTCTATTGTGTTGTTGCGAGTTACCTTATTAATGTCATTGTAATAATTTAAAGGTTTCAGTAAAAACCTAAGTTGCTTCGCATAATCTTTTATTATTTTCTCTCTAGAAAACCAGATCCTTCTTTCTTGGTACAGCTCAATCACTGAGTTGCAGCAGTATGTTTGTTACTCTTTCACGCAAAAACTATTGAACCGATTCCTATGAAACTTGGTATGTAAATAGCTGGAGACCTGGATTAACACATAGGCTACTTTTTATCCCGATATTCCCACGGGATCCCGACCTACGTGGGTGAAACCACGGGGTGCTGCTAGGATGCTATAAAAAGATTTTAAATTTAAGTAAGAGTTAGCTTCCTTCGACCGAGGTAAACCTCCAAATTACGTTAATTGCAAGAAAGAAAGCCAATTGCTTGTAAAGATGTAAAAAGCCAAATAAAAACTTTATTCATTCATTCATTTAACGGCCTCGCCGTGGGTATCGAAGCCGGAAGCTATTGTTTTAAACCTTGATTGTGAATGACCGTGGTCGGAACGAGAGCGTTTTAGGATTATGTCACTTTTTCTGCAAGGAAGTGGTATATGGTTACGGAAGACTACTTCCGACCGTCCATCCGTTTGAAAATCACCTCAAGGCGCTTCGGTTTCTAACTTATTATCACCTAACATTACTTATCTTCAAAATTGCGGTTGCGTGATAACATTAACAGAACGAGTTGCAAACAACTTCTACATCGTTTGATCACATTAAATAATGTTTGGACTATGAAAAATACATTCGGAAAGCTAAATATTTACCTTAAATATTCAACAAACATTTAATTTAACAACTTGTGCTATTTATATCGCATTAAAATAATAACGTCATTAAAATTCAACTTTATTAATAACCACATGATGAACTAGAAAATTATTTTACACATAAATATTTACTTGTTTGCCTTTTCAATGCCTCTTATCAGCAAAAACGTAGTAACTTTCCTGTTTGTTTTAAACAAATTGTGACAAAGCGTCAAACAAAGCTATCTAGATATGTAGGTACTCTTTGTGCCTTCGAAAAATAAATAAAATATGTCTATTGATTCATCTTAATTTTGCGCGAATTACAGTTATAAGATAAGTATTATTTTAATGATTACAGTGGCGATGGTTGTATAAAAAATGGCAATAGGGATGTTGTAAAACATACAATGAAAATGGCGTTTCATACTGAAAGGCATATCTATTTTTTTTTAAATATTGAGATGAGGTTTTCTGGTTCATTTTACATCAAAATTACAATTCCAAATTGTAATAAAACTAAAAAGAAGGTTATCAATATAAAGCAAATAAAAAAAAAGCTAATACACCGCAGTGTAGACTGCACACCAAAAAGGTCTGAATAAAAAAAAAACAGAAGAAATAATTAAATTAGCAGCTAATAATACAAACTATCTTTTTACCAACTCCGAAACCGTATAAAATACTTTACCGGCTAGTAAATTTTATATATGTTTCTAGAATAAGTATCTATGAAATATATTGTGGTTACTTCTTACATACACTGAATTATTATTATCTCGATGGTTACATATTATGTTTTTTTCCATCTGCAGTCCTCGAGTAGTGTTTACGTAATTTATTACTGTTACGTCCTTTGCGTGTCCTGATAGCAGTGGCAACAAAAAAGGTTGTTGTTAAAACATATTTACCAGCAGTAGGTTGAGGCCCTGAAGCGTTCACACTGTTTGTAAGTTTTAAATGACTCGCAGGTATTGGTTGAGCTGCCGCAAATATAATATCTTGTATAGTATACAGGTGAAAATATAGAAAGGTGTGGTAAAATTTTAGGTGCGTTATGTGTAGCCGACAAATAGTCGATTTACCTGCGCTTTTCCTGGTGTCTTTGTCTTTTTTTAAATCTGAATATTTAATTACCAGTGAGCTATGTTATTATTATTCTGTTTTTGTGAACAAATAAACGTAGGCTAGGTACTAGCAACTAGATAGTCTAGATATGAACGGATGACGCGATGCAGTGCGTGAGTAAGCATTAGTCGAACCCACCATGTACTTGTAACTTTACTGCGGAGTGGACCTGGCCTGATATTGCATAGGGTGTGAAAAGAATGAAAACATGAAACTGACGCAACGAACTGCAATTATAAACACATTTGATTGCAATGAGTTATTATTACTAGCGTAATTGATTAACTGTTTTTTTACTTCTACACATCGAGATTAATAATAACTCAGTGCTTCTACAATGTTTTGTTAGTTTACTTATTATGTAATCGTTAAAGATTTTCTGAAGTTATACTTCTTTTAAAATTTGTTAAAACCAATAAGTTCCATCATCACGGTACATCATTAGCAAAACCTCAAGTAAAAAAGTAAATATACTTTAAATTAATTTTTAATTTATTTTTAATATCAATTAGACGTATAATGCTTTTATTTACTAGTTTACCTAAATCTGATATCAAATAATAGCATGTCTTATTAAGGCTTATTGCACTTTTGGTTTTTTCCTACGAGATGACGTCAATGTGATAAAACCTTAATGGGTGATGATATGACACAAATTAAGTTTTAAATGTAACTTTTAGCGCTGTGTAAAACGAAATAATCTTTTTAAAATGTTGTTTTTAGTTCAAGTGCAAAATTAATAACTTAGGTCTTGTGCGGCGTAAGGTTAACCATGTAAGGTTCTGAGTAGTTGTAGCAGTAGAGTGAAATACAAAATTCAAAACTTTGTATTCTGAATTTACGGTTAAAATTGGCTGATTTAATAAACAGTTATAAATATTAAAAACAAAAATAACAAGATATGTTAGTCACTTAAATTTTTTTTAGATAAGTTCAGACAATTTTAAGATACTGAGGTATAAAACACAGGATTTTGATTTGTCAAAACAGGAGTTAAAAATGTATGATTACCCCTACTTCGTTGCAGCTAATTACTTTTTAAGTTTTATTCAGAATAGCTTTAAAAGGTACTTCTAATTGTTCTTATTTCTCCTTCGTACTAATTGTCCTCTAAAAGCTTATTAATCCCTAAAGGTAAGACACTTCACCATGAAATCGTTGAAACAACATAGAATATAATGTGATCAGCTTTTCATACAAAATCATACATCATTTTGCTAATGGGACATTAGCAAAATGATGTATGATTTTACGATGGTACGATAGTATGCTTTCCGATAATTATCGGAAATTAATAAAATGTACCTAGCCGTAGCACAGTTATATAAATATTATATTATATAAACATCGATATTTTTGCGAAAACTTTTCCCGATTCCGCAAAAACCTGCTATCTATTGCTGACGACGAATAATGTATGTAAACCATTGATAGGTTTTTATAAATAAATGATGTAAATAGACTTAATCAACTGCCTCTAATTTATTCCCTACATTTTTGGTTATATCATTGTGTATTTTTTATTTAGACTATTATAATATTTTTTGTATACCTAGCATAACTCGCAAAACACGACTATAGTATTAAATAAGTGATTTAATGTTACATCACAGAATATATAATAGTACAGGTAATTACGTACAGGTAGTACGTTTAAAAATCACAGAAGAAGAGATTTTAATATCCTTGTCGAAATATTCTATAATTTCAATCTAAGCTTTTATGTAAGTGCTGTGTACTTAAAATAAGTGTTAATCAATAAGTGACAGTTTTCTTTTAAATATTGTAAACATATAATAGTGTTCGAGTAGTCGTTGGAAATAAACAAATTAATTAAATTTTGCCTCTCAGCTACAGGTTTGATGCTCATGGTGATCATTCGTTCAAATAATCTATGGTAGATAAAAATAAAACAATTTCTTTACAGTGTCTAACAGAATGCTCAGGTTCCAGTAATCTCAGAATTATGCTTTTGTGAATTTAAGACAAATAAAATTGTATCATTTTACTGTGAATAATGAAGTAAGGAGAATCAAGTTAAATCGCATTGCATAAAATGTTCGCGAGAGTGCAAAGGACAGCTGCGCTAGGTACCCATTTCAAAATAATGACATTTCAAATCCATTATTACACTTTAAAACATGAAAGTATCATAATAATGTTACAGTTATCGATTTCGCTTCATTTTCAAATAATCTATGGTGGATAAAAATAAAACTAATAAAACAATTTGCTGTGTCTAACACAGTGCTCCGGTTCCAGTAATCTCAGATTTAGAAGATTAAAGAAAACGAAAATTTAAGACAAAATAAAGTTTTATCGTTTTGCTTTGTATATTGAAGTAATAACACCTACATTATTGATGATAATTAAACATAAAACAAGAAAAGTTCTTCTCACGAACCATGATATTTGACGCCTGGTTTCGAAATAATAGTTAAATCCTGGAAGAAAAGAATCAGGCAGAAAAGTAAAGACACTCTTATCCGGTCGTCTTATTATTTGTGTTTGTATATAAAATTAGCCCCCTCTTACTAAATGTTAAAAATAAAGGTGCTGCAATCAATACGTAGAAACATCAAACATATTAAGTTACAAGATACATTTTTAGAATGCTAATCATAGTCATACTTACAAAACTGTGAAGGCGGAATGTAATCTAGTTACATTCATAATAAAAATAATCAATAAATCAACTCCTCCATTGTTATGAATAACTACTAATCATCCAACTTGCTTATGATAAATGTACCGGAAATCTGCAGGACTTACTCTCGAAATTGATTGTTTTTTTTTGAAACTCGATATAAGAGTCGAACTCGCAGAAGAAATTCAATATTAAACCAATATCGAATTTGTTAAAGTATCCGTTCAAGTATTCATCAACGTTAAGTGTTTTCTTTTCGTTTTATTACGTTAGTAGAATCTATGATTGGGTTCTTTATGATAGGTAAATATTTTGGCTTATAAATTTATTGAAATGGTTGACTTATAACTAGCCTCTGAAAGAAATTTCTGATGGTATTGGTGTTACTGGACTCAAGCAGTGTCTTTAATTGTGCCATTTACCGATTCCTCTTAGACATCCTACGCTCTTTTAATGTCATCAATCCTGAAATCGCTATATTTATTTCTTATCTTAGCGGTCGCTTTTTTTGAAAAAAATCCTTCTGATTGATGTGACCTTACTAAGGGTGTATAGCAAGGTAGCGTCCTATGCCCTGGACTTTTCTTTTTAGCAATATGTTTTGGATTGAGCTAATTCCATCTCAATATAAAGATGGTAATAAAACTTATTTCTAATAAAATTATTTCAGGAATAAAATCAACATGAGACAAATTAATCAATATAAAACTTTAAGCGTAGTTAATTAATTATCGAGTATAATTAAAATAAATCTTCTCTTTGTTGTCTTCAAATCAGTATTATACCTGATGATTAGGGACTGAGTAATTACAGGGAAAGTAAGCAAATAACGTAAGTAAGTATTTGAATAAATTTATTAAGTTGGAACATTTAGATTCATTCTTCAATCTAAATGTTTTTACTTTGCATTTAGTGACAATCATACTAAATTGAAAATGTTCCATGAATAGGTTTAGTAAGTTTTGTAATTGAACTTACCTTATTAACACCTTCCATGATTCTTTATTTAATTTATTTAGTAATACTTCTACGAGGTTAACCTTTGTTCTTCGTAATTTATTGGTATATAACGAATAAACATAACTAACTATAACAATTTAAATATAATGCATAATGCACCACGCTATCAGTTTTTTTTTTAATTTGTTGAAATTATAATACCTATTGGAACATGAATATCATTAATTACGAGCAAAAAAATGATTTGTATCGTTTTTACATGAGAAACACTGGTAGCAAACAAATCTACGTCTATTTGTTCTGATTTATCTCTTAAAATGTCATGTTTATAGATGTATTTTTTCTTATCTGTATGAAATTTAAACTAAGAAGCAATAGATTTAAAGGTCGGAGGCAAAGAACCATCTGCTTTGAATTATTTATTTATGAAATTTTATATCTCTCACTGTATTGATCATGCATTAAAATGCTCTCTTGTTAATCGCTCCGGGGTCCTCGTGTACGTCCTTCCTAGCTTATACCCGGGCCCTAATAGACCCAGCTGTGATGAAACACAGTGTGGTTTAGTGGATTAGATTCCGAATGACCACTTCAACATTAACCCCGGTGAGGTGATGACCCATGGGGTTTTCCCAACAACGACAACAAAATGTTACTTATTGGCTCCAACGTACAGGATGAAAGCGGAGTTTGGATGGGATTATTTTAAATTATTGCCAGGTCTTTTGTGTTCTTGATTGAGTTTGATTCGCAATGCGTAGAACAGTGATAATAAAGCTGAGGTTTTGAGCTTTAAGTTTTGAGTTAGTTTGTTAATGAATTTACGTAAAATATTGTCACTCGATTTTAGGCCACCGCTACACATTATGTTTGATTATCTTAACGGGATTCCCAAAATGAACGACAATAATATAATCACTAAAGACTTTCATCTACGTCATTGCTGTTTAAAAGTGAAAGTCAGTCAATAAAACATCATTATGTGTCAAATATCTACATATATAATATTAATAATACGTGAAGAGATTCTTTGTACACATTTTTAGGAAAATTTAACGCTGGAACTTGTAATTTGGAATATTTAAGTTTATGTATAGAAGAAGTGTAGAAAACTACAATTTTTAACAATATATGTTACAAATTTAAAAATTACGTAAAAACGGCTACATCAATTGGCAGCAGTACGGCAAACTGCGTTGCATATCACTTACTTAGTGTCAATGTTGTCTAGAAGAGTATAAAGTATAATCTTTTAGATGAAATAAATAAAGCGGCGGTAGCGTAATGGCTAAGGCTTTGTTTAGTATAAGTATTTTTGTGATTCGAGGTCTCCTAATCTTAATTGTTTGTTGTTTGTAAGCTAAGATAAAGGAGACATTCAAACTCAAAAATATTTCCTCTTTACAAAATTATGCGCAGATTTACATTTGAAAACATTCGTTTTATATTTTAATTTTTTTATGGTATAGGGGGCAAACCTGGGGTTCACCTGATGGTAAGTGACTACCGCCGCCAATGGGCACCTGCAACTCAAAAGTTACAAGTGCGTTGCCGGTCTTTAAGGTGGGAGTAGGGGAAGGGGAAAGAGGGAAGGGTCAGGGCCTCCGGTAAACTCACTCTTTCAGCGAAAAACAATTGCAAACAAACATTGCTTCATTGCCGGTTTTCTGTGAGGCCGTGGTATCACTCCGGTCGAGCCGAGCATGACTCTCCCACGAATATTTCTGAACATCTTTAATTTTATATTGCTAAACAAATATACCCACGTCACAATTTAATTGCATGTTAGCTGACGTTAGGATGCGTTTACGACAATACCTTACATTAATAGAATTGATAAATTGTAGGTTCGAAATATTTAATTCTGACTAAGTATGTCTATTTATTTACGGCAAAAAAGATGGTTTTACCTTTTTGTTTGAAAAAAAAATCCTATTGAGACCTTAACCACAAATATTGTACTTACTTAAACGATAATGTTGCATTCACATAACAAATAAAATCATGTAACGTCACGATGTCGTCGTGTTTACTGTTCATAATTTATAGAAAACTGCCGGTTGGTGCAACGATGTCAAGGTTATATGATACTGCCACTTTCTAAAAGCGTTGGTAAACTATTTTCTTGTTGCATTTCTTGTAGAAATCCTTCTTTAAAAAGCTTTGTGCAAAATTAATACACTACACAAGGACAGCTCTTAATACATTTACATATTTAAAGGTGTAAACCGGAGCTTAATCAATCGTGGACATGGCTGTTAGTGTTATTTGACCGAAACTTCATGTAAGTAAAAAGGTACCGCAATATCACCGCATTATCGTGGGAGAGCCATGCTTCGGCCGGCTCGACCGGAGTGATACCAAGGCCTCACAGAAAACCGGCAGTAAAGTAAGTCTTGCATTGCTTTTCGCCGAGTGAGTGAGGTTACCGGAGGCCCTAACCCTTCCCTCCCCCCTCTCCACCTTAAAGGCCGGCAACGCGCTTGGAACTCTTGAGTTGCAAGTGCCCATGGGCGGTAGTCATTTACCATTGGGTGACCCGTCTGCTCGTTTGCCCTCTATACCACAAAAAATATACTTCGAGCGAAATTACTAGCTAGCTAATAATACAATATTACATAATACATAAATATGTTTTATGCTCCTATATTTTCCTTCATAAGATTTATTAATAACTCCGTCTACTGTTTATACCCAACACTTGTTCAGCAGATATTCGCTTACTATAGTCGCACTGTTAAATGGTTTTTCATAACTCGTAATAAAATGCCACACTGTAACTGACATAGTTCAAAGAATTAGTGCGTAGAAGTAGCAGAGGGCTGTCCACATTGAGTGCAAAGCGATACCCGACAGGGTAGACGAGCTCTGGAGTCGAGACCGCGTCTAGGGATAACGGGAACGTTCCAGGTGGTGTGACTATCTACGCAAAACGGCTGACGATGCCCTTCAATGACGTTGGTACATTAGGAGAGGCCTATATCCAGCAGTGGACGATGAAAGGCTGATGATGATGATGAGTAAAATGTGAAACGTGTATGTGAACTCTGGTCTTTCAGTATCCAAAATTTTACAGCAAATAAATTTAGTATTTAAACATAACCGCTCGATCTGGCGTCAGAGTGGAAGTAGACATTTGAATTACTACATCGCACTAAACTCGTAATCTTGCTTAAACGCGTTAAAAGGCAATCCTAGAGACGATGTGATGGTTTGACGCAAGCGTAAATGGTGCAACAGTACAAGTCTGCACAAGTTCTCATCTCGTTTCGTCCGGAGCCGTATTTTACGAGTTTAAAACATTCAAATAAAATGTAACGCACTCTTATGTCAACATTAACTAACAGAATTAAAACATATCTAGTTCAGCTTTTTGATGGTAGATCTTTTAACGTGAATAGCAGTTTGTTTAACAATGCTTACTTATTTATAATATTACTAGCTTATGCCCGTGACTTCGCTCGCGTAAAAGTAATTTTTGTTTATCCCTCGGGAACAGTAAATTTTTTCGGGAGCGTGAACGAAATGCCAATTAAGTAAAATATTTTTAACTTAGTGTGATTGCGAATAGATATTGAAAAAAAAGTAATGCTTGAGAACACTTTGGTTCCCAGTCACAAAATCGCTACATATTATAAAACAAAGGCCCCCGCCGCGTCTGTCTGTCTGTCTGTTCGCGATAAACTGAAAATCTTCTGAACGTATTTTCATGCGGTTTTCACTAATAGACAGAGTGATTCATGAGGAAGGTTTAGTCGTAGGTATAATTTGTTAAGATTTTGTATAAATTGCTTGAAATACGTTGATGATTGTTGAAGATATCTCTGCTACCCGTGCGAAGCCGGGGCTTCGCACTTGGGCTAGTATATGATAAAATCAAATGAAGAATGGAATGCCTGCTATTGTATCATATTCAATACTAGCAACCCGCCCCGCAAAAAGGTTCTTGAGAAGCGCACAAACGTGAAGTGCCAATTATTCAAGTGATGGGAATGGAAGTTTTGTCGCGTTGACCGAAGGTGGAACACTGCGGCCGGTATAAGTCCGAACAATCCCCAAAATACAAGCGATAGGGAATGCAGAGTGAAGCCATCTCTACGCAACGCCAAAGGGTCAAGCCGGTCTGAAATATCCTGGCAATCGACGATTCGAGTCTCTCTCAGTTGAATGCGGTCCAGAGGTAATCCAGGATATCAAAAATTAACTAGGCATCTCAAAAAAATACAAATAATTCTACAAAATCTCTCTTATCATGCTTTCATTCATATTTACCATAATGACAATATTTGAGCAGGCCTTTATTTGCCGACAGGAAAATCGCCTATATAAAGCTGTATGTTTACCGAGAGCTAATAATGAGTTCTATACTTATTGATGAAAAAATGTTTTTTACTTTATTTTGTGAGTTCGTACCATTTTATAGATAATTCATTTTAGAGGACTATTAGTAATAGATTAAAAATATACAAAAACATTTTTACGAAATATATTCGAATGAATGTTTGTTTCATGTATAATGTGCTTTAACACAATGCCTCATATTTGAATTAAAAAAAATAAAAGAAATCTTACTAATATTATAAAGGTGAAAGTTTGTGAGTATGTATGGATGGATGGATGTTTGTTACTCTTTCACGCAAAAACTACTGAACCGATTGCGATGAAACTTGGTATGTAGATAGCTGGAGATCTGGATTAACACATAGGTTACTATTTATCCCGATATTGCCACGGGATCGGCACTTACGCGGGTGAAACCGCGGGGTGCAGCTTCGTTCTAAATAAAACTTACAAGGAAACTTCTTTAAACTTACTTAGCGATGTATTATTACTTAGCGAGTCACGTGTCTAGCCCGCTTGTTAGAACACTCCTCTAGTGACTTGATTGGTTAGGTTTTTAAGTGATTGAAATATTAATATTTTTTATTATGTTATAGGATGCAAACGAGCAGACGGTATACTAACCTTATGCAGCGACTATTCAGTGCGGACCTTTTAATTTTACCATTAACTGATTTTGGCACAAATTCACGGTAGTAATTTCTTTTTAGCAAAGAAGATTCAAAGAACCTACATATGCATATCTATACTCTGTGTAATTAATATTACCTCAGAAATAAGAATGCTTTTATAAAATTGTATAATAATTACGAGTACGAGTGTTTTTAATTGTGTAATCGTATACTGTTGGGATGTTTATTCAAATAAAATAAATGTAAACAACTTAATGTTCTTTGTATAAAAATAATAATCCTTTTTGGCACTTTCTGGCACAACATTTTATTCAATGCCACTGAAAACTATTTTAATTGGTGGCAAAGGCACCTAACTAACTATTATATTTTATATGCTATTGAGATTCAAAACAAGTCTTAACTTAACATGATGTCTAAAAACAAAAAGTGATAAGGGCACAGTTAACTCGGGACTTAATTGCTCTTCCTAATTGAATAATATATAGGTAACCACTGGTCATTTACTATTATAATTGTATTAATTACAAGCTGTGCTCGCGACTTCGTTCGCGTCTATGTCAGAAAACAACAATATATCGCTTTTAATATCACTTCTGCCTGAAAGGAGGGATTCCTCTAGGCAGGATTTTTTACAATGTATAAGCGGCGAAACAACCTGGAGTGTACAAAATAATATTGATTTGATTGTTTACACCCAAAATAACGACACAACTGGAAAAAGCAAACATTTTTTTCATAACCGCGCTTTGCGTTCCCGTACGCGTATCTTAAGAATAAAAATCTGCCATAACGGAATGAATTTATTATTTTGTAACCGCATACAAATAATTTTATAATTGCATAGAAAAAACACAGGTATGTCAATTTAAGGAAATAAATGTGCAAAGGTTATTATTTTACCCTCTATATAGCACACATACAAAACACTTTGTAGGTAATGTGCACTTTTAGAAAGTATTCAATTTAATACTTTTTTCGTTTATTTTATAAAAAATATTTATTCCTGAATTCAACTATTAACATTTTTCATAAAATAAACGAATATTTAACATTATTGTTTCATGAAAAAAAATAGCAGTCATGTTAATTTGGACCAATAACGGAATGTATTGATATCTATTGATCTAATTTAAACTAATACCAACTGCATTGTAATCATATGTGTTTTCTGGAACATAATATGAAATGAAACACAAAATATTGTAAGTAATTCACTCTCTCCATTTTAATGGAGAGAGTGAATTACTTACAATATTTTTGTTTTGCAGAAAAGGTTTCCACGTTTGTTTTGTACTTTTAAACCT
Organism: Euplagia quadripunctaria; assembly: GCA_963859945.1. NCBI lineage: Eukaryota > Metazoa > Arthropoda > Insecta > Lepidoptera > Erebidae > Euplagia > Euplagia quadripunctaria. The sequence continues at coordinate 19,977,389 of OY982567.1, forward strand.
TGCATGTACAACTAAACAAATAAACCGATAAAAATACCAAAAATGGTTTCAGTTAGTTGTCCTTTAACACTCCTACAATTTTTAAAAAATATATTTGGTGTACCTACAGAAACGCTATCTCTACAGGTTTATTATTATTATACATAATTATGTATATGTAGATTGTATTACTTTAGTTTATAATGAATATTCCACTATTAATATTTACTTAAAGGTATAATGTACATGTTTATATTACGCAAGGATGACGCAATGGTTTAAGTGGTCAAAATTGTGTGATCCACAAAAAATTGTTCCGAGTTTTGGGTGTTCCTTATTTACGTTGTTTAAATGTTTGTGAAGCCCCCCGTGACACAGGAATATTCCTAATGCGTGTGTTCTATGCTTAAAATATGAATCACCTTTTAACGTTATAGTATTGTATACTTAGTATTACTTGGGACCAAATGATACATTATTTCAAAAAGTAAATGGCCATTCAACGTTACAGTATAGTATTACTTGGGACCAACAGATGTCGTTACATGTTGCATATATTTTTCTTGAAAACTTTGCATTTTTTTTCTATGGATAGAGAGAATTAGTTGTGATAAATCAAATACGAAATGGTCCACTGAATTACACATAATACTTGTGCATAAAACGTTTCCGCAATTATTTTGTACTTCTTACGTGAAGCAAACAAATAGATAAACTCCATGTTTACAATTTTTTATAGATATGGATATAGAAGAAAGAAAATAAGGTTTAATTTTCAAAGTGTCTCCTTTCCAACAACAAAAGAATGATTGCAATCGGACTACGTGTTAATGTACAACTAAGTACACATTTTGACTTTCATCCCCCCTGTAAAGGAAAATATCCTGAATTTCGGGATAAAAAGTATCCTATGTCCCACATATATCGCCCCAATTCAAATCATGCCAAGTTTAATTTGTATCCGTTCAGTAGTTTCAGCGTGATGCGCGGCCATGATACAGACGGACAGACAGACCAAAATAAAAAAAAATATAGTTTTGACTTTAGTATCGATTATAGAGTGCTTCCAAAAATATTTTCAAACTATCTTCAATGTACAGAATTGGGCTTGTTACAATTTTATTTTATGTATAGATAATAGATAATATAATATAATATACATTTAAAATTATTAATTAAGGATATACGGTTTTATTCAAGTGTATATTTCAGGATGCACGTCTACGTACATAACTAATTAACTATTATAATTTGTGAGTGAATTGTATGAACATCAGTTGCAATACGACATTATATAATAGTTTATAAATAAGAGTTGGAAGCAAGCTTATAATAAGTATTTATTTTGATAAAAATTAAATACTTAAATTAATTTAAAACTATAGTTTAATTAAATTATTTACCTACCTATTTCCTGAAATTATAATTATCCTTGGTAATTGTTATTCTTCTAAATTATGATATACATGTATATAAACTGCATGCAGAATTTATATATAAATAGGCAAAGACAAAACATTTAAGATTTTTAACAGAAAATTATTCTTAACTTAAAAAACATTTTCTCAATTTTTTTAAAGCTATTGACAAGCTTTAAAATTTAGATCAGATAAACAGTGTAGTATTAACATAATCCGTGACCAAGACCGGTTCAATTCGGTCGAAACGTAGTGTATTTAAAAAGGTATCGTACGTAAATGTAAAGGTAGTCGAAACATCAGACAACGCTTATTTTCTCTTCTTCTGGGTTTTAATTTGACGTTGCTTCTTTCGGCTAATGTCCTGCAAGGGCAAAAGTGATTATAATTATAGGTTGCAAATAACGTTAAAAACTTTTTAACAAAAAAAAAAATACTGAGGAAAGAAGAAAGGAACTGAAAAGCCAAAAATAAACTTGTTAAGCTAACTTAACTCCTACACTAATGTGAATACCTTCATAATTATAAACACACAAAAAAGGGAATTAATACGTAAAATTTAGTGTTGGCAGCGGCAAGGCGACGCGATATTTGTCCAAGTGTTTTCGAATTTCATTTTCTGTTTGCATGTTTGGCACCTATTCAAAATTATTTAAGTGTTCACATTAGTGTAGTTTGGTTAGATTAACAAATAAATTTTTCATTTTTCAATTCCATTCTTCTTTCGTCGGTTTTATTTTTGGTAAAAAGATTATTTTTTGTTTTTGTGGATAAAATTTAATTAAAATTAATAGTTACTTCTTTCAAATTCATACTTACATAATTTACTTAATTAACTAATTTATAATATAATTACCAACTTTAACTATTTATTTTTATTTGCTATAAATATTTAAACGTTTTAAATATTCAACAATTTTTTATTACATTTAAAGTTCTCATGAAAATGAGAAAAAACACGAAATAGATGCTGTAAACCATTGAGGAGTTAGTTCCCTCGACTGGATTCTGCATCCATTATCAAATCAATTACAGGTCTCCGTCAACAAAATCGGTTCGGTGTGAAGTCAATGGGCGTACAAACATTAGTCTTCTATTTTTCTACCGTTAGGGTTGAAATTTTTATTTGAAATGGAATTTCAATCCAAACCAATCCCCTATCCAGTAACAAAAGAATTATCTAAATAGGACTACCCTGTACAAAGTTATGCGTGGTCATACATCACTACATATTATAAAACAAAGTTCCCCGCCGCGCTATCTGTTTGTCTGTTCACGATAAACTAAAGAACTACTGAACGGATTTTCCTGCGGTTTTCACCAATAGATACAGTGATTCAAGAGGAAGGTTTAGGTGTATAATTTATTAATGTTTTGTGTAAAATGACTGAAATTGTTGAAGATGTTAGAAAAAATCAATATATGCTCTTCTACCCGTGGGAAGCCGGGGCGGGTTGCTGGTAAAATATAAAAACAAATATATGGGTTGATTTGAAAACTTTCTTCGTTTTTTCATCGGTTAAAAATACTAGTATCTAAAAATCTCAGGGGGACAGTAAAAATACGTGTTCAGTTTTTGTAATTATGAAATGATTAAGCTTGTTGACTTAATTATTAAAACACTAAGACAAAATTACAGACAATTCGCTTTCATTATCCTACATTAAAAAGTTAACCCCATTCTGAAAAGCAACTATGTAGTATTTGGTTTTAGTAGCTGCAAATACATGTTTATTTCTTTTTTTATTTAAAGACTATAAGCACAATGTGTACAAAGGCGGACGTAATGCCAAAGACATTTTCTGCCAGTCTACCTTAGGGTGATGTAGAAATGAATGAAGTAGGTGCATTAAAATGTATAAGAATGAGTGAAATAAGGAAAAAAAAGCAAATAAATTAATTGATACTTACATAGGTACATACATACACCAATATGTAAATATAAGTATATATATTTTAAATACAAAATTGCCTTTATATATCTACTGTTCTGATGACTCTGCCAATTTACGCTGTTTAAAGGCACGTTAAGGTTGAAACTTCAGTGAGTTCTATGCGCGGAGCCGGAAATTCTAAACACCGTGTTAAGCAGATAGTTTGTACTCTATTTTTGTCAAGCAATGAGCACTACTTACTCCTAAACTTAGTATACTAAGTTTATGGTACAGCTACAAACAGTGCGTCTTAATCGCTTATTTCTATATCTAGATAATTTTTTTAATTTAATACAAATTAAAAAAATTATCTTTGTTATATTTTATTACTTTGTGTGTTCCGATTCCCACACATGACAAATAGATTTTTGTACTTTTTGTATAAAACAATTTCAAATTCAAAACACTATATTGTTATTCTATTTTATTACTACTATTCCATACCCATTAAATAAATATTATATTAATATACTTTAAGCGATTTCGTTTAACTTTTTTTTCGAAAAAACTAATAAACAAAACCAAAACAAGTGCACTTTGTCCACCCTGGTTAAGAGGTGTTGTTTAGGGCAAACCTTTGCCAGGACAACGTTTTGTTCCTCTCAACGGGACGACTTCGGGCCAGAGCTCATGGCTACCCCCATAAGCTCTGGCTCGAAGTCGTCGCATTGTTCAGTTCTCGGTGTATCATCACCATCACCCGTTTTCTTTCCGTTGCCTTCTTTGATAGATATTGGCTCGTTGCAGAAGGAGACGGTGGACGTGTGGACGCAGTCGAATTAAGGCCCATTCACACATATCAGTGAAGTCACTGTCAGTGTCAGTGACAGCACAGTGCTCTCAGTGATAGTGCCTTACAATGCCTGACACTGAGAAGTGTGAATGCGTTCATAGAGAATGTATGAAAGAATAATTATTACGGTGGGGGTACTGTGCCGGAACTGTGACTGCACTGATATGTGTGAATCGGCCTTTATACGTAGATATAGAAATAAGCGATTAAGACGCACTGTTTGTAGCTGTACCATAAACTTAGTATACTAAGTTTAGGAGTAAGTAGTGCTCATTGCTTGACAAAAATAGAGTACAAACTATCTGCTTAACACGGTGTTTAGAATTTCCGGCTCCGCGCATAGAACTCACTGAAGTTTCAACCTTAACGTGCCTTTAAACAGCGTGATTTTGAATCGGGTTTGGAAAAGAAAATTTTATATCAATACATAATATAATCCATAAAAAGTATTCGTTTCGTAAAATACTAATATATTTTTTTTAAATATCACAATTTTTGTAAATGAGAACTCGTGGTATGGGTACTCATTGCTCGCACTACCAGTGCTACATCATTCGCTCGAGGTCGCGTTTTATATACCTACCAATTTAGCATCCGTGGCCGGAATGTGTCAGTAGGGGCAACAACGCGTGGTTGAACGCACGCACGCACTGAACGAGAATATCGTTCAGTGCGTGCGTGCTTTCAAACGCGTTCGCGTTCGTAAATAAAAACAAAATGATAAATCGAACTTATTGTACAGTGGACGTGTTTTGTTATTGATAAATGTATTTATAATGTTAAATTGCGTTATTGTTAGATGTTAGTGATCTGTTAAATCCTTTAAAAATAAGTCGCAATAATTATTTTAGTTATTACTTATTTTTTCAATATAATTTAAAAATACTTCAGTTGTTTATTCTTTACTCGCCGCGTGGCTGTGCTATTAATAAATAATAGTTATCTTCTTAACACAAATAATAAATGTTGCTTATATATTCTATACAATGTTATATACAAATTGTAATAAATCAGGTTTAGAGTGTTCAGCCAGGGTGGATGTTGTAATAAATGTAGTCTATTAAACTGTAAATAATGAACCCATAACATTTAAGAAAGGTGACGAACTTTGTAGGTGTGGACTGCCCGCGTACCTATTCATTTGTAGTAGTCAAGGCGAACTGTCGGCTGCTTCTTTCACATAATATGTTTGACATGGTACCTACCTAGGATTTTCTTAAAACACGAAATTAAATTAGGACCATCTATAATAAGGCTAGAAAATAATATAGTAAGAGCGACTGAAATGAATATATTGAGAGCGGCACGGATTGGGGTATTTATTCGAGTAGGTAGGTAGTTATTTGTTATTTAATACTTTTGGATAACAGAATATGTTATACAAAAGTATTAAATTGGAGCGCATATCATAAAACGTGTTGCCGATTAAAAGGCTCTCATAAGATATAAACAGTTCCAGGTAGCAGGCAGATACCTTATGTCTCTAATACTCCTGTAATTGTAGACTTTCGTTGTAATAGTAAAAATGTTCATAATGACATCTATGATAGATTTCACCGTATGATTCTGAACTGAATTCATACTCGCGCTATTATAAACCGACGAAAAAATGTGAACTGCAACAACCCAAGTCGGAGAGTGAAAAAAACATTATTTTAGAAAAATAAACAGTGTTGTTTTTTAAAATTGAGAAACAACTTTTTGGAGCTTCTCGCACAAATCAATATCTAACGCTCATTTTTAAAAAATTCACACATTTAAATCTTAATTAAAATAAATGAGGAGCAAATTTTTTTATCAAATTGATAAAGCCCTTTTTCTATAATCCCGTCACTTTCACTTGGCATACATTACAGAAAAGCAAGCATTGAATCGTAAGCAGAGTATCTTTCTCCCGTCTACTCAGCAGCCATTAGTATTTATGTACATGTGGACAACATCAACATTTTATGTTACTATGGAAAGGTTTAAGATCCCAAACTAGGCAACCAGACTGTATAAACAGTATAAACATACTTATTTATTTCTAGATACATACATATTATAGATAAATTAAGCCCAGACACAGAACAAATGATCATGCTCATCACATAATTATTTGTCCTGGATGGGAATGGAACCCAATATTAAAAGTGAAGAATGTTTTAATTGCTTTTAAAAATTAAACTTAGGAGAAATAATTTTATTTATCATTACCTATATAAAACTCAACATCCATAAATTTAATTATCAAATAAATAATCTATTTCATTATTTGTGTATTTTGTACAACCCTAAAGTGTCTGGCAAAGCGGTTACACACACAGACAAAGGTCGCACGGTGGGCAAGGCGTTCTCAACTTTCGAAAAACGTAAATAAGATATATTTCTGGTCGCAGCTAACGCCAGGTATTATTAATTAAATTTTGTAGGCTATTATAACGTAGGTATTTTCACTTTTGTATGGGAGTGATGTATCTGTTACGAAGTAACTATTCTCTTATTCTCTTATCTGTGGCACTACGGTCACTACATTTCGCTACGATCGACTTATTCAATGTTTTACACATTAGGTAACTAAGCTGCAAAATTATTTTAAAATAAAGACGCAGGTGTCACAAAGGCGAAACACGCTGGCTCCTCGACCCGATGATGTTTATCATAAATGGTATTATTGTTTATGTGCCAATAATTTTCTAATAAGTCGTCAGTTCGAATATGCCAATACAGAGTTTAGCAATGACGAACTGTATGCTGTTGCCTGTTCACGAAATAAAAATACTTGTTTATTCCCGTGAATACAAAAGTGATAAGTCATCCAGTGTTATGGTGAACATTTTTGATAAAGGGAAAAGTCAGTAAAACGTGCGTTTGTGTATCGAACCTGTCAGACTCGTTTTCCAACGATCCAAATTGTTTCGGTTTAATTAAGTGATAATAATTTAAACTTTTAATAGGTGCGTAAATCGTTTATTTTGTAAAAACATAACGTCCGTTCACGCTGTGTTTATTTCTATGATTAACATGATCAATAAAGTTATTTATCTTAAAATATTGTTGAAATCAATGACGGTTGTAACTAGTCCTAAGTCTTGTAACGTTGATATCAGCTGACAGGTCACTGCCCCCGTGGCGCGTATCAAAGCGTGGTGGGCTTGTGAATGAATGCATTGTTTGAGCCCCACTATGGTTATACTAGAACGAGTGATAAATACTATTCGAATTCCAACTTTTTTTTATATATATCTATCTATGTGCTTAGTATACAGGTAAGAGTAATTTTATGGTTATATACTGTAAAAGTTGTTTCGCGCACCGTCTGGACTATTAGGGATGACTGCAGCCTAAACAAATTTAAATAAACTTTATCTTAATCTTACTTTGATGAAACATTCAAAGTTGTTATTTCTTATACAACCAAGTTATAAATACACATTGAACACAGTCCGCTTGAGCGCAACCGGCTAGCCGTGCTTATAAACCCTCGTATTTGACTTCGTAATTAAGACTGGTTAGAGCGCTGGCAGGGTTACGTTGGTTATGTATAATAAACTTATTACTGTACATAAGTGTACTAAATGCCACAGGCCTTCTCTAATAGTTAACCTAAGGTTAATAGAGTGATAGACTGAAGTCATAAAAATAAATTGTGCTTTATTATTTCTAAGGACTTGGTGATTAAAGCTAACACAGGCACTGTTACAGTACGAGTACTCTATGCATGATTTATTTTATTTATTTGACACTTTATGCACAAAAAAATGTACAATCTCGGACTTAAAGTCTTGGGCATGTTCTACCAGTCTACCTTAGGGTGGTAGGTACCTTGTGATCGTTCTGCGAAATGTGGGTTCGTACTTTCGCCTTGAACGAAAGGCGACCAGGTGCTATCCTGATTTCTTGAGGTAGATCGTTCCAGAGGAGGACAGATTGAATAAGAAAGGAAGAGTGAACACACGTGGATGTATGAGTGGGGCATAACAGAAGAATATTGTTTAAAGAGCGGAGAGTTCTGTTATTTTTGGAACATAAAAACTGAAATAAGGATGTTAAGTATGTGGGTGAAGTAGGTGAGTTGAGAAGAGAATAAATAGTGGTGAGAGTGCGCAGCTGACGGCGCTGACGAATCGGGAGCCAATTCAACTCGACGACGAAAGGAAAAACAAAACAGACGAAAGGAGGACACATCTTCAAATTTACGAGGACTAAAAATGAATCGGATGCAGTTATGCAGAAGGCGGTCGTATTTATTGAGAAGATCTGCATTCAATTCGTAGTAGCATACATCACCATAATCCATAATGGGGATGATTTAGATTTAGTAGTAATGTTAGTCGTAATTGTATTACTAAAATTGTAGATATTATATAATATAGGTATTCCGAATTTAGGCTTGGTACTCAGACAGTCTGGTGGTTTCTTTGACATTAATTCGGTAAATATTTTATAGCGCATTAAGTGGGAGTCTCTGCAACATGATGCAGAAATCTACTAAATCTACCCTTTTAGGCACATAAGTTGTTCATTTGTATTGAGTTAGGGTAAAAGGGGTTGAGGTTTTAAATCGTCTTTTAAGCCGCGTTCCTATAATCAAGACACGATTCGTTTTGCTTACGGGCGATAAAATTTTCGTTGAAAATTTAACGAAATTTTACTGTCCGTAAGCAAAACGAATCGTTTCTTGATTATAAGAACGCAGCATAAATGAAGGCGGAGTATTCTCTGCCTCTATTTCTTATCCTGCAATTATTGTGCGTTTGCATAGAAACGGTCGCTGCTGACTGTGAGAACAGTTAAAACAATCTTAAAGAAAAGCCATTTACTCGTACAATCCACATAATAAACAATATATATTGTATTTTTACATATTATCAAAGAAGCAAATAAGCTTACTTACGTTAAACCTTCGCAATACCACGCGGTCTTACTCTTGCATTAACCGCCACCCGGACACCCTAGCGAACTGTTTCAACAGTAATATTTGCACTTAGCGAGAATCGAACCTCTGACTTTAGAGAATAGCTCGACCACCGCGTGACCACGATGGGTCGCGCGATCACCACACAACCCAATAAACACACTAACACCCGTATTCACAAACAATGCTATGAGGACTCATAGTCAGCCCGGATACATAGAGTCAGCAATTTCAATTCTTAAACAATACTTGAACGATGGACAACGCTATGCGTTCATTAAAAGGAATCCTTGTGTAAAGTAGCTCGCCGGCTACTTTACGCAAAGCATAGTGTCGGTGGGAGTGACAGATAATAAAAATCTCTGTTTTATTACCCTTATAGAAAGTTCCAACTACACAGATTTTTAACTAGCACACGAAAATCACCACACGATTATAGTACGAGAGCCCAGATAGATGAAATGAAACAATTCGGTAATTTTTTTAAACATATTTGAAAATGCGGTCAGGTCAGACGTTTCGCGAAAAAATTCTGAAATTAGTGGGTATTTTTGGAATCAGAGTAACCAAATCTATTGATTTTGTACTGTTTTGACCGTAAACCGAAGAGGCAAAAATGTTGGTCATGGGCTCTCGTACTATAATGTTGTATTTACATCTACGGTAACTTGAGTATCGTTTGTGAATGACTAAGGCTAGCCACAACGAACGCTATGAGAAATTCCTTATTTAGCTTAGCGGTGCTTCCACGCTACCCGAATCACCATTATACTCCTACTTTAATTGACTATAATTGTCTCTGTCATCTGTCAAGTCAATATTAAACGACTAAATAAAGAAGATAATTTCTGTTATGTATTTGTGTACAATATGTCATCATTACTATATGGTCGCTTTTACATTCAAACTGATTTAGGAACGGTCTTTCTGCTAGCAAATATGAACGTAATAGCTAGTATATCAGAGAATGGGCGTTGATGGTATATATGGTATTGTTATTCGTAGTGTCTTTATCTATACCAGAGATCGTTTCCTATGTCTTGTTTTATATCATTGACCGGTATATCTTGAACTACTACAATTATGTTAATTAGGGGTGTATCGTATATAAGTTTTCCACCTTAATGGCAATACAGACTTATATAAATACTAGCAGTGCCCCGCGGTTTCACCCGCGTAAGTCCTGATCCCGTGGGAGTATCGGGATAAAAAGTGGACTATGTGTTATCTCAGGTCCCCAGCTATCTACATACCAAGTTTCATCGCAATCGGTTCTGTAGTTTGGGCGTGAAAGAGTAACAAACATCCATCCATCCATCTATCCATCCAAACTTTCACATTTATAATATTAGTGGGATTTATACAATTATGTTGAATTTGTATAACGAAATAACAAATGACTGAACCCATGTTTGGAAAATGAATTAATATGTAAATGATATCTTATTATTGTTTAGAAAACCAGTCTATACATGTAAGAATCTACTTTTTTTTTTTTTTTTTTTTTTTTTTTATTTATTTAAGGTCGCTTTTTAACAACTAGGGTCATTAACGACCACTGAGGGTACTTAAACTAATTTGTATACATTAATTACCTTTAAGAACATCAGTGTTTTAACATATCCATCTTGACTTAAACAGTCTCTCAAATTATCAGGCATATTACAAATCTTTCTTTCTTGTCTATAAGCTACACAATCTTTCAAAATATGTGAAACAGTTAAGTCCTGGCCACATTTGCACTTATTAATATTATTTTTGGTTATGAGATGAATGTGAGTTATATTAGTATGTCCAATGCGAAGTCTTGTTATTTTAACTTGGTCTTTCTTACAAGAAAATGAAGATGGTGATTTGTCGAAAATAGATTGTCTGATGCTAAATAATTTACTTGTGTTATCAGCTTTCCACTCAGAATCCCAAAGCAATTTTATTTCATGCTTAAAATATTTTTTTAATTCATCTGGACTAGTTTTTATTGAATTATCTACTTCTTCTTGAATTGTTGCATTTTTAGCTTCTTTGTCGGCTTTTTCATTACCAGTAATGCCCTGATGACTTGGGATCCAAATTAATTCAAACGAAAAGTTATTTTTCAAAAGGTTAATCATTGATTGCTTTATTTCTCTAATAAGGGGGTGCATATTTTGATTATTTAGTACAGCCATTAGACATGATTTCGAATCTGTATATATTATATATTTTTCTACTTTAGGTTTACTTTCTATAATTTCTAAGACTTTAAGTATGGCAATTGATTCGCAACTGAAAATTGATTGGTAATTGTGAAGTCTATATCGGAAACAGTTATTATCCGACACAATCGCGCAACCAGATCTTCCATTCAAAACCGATCCATCAGTATAAAAGGTTTTGTAATCTCTATGATTGTAGTGCATTTCTTTGAATAGGTTTCTATAAATATACTCTGGTGTATCATCCTTTAGCCTTTCAGCCAATTCAAGATTTATGGGAAATTTAGAAACTTCCCATGGACCTACCGTCAAAATCTTTTTTTCAAAAATTGATGGGAACGTGAAATTCAATTCTTTTAAGTATTTTGCTACTCTAATCCGGAGAGGTTTTGGTAAATTAGGTCGGAGTTGGTATTCAAGATCTAATGTTGTTACCTTTTTTAAACATTCATAGATAGGATTTTTAGGTTGAGATAAAATGTTTGCAGTATAAATTAAAGCAAGTTGTTTCCTTCTGAACTGTAAGGGCATTTCTCCAGCTTCAGCCAATATACTTTTAATTGGACTAGTTTTAAAAGCACCAATACAAAGACGGAGCGCTGTATTTTGTACACTTTCTAGTAATTTTAGAGTTCTTAAACTAGCAGAATCATATATGATAGCGCCGTAGTCTATTTTTTGCCTAATTAGCGCATGATACGTGGTTAATAGACATTCTTTGTCAGATCCCCATGTTAGCGATGATAAGACCTTTATAATATTTATCCTTTTGTAACACTCTGACTTAAGCTTATTTATATGTGATATCCAAGACATTTTTTTGTCGAATGTTAAGCCTAACAGTTTAATATTATTCACTTCTTTAATATTATGTTCATTCAATCTAAGTCTAACGTCCACCTTTTTATTTCTCTTATTGGTAAATATTATATATTCTGTTTTTGTTTTTGAAAATCTAAATCCTGTTCTATGAGACCAATTTTGAAGATTGTTCAACGTATTTTGAACTAGTTGTAAGGTAGGTTTTAAAGTAGTCCCATTACAAGTGATCGTTAAATCATCCGCAAAGAGGAAACCCTTAACTGGTCTTTCTATACAGGTAAGTACGTCATTAATGGCTAGCAAGAATAAAATTACACTAAGAACTGAACCTTGAGGAAGCCCATTTTCTATATGAACAGAATCAGATACTACGTCATTAATTCTGACTTTAATTGACCTATTCGACAAGAAGTTTTTTGTAAATGCTAATATATTTCCCCTAATACCGATATCCTGCAAAAGTACGAGTACCCTGTGCTTCCAAACCATTTCGTAGGCTTTCTCAATGTCAAGAGCTACAGTGATCACATAATTATCGTTAGCAAACCCGTCTAGTATTTCACTTTCAATATTCATTAAGTAATCAGTTGTTGACCTAAACTGCCTAAAACCATACTGAAATGGTGAAATGCAATTATTCGTTTCTAAATACCATCTGAGCCTTTTACTTACAATTTTTTCGAATATTTTGCAAAGATTACATGTTAGTGCTATAGGCCTGTAACTTTTTGGCGAACTCGCTATTTTACCGGCTTTTAAAATTGGTATCACTAGAGCTTCTCTCCACCCATCTGGGAATATTTGATTTTTCCATATTTGATTGTAAATCTTTAACAAGTACTCAATACCTATTTTTGGTAAATGCCTAATGATAACGTTGGAAACATTATCTGGTCCCGGACTACTATTTCGTACTTGTGATAGTGTTGATATTAATTCATGCATAGATATGTCGCTATTAATTGGATTCGAGTTATTAAGAGTGTCAAAGTTATGGTTAAGCTCTTGATTGTTTTTGTAGGATATGAATTCACTGTCATAATTACTTGAATTTGAATTTTTGGCAAATGCTTGCGATAGTAAGTAGCTCGTTTCAACTGGCTGATTTGTTAATGTTCCATCTGGTTTTTCTATTATAATATTATTAAATCCAATGTTGCTGTGATTAATTTTATGAATCTTTTTCCACATTTCTCCTGTTGGAATGTTACTACTTATTGATGATACCCACTTTTGCCAACAATTTTTTCTACTTTCCTTAAGAACTCTTCTAGAGTATGCTCTTTTTTTCATATATTCAACCTTAAACTCTTGATTTTCTGGATTTTTTTTATAATTTCTTAAAGCTTTTTTCTTTTCTTTAACTGCAACTTTACAATCATTGGTCCACCAAGGTAAAAAGTTTTTTCTTAAAGTTCCATATGATTTTGGTATTGATTTTTTAGCAGCGTCTATTATTAATTGGGTGAATATTTGTACAGTGTTGTTAATGGATTCATTAGGACTCAAAGCTAATAAATTTTGAATACTACTCACAATTTCTTCGCGGAACATTGACCAATCAGCCTTTTCATAAATCCATTTCTGTGGGTATTTAATTTCATGGACTTGTAAATAATTTTGCGGTAAACGTGATTTTATTGTAATCGGGAAGTGATCACTGTCGTACAAATCTTCTAGAGCATTCCATTCAAAATATGGAATCATATTTTGTGAAGCAATAGTAAGATCTATATTACTAGTGTGACCTGTATTGCTGTTAAAATGAGTGGGTTGGCCACTATTCAATAATAGAATATTGTCTTGCTCATCCAACCAATCAGCAACTATTCTTCCTCTAGTATCACATGTTTCAGAACCCCAGTAGAAATGGTGGCTATTGAAGTCACCTAAAATTATAAACGGTATGGGAAGTTGACTTACTAGGGCATTTAAATCAAGTTTGTTTATTGGTTTGCTATTTGGAAGATATATATTGCAAATGGTTAATAAAAAAGGGAATTTAATTTTCACAGCTACAACTTCTAAATTAGAGTTAATATGTACTGCTTCTGGCAGGCTATATGGCTTAATGTAAATAACAACTCCACCACTTGCTCTATTTCTCTGCAACCTATTTTTGAAAAAATGCTCATAACCTTTGATTGGAGCACAATAGTCAGCTGTAAAATTCGTTTCTTGTAAGCAAATGCAGGCTGGACTTAACTTATTCAATAATAATTTGATGTTTTCAAAACGTTTGTAATAACCATTAACATTCCATTGCAAAAAATCCATGAGTGTAATTAAGTAATATATATAACAACAAAGATATATATAGAAATGGGCAAAAATTTAAATGAATTAGATTACCGTTCTAGGTTGAGTAAATGGCGTGTAGTTTTTTTGACAATCGGGAACACCTATTTTTTAAGCTTTTATTCATTTTGCAATGTAATGTATTACACATTTTAATTAAGTCCTTGATATTGTCGGTATATGAATGAACTAGTTCTTTTATGTTTTGCTTTCCTCTGGAATTATCGAGTAAACTAACAAATTGATCAAGATTAATCGGAAATGTGACTTCCTTGCTTAAATCTGCTATACGGTCTTTAATTTCTTCCCAAGTTTCTTCATCTGTTCTCAAGTCATTTATCTTTATTTTTTTCTTATTTTTAACTTTATTTTCTACTTCTTCAGACGAGATATTGCTACATGTTTCATCACTTTCTTCCATGATATCAGACGTGTCATCTTCTTTTGGATCTAAAGGTTTTATTAGATCTCCTTTTGAACATTCACTCACAGTAGGTGAATGAAGGCGTTTTATACCTTTTGTACGGTTTTGAGATATCTGTGAATATTCTTCTGATGTAGTTGTTGGTTGAACGAATGCAGGGCACTGTACTAAGTCATCATTTCTATCAAAGGTATTATTAATTTCTTCTTCTAAATGGTCTTCCAGCTCTTTAGAGCATTGCTGTGAGTTAGGTATGATTCTAGGACAATTTCTAGCAACATGACCCACCATGTTGCAGGAAAAACATTTGAGGGAATCAGACGACACGTAAATCCAGTAATTCGTATCTTCAAATGTAACCTGAAATGATTCTGGAAGACGTTCTTCGTCTTCAGGTGTCACATAAAGTTGCCTCCTAAAGCTCAGTATGTGTGAAAATCCAGGTTCAGTTCCACCAATTTTCATAAAGGTTATAGGAGACATTGTTGTAATATTAATTTCCTCGAGTTTTTGTTCTATAATATAGTGTGGGATTACCGGACAGACATTTGATAGAACTATACGTTTGTTTCTCGTAATGAGTGGCTTTATTTCCAGATTATGATTCTTTAATGTAATTTTTTTCTTGTTATCTATAAGGTCATCCGCTGTTTTTTTTGTGTCCAGATATATGCATATTCGAGCATTCGATATACGAGAAACAAATCGGATAGACGCTGGTAGTACAATAGATGATAAGGCAATGATATAATCCCTTAGTGTTATTCCATCAATCGAGTCGAGAATAATAGCTTGATCCTTCTTAGGAAACATTGTTGTTGACGTAACGTTGGCGTAACTTGAATTACTGTTATTTTTATCTTTTCGATTTTTTGTTGGTAACTGAGACATTGGGGTTTTTTGAGACGTTGGGGTAAGATTCATGACTAAAAGAAAGGGCCTCCTACTACTAGGAGTTACCCTTATAACGTAAATTAAAGTTGGAATATTATTTTATTCGACGCGTAGAACTTGTAAACAACACGCGACAACCGAGCAAACGGAGTGAGTCACACGCGTCCGCAGTGGCTAGGCGCCTGCGCCGAACTGAGAATCTACTTTATTAGGTATTCAATACCTCGATAAAAGAAGACCTGGTTCGAAACATATTTTTTTAAACGTCATTATAAACAATGAAACTCTTTCAAGTGGGTATTTTATACATTGTTAACATTTTAATATGAAAACATTGTTATAGACTTATTAAACATGCCACTTGAGACAAGTATGTAGATTCTTTAAAGATTTAGAAATTTCGAAATTAAAGATAATAATATTCTACGTCTTATACTATAAATGACTTAGAAAATATTAGAACGTAATTCTACAAATAAGGGCTGCTGCTAACTTGACAAACTATCTACGTAAAAAAACAAAGAAATACAGAACATAATCTTTATTGATATTTACAAACATCTTGCGTTATCATAGTAACGCATATCTTGAATGCATGATATAAAGTAATGTGCGTTGTTCCCCTGCTCCTGCTCCACTTACTCTGACGTCATAAGACCAGTGTTGACCACCATTCGACCTGTGAGCAAAGAAAATAACCTTATAAGCACTTTCTTTTAAAACTTAAAATCGTTCTTATGCCTGTTATGATAAAATTTTATTTAAGAAAAGATAAAATCAAAATAGATATGCTGGTGAAATAATGACAGAATGTCATATTAGAAAAGAATTCAGAGAAATAAATAAGCAAGAATAATATTATTTTGCCGTTAGTTTGTATAAAATTATCTTGTGAACATTTTTTACACTATTTAATTAACAGGTAAAAACCCAATTACCTAATAAATATTCAAGATTCGTTTAGTTTTTATAGTGAAGACTTGTGACGTCTTTTGCACAATTGTTTTTCAAGAATAGATTTAGATTTAGAGATAATAAATGTATTTATTATCCCACGAATACAATATTTTAATAGTTGTAATCCAACAATATTTTGAGAAATACTGCTACAGAATCTATAAAACTTCATACGAGTTATTATGGTAATAAATAGAAATGTTATATATTTCCAAGTATTGAAAGGATGTGTATAAATTTTATATTGCGCTATTAGCAAGCGAAATGTATCGTTGTACACCGCAACGGTTAACATTGGTGCTACGAATTTTTTAATAATTTTGTAAATTATTTTGGAAATATTGAATTTTCGAATCGATTGAAGTTAAAAATTTTGTTTAAAAACGTATATTACAAGTTAATGGTTATGTTAAACAAAATTTTGATTTGTGAACCTTTATTTCCATTGTTTATTCTATAGCATATTTGGATATAATGCTAGGGATGGCTGAGTATTGTAAGGCTATTAAGTATTCAATTAAAATACTCCCTAAAAAATTGTTGGATACGAAAGCAATCCTTATCTGAACACGTTTTTAATTTACTCTAAATGGCACTCCAAAACGCGTCCAATTATTTTGACCTACGTGATTAGCTAAATTGAGAACATTCTCTCTTTAAATATTTCAAGGGGGCAAATCAATCCTAATTTTTAAATAGTTTAAAGTTAAACTTTAAAAGTATCTAATAATTTGTGAAAAATAAAATCACAAATACCAACCTTTTTTTGTAAATCGAACTGCGAAAATTATTTCACTATCACAACACACACACTGCTCTCCTCATCTTTTGTTGTTAAGCTTCTGTTTGCACTCCATATTGGAAGAAGTCATTGACGATGTACTGCTGCTGGTAGATTTAGATAAATCCGTCTTCTTCCTGAAGCTCAGCCTTGTTTCACCTCTGATGAAGCGGTCAAGGGCCTGCCTCAGTGATGAGTGCTTTCGCTCGAAAGGATTTGTATACATGTTGATTTTATTAGTTGATAAAATAGTTGAAGTAGTTTGACGCGTGTGCTCTCTGTGAGCTCAAGTTCAATACTAAAGCGTTGCATCTCCCACTCTTTTATATAAAGAGGTGCGTATGCGCAGGTCAGAGGGAGTTCAACTCATTGGTTGCTTAGACGTCATAGCGAGTTTTTGCTTTGATGGCTAATAATTGGAATACTTTGTTATGATGGATATTGACGCGTCATTATCGTTCGATTTTTAAGTGTTGTAGCTATTACGCTAATTTAAATTCTAAAACTCAAATTAAGACCTGGAAGTGTACATCCGGCTTAGTTTATAAGTTGGTGTAATTATTTTTAAGAGGTGTAGGTGCTTGCATTGTATAAATTAGATGGTTTAAATCCCTTGTTGAATTAAATGAAAAGAATTGAGACACTGAAGCGTATTTAAAAAAAAAAAAATACAGTGTAGCAAAAACATCGATAATAAATTAAGTAGTCTAATAATACCGATTCGATATCAAAATAATAAAATTTCAGTTTCTTCAATTTACTATCATTTTTTTTTGTAAATATCTTTCGTGTATGAATTTTAAGCGGATATTTTTTATACCCACGTGCAACTGAGATTGAAGATAACGTGATTTAATGTAAACAAGGATATCTTAGAAACCAGTGTCAGACCCCAATTAACTAAACATCACGACATTATAAATTATATTTGTAAGAAGAATTAAAGACCACTTAAGTGGTATGTGGGATTATAAAACAATTCTTGGAGCTGTATTTAAAATGGTTTATGTAAACAAAAGAATACTTATCCACTTTACCTTTATTATTCATCTACTAAGAACCATAATACCGTAGTGTATATGTTTCAATTTATTTATGTATATATTATGTAGGTATATGTATTAAATATAGATCTTTTTTTACAAGGAGAGACTCCAAAGCCTTACAATTTACAACAACAACAACTTCTTACAACTTTTGTCATACCTAGTTTTTGCAGGTTACGTGATATAAAATTTTGTCATAATTTTTATGCACTATACTAAACCATTATTACCAGTACATCCTGGGGTTATCCACTGATATCCATATATGCTCATCGAAATAGCTTCGTGAATATATCGCCTTACATTATTTTTTCTTTCACTATGACCACAACGCCGATTCACATAGTTGGGTGCCGTCAAACCGTAAACCCAGTATACTATAGTATACTATAATAACTTAGTATACTAAGTTTATGCGTCAAACGTTCTGCGTTTCGCTTGAAACCACCCGAAAACCTTATTTCAATCCGAGCGTTCATCGATTGATAGTCTGGCTATAAAGCTTAACAATGGCCATTTTACTTGCCGGTGGCTATAGCTATATTCCGAGACACACCAGGCATAATTCTTTTAATTATAGATTAAGGGACTTAGATCTTTTTGTGTATCAGAACCATAGGTGGCGATGTTTCAGTACCGTAGGTCATTTTGGTAACTCAGTCTTTAAGCGTTGCAAGAATTGACGTTAAAATATAAATAAGTGAACAATACTTGCTGCGAACAACTTTAAAATTTGACTGTGAAAGTGTTTTTGGATAATAGACACCTTACCATATACTTTTGAACTTCTCCGTTTATCTACTTTTACTCGTAAAGTTACATATGTGTTGTAACAGTTATACCTAAAAACAAAAACCTATTCTCTAAATAACCATAAGTATTAAAAGAAACACATTCAGGGGAATTCCAAATAATTCCATGTAAATATTTAAAAACCGTAAGGTTTGGCCCTGAAAAGCAAACCTACGTCATTCAAAATAGGCTCATTCGATCAATTTCGAACCGGATTTGACGATGACGAGTTTAAGGGAAATGCGTGGTAAACATTCATTTATTATACAATAATAAAACCTGTTCACGCTGTGCATATAACTATGTATAATTCACACTTATATATGATATACGAATAGTCATCATGAACGGACTTATGTTATCTAAAGTAAACTATTCAGTGTTAATATGAGTGTAAATGAATAAATGAAGCAAACAATTGAAGATATAAATAGAATATAAATACTAAGACCTATAGATTTATAATTTAGAATAACAAAAAAACAAACAATATTTATTGAGGTCTTTTATTCTTTTTTCTTTAGTTTTTTTAGGTATTTTATGAAATAAAGATATTTGACTTTAACTTTGAATTATCTTCGCAGTAAAAAAGTGTTGTTATTCTAAATTTATAATCTATATTATGTCTTACTATTTATATTCTAATTCTACCTAATTTGTGTGCTTCATTTATAACGTATCATAATTATATTCTTTGTATACTCTAAGGAAGGTATTAAGAAAAACGCAACTAAGTCGCAATTTCCAACGTTCAAGAAGGTATTTGAAGGCCCTTGAGTTATTACGGAGGGATAGCACTGCCGCATATCTTAGATAGTATTATACCATCCTACCTGTTACTGTGTACAAATGCATTTAATATAGGTACATACATCTACGCATTCAATTATCTATTATAACAAATTTAACTTGCCGTTATACGGCTATAATGAACACACCATATGTGTGTATCTATAGTAAAGCGAAATAGTTTAATTTAATACAAGCACTAAAACAAGGTAGCATATAATTGTTAGGAAACTTTTGGGACTTTGATACATATTAGATGTGTAACTCGGGACTTAATCGCGATAATATGTCCACAATCGATCGGTGCAAATCGGTCAAAACGTCGGGTAACTGAATAATTATTTAAAAAAAAACCGACTTCTACAAAAAAAACTATTCCATAAAAGACTTATATATGGTTTTCTCATGGATGCCATTGTCGGAACTGGTCGAAATTGAAATGGGACCACATGGAAAGCACCAGCTTTCAAATAAAAAAAAGAATCATCAAAATCGGTTCACCCAGTCGAAAGTTCTGAGGTAACAAACATAAAAAGAAGACAGTCGAATTGAGAACCTCCTTTTTTGAAGTTGGTGTACCTTATAAATATTACCGCGATAAAATCCTGAGTTACACATCTAAAAGGTAGCATGTAGTTTCTTAATAAGGACTAATAAACCCACAGAATGTCTCAACATTAAAATCTTCATAGAATTTAATACAAGAATCAACATGATTCAAGTCTTTCTCGTAATTTCTCATTACTTACGATTGTTCCATTAATTAACTACTCAATTACTTTTCATTAAGTAACGACTTGTAATACTAAATGAGTACTTACGCTTCCCCTAATTTGAATCATTTTATTGAAGCGGTTTGTGGACGTCATTTGACGTCAACGGCATGTCGGCATGGTACTTTGGGGATTTAATTTTGCGGTCATTGACATTCTTTCTGTTTCTTTGAAACCTTTACGGTAAAAGGTTATTTAATTTTGTAATTTCTTGCAAAAAATTAATGTATAAAAACGCCTAATACTAAAGGGTGTCCCTATCCCTATCTAACTCTACCCTAAATAGTGGTAAAAATAAAAAAAGAAACAAAAATAGTTATTTGAAATTTAAACTTCAAAAAAGAACGGTTATCCATGTTCTATCAAACAATTTTTTTTTAACTTTAATTTGACCGTAAAAACAATATCCATAGTTTTCATAAAATACTGGCAGTTATTGAAATTGGTTTCCAATACTTAGGAACAGTTCAGATTTGGATGTTCTCCAATAATTTAATGACATTTATTGGTATGTAAATTAAATCTATACGGCCGTGCCTCTGTTTTTTTTTGCATGATTTGCCGTACCCCAAAATTTATTACGTGATAAAACCTACCATTACGTTAAACCATGTCGTAGATGTAAGTACTAGTGTTTATTTTTTACGTCCTAGAAACTATTATAGGCGTCCATTACACGGTAGGTTTTGCTGTCAGTTTTACCATAATCAAGACGGTGATTGATTAATTACCGATAAGAATATTGGAGGAACACCAACGTGTGATATATCGACAGATCGAAGAAACACTCAAGTTAAATGCACCAACTATTATTCATCAGATTCTTGACCATTTGAAAGTACGTGATGCACTGAGAGAGCAGTGACTGTGACTTTGTATCATGATATGTTAAAAAAAAGCTGGCCTATCACTGATCGATTACGTGTGATAAAATCTGGCTCTATTATTCCGATATTCCTACACAATCCTAAAGTGTGGGTGTTTGAAGATGAACCACCGCCGACGTCTGTGAAAAGATCCCGATCCGTAAAGAAAAGAATGGTTTGGGAACACTATTTAAAAATGAACGATCAAACTTAAAATAACATCCGTAGATAGAAAGTTACGAGAAAGGTGAGAAGAGATTCGCAATTAATCTTGGGAGAGTCATGCTTCGGCATGTATGGGCCGGCTCAAACGGAGTGATACCACGGCCTCATAGAAAACCGGCAGTGAAGCAATGCTTGCATTGCTTTTCGCCGCGTGGGTGAGGTTACCGGAGGCCCTAACCCTTCCCTCTTCCTCCCTCTTCCAGCTCTTCTCTCCTCTTCCTCTACTTCCACCTTAAAGGCCGGCAACGCACTTGTGACTCTTGAGTTGCAGGTGTAATTGGGCGGCGGTAGTAATTTACCATCAGGTGACCTGTCTGCCCCTTATACCATAAAAAAAAAATAGGTAGATTTATTTTTATTATTTTTGCGCACTAAGCTTCTACTATATTTATTATATTATACTACTTCTCATTAACTGTTATTTTAACTTGCAAAAAACCCCGAAATAATGAATCTGTAATTTTCCTACCACTCAAGCAATATTATTATTTTGTTTTTATATATTTGCAAAATTGAATTAATATAGTTTTTGTCGCTTTGTGTATTGCATAATATATCTTTAGGAAAGACAAACAACTAATTAACTTTAACTTATCATTTATGCAAACATGTCTTCCGTTAAAATGAATATTATTATACATATACATAGTTATCTTTACTAGGCTTCGCCTTTGTGGGATTCGAAGGTAAGATTAGCTTATACCCCAAGTTAAGGTTACGGAATATCACATTCCCAAATCCTAATGTTAGGTATTGGTAGGTAACTGGGTTTACCCAAAAGAATTGGACCAAATACATTAATAAAAATAGTCTTAGAAATTGAAAAAAGATGAGTAATGAATAAAGCCGCAATCTATGTACACTATAATATACTAGGGCGCTACATATGTTTTGTCGTATTTTGTGATTCTTTTTTAGGGTTCCTCGAAAGGAAAAAACGGAACCCTTATAGGATTACTTTGTTGTCCGTCCGTCCGTGGGTCTGTCTGTCTGTCAAGACCCTTTTTCTCAGGAACGCGTAAAGGTATCAAGCTGGAATTTATATCAAATACTCAAATCTACTGTCCCTTAGAGCTGTGACAAAATCAAACTTCTAAGCCAATGCAATCAAAAGATACAGCCGTTTATGCCGCAAATTTCTGCAAATTTTCGACACTCGCAAGGGAATCAAAACCTACAGGGTACTTCCCGTGAACTCAGAATCTTGAAATTTGGTACGAAGCAACGTCTTATAGCACAGATAAAGAAAAAATTGCGAAAACGTATATTTTAAGTTACATCATATAGTAAAAATATTTTACGGAACCTTTGGTGCGCGAGTCCGACTCGCACTTGGCCGGTTTTTTTATAGTAGTCTCTACAAGCAGTAATACAGGTCTTCATACATGTAAATCAGTAATTTCATTCCAGATTGGTGCAAATAGTCCTTAGTTCTACTACTCGATGTGGAGGGCCATTATTTTGATGCAAAAGCCAAGTCTTCACAGAAGAGATTAATGGTCCAAAATGATGAGAATATATATATATAAAAAGATTGACATTGACGTTGGAGTTAGCTATTCACTTGCAATTCATTACAAATAATACAATTTGTGGTTTTAAGACTAATTGCATTTGCATTGCATAACTAATTATAGGTGAATACGGCATGCATTAAATATTTAATAAACGTCACATGTGAATTACATTATTATTACAAGTTAAGCAATAATTTGACGGTATTAAATCAATTACTTAAATTAATAAACTAATGAAAAATTAATCCATACTAATATTAGAAAGCTGAAGAGTTTGTTTGTTTGTTTGCTTGAAAGCGCTAATCTCAGGAACTACTGAATCACGATAACACACACACACACACACACACACACACACACAAAAATCACGCTACAGTGACCATAAACGCAGGTGAAACTACGGGGACGGCTAGTTGACTTATACATATTACATAAAAATGTCAGTATTGTATTTTAAATCAAAAGTCAAAGTGGCTAGTTGGGTAACTTTCCGAAGAATAATCTCAGAAATTTATGTGTATATCAAATTTATTTACAGGCGTACCCAGTCTCGGCGATCGGCGAATTATATCGTAGAACCTTGCTTCAAATTGGATTCACCATCACTGGTATTGGTTTTCGAGGTATAGGAAATATACTGTAGAGAGAATTACTGAGGAGATGTTTATTCTACTTGGCGGCATTAATTCCAAAGATCCATTGAACTCGGGAGATATCGTTCACAGCTACTTAAATTTTATTTTGTTGTGACACAGTTTACAAAGAAGCATATGGTTCAACTAAACATAAACCGCTTACCGGTGTCTTTAAATACATTGAGCAATTAGTAATAGTGTAGTAATAATCTCTTTAAGACGTTCAAAACACTTATTTGAAATTCCCCATTACAGACGATCAGATCCACTCAACTATAATTTGGGAATAAAATAATAATAATAACTTTATACATCTTACACACAGCTGTCTGATCCCAAACTAAGCAGAGCCTGTACTATGGTAACCAGACTGCTGATAAATATACTTATGTATTTCTAAATACACACATATTATAGATAAATTAGATACGGCAAAAGTACAAAATCAGTGTATATTCATTACACCGCGACGACCATCATCGATCAATTAGGAAGGTTTGCATCGCAGTTTGCCTTGCTAATTGATCGATCGTAGATATCCTAATGACGATTAAGGTATTACAATAGGAAACGATTACCCTTGTTTTTATTAAATGCTTGTATTCAATTAATGACTTTTAATTTAAAAAGTTGCACACTATAAAACCTTGTGTGAAAGTTAGGCTTCTCATACAGTTCCTCTCATCGCACACCTGTATCTAAAGGGTGCTAAAAACGTTAGTAAAAAATTCAATTAGAAAAACATATAAGAGCGAATTTTTACTTTCTTTGAGTTAGCCAGCCCAGAGCCTAAGTAGTAGCATGTTAAAATTTGTAACTAAACATTTATTTAATTAAACTTGTGGAAAGTAATTTCAGATTTTCTTTCAACGACACTGCACTATAATTATATTTACAAAATAACAGTCCATAGCCCCTCGACATAACAAACTGTGAACGCTGCAGGTTACAATTTTTAAGCGACGTCGCGCAGTTGCGGTACAGTTATCAGTAAGGAGTATCATTTCAGACATTGGTTTCGATGACACGACTCGATTTCATGGTATCTCGATGTTAACGAGATTATACCAACAGAAATTGACGACAGTCACCTTTTTTAATAAACGTCTTTGATCTGACTAGAATGGGGGCTAAATTCACTTTTCTAATTGTTTTTTTTCAATAAACATTTCGCGAAGAATTTTTCCGTGTGAAATTGGATTACATCAAGCGACAAAGAAGCTCAAAGACAATTTAAAAGAAATTGGAACGATTCAGATAGAAAATGCTCAAGTTAAGGGAATATCAATATTGTAAAATATAATATACGGCCCAATAGATCTTTCAATAGATTTAATGGTTGTAATGATTTTGTTGGTTCATAAATCTTTTTATTCGCCTTATTTTTTAGCCTGTGTCTGTTTAGTAAACCAATCAAAAATATTGTTTCTTATAATATTTAGCGCAGGCTTAATACTTCTTAGTTATTCACATACTGTCTAATAATTTCTTGAGTATCTCGTAATCTCTATCCAAAATAACAATATATTAATTTCTCAGGCTCAAATACGTTAAGCGACTCTGCCAGTCTTTCAAATTAAAATCTTTGCTTTATCCTAAATTCTATAAGCTTTGGAACGCGCTGCCATAAGATTTCAGGATGTCCACTAACCGGTTCATTTTTAAGGTTAATGTACGTGAGCTCTACAGATATTTACTATCATAATCATCAGAATAATACTTTACAAGTGTCTTTATTATTGAAGTGAAAACTTCTTTAGTGGCGTTGTGCACTTTTTGCGATGGGTAAAACATGTTAAACTAAGGAGGGAGGGAGGGACGGAACTAAGAGAGACTCCAGTGAATTGTAAACTCCAGTCGTGCGTCAGAGCTGACAGACATTTTTTTTTGAAGTGTAAATTTCTTTAGCCACGTTTGTGCACTTTTGCTGATTGCTGAACTAGTGACCGTCATGCTAATATTACATATATACATCCACTAGAGGGCGCTAATCTAAACATTGAGTTCTGTCAGCTCTTTATTAATTAATGTCACCAACCTGTTAATGTGACGTTTTAAGTTCGTCGTTTCGTTTAAGTTTTCACTTCTGTCGACAGTCCCATGACTGCCTATTTTTTATGTATTTGTATGAATGATGTACATATAAATACCTATCTTTTATGTGTATATATGACTCTGACTTATCATAGAGAAAAAGGCCCCGAGAATTGAGCTGACCTTAGTCGGCTCTTAAACAGTAGGCAGCTAAACCAAGTTAAGAGATTTAGAGAGGCGTGCGCAGAACACATAGCGCCATCATCTCAGGCCTGCATCTGCTACCCTAGTAACGGGCAGGTGACGCTTATGCCCGTTTCTCGTCGGTCGGTTGGAATAATCCTAGCCGACCGACGAAAAAAGAGCGAACGAACAGAAGAGATGAACTGTGACAGCCTCCATGCCAAGAAAATGTTACTAAAATATTGTCTATATTGTCTATTGTTTATAAATCACCAATCAGTGACTTTCTTGGTCAGTGTCTATTTAAATTACACGCGGGTGAAACTACGAGGCGCAGCTAGTTAAATATATATAACTTCATAACAAATCGTTTCACTTATTCTATATAAAACGCCAATTTCATAAATGTATAGACCTAATATGTAGTGATACGTAAGTAGGTACATATGTTTATCTGCAGTCTGGTAGTCATAGTACAGGCTCTGCCTAGTTTGGGATCGAAAGAGCCTGTGTGAGGTGTTTTCAATTATTATTGTTATTCTCTTCATTTATTTCCTAAACATATAAATTACATTTTAAAATATACTTACAATAAAAAAAACAAAATATATTTAAAAATATAAAAAAATAGTGTCCCACCGGTATCGGGTACAGGGACCAAGTTACCGGTGGTTAGGGTTCCAGAGACAGAAACCTCCTCACATTCTGCATTAGGCTCTTAATCCAGCTGCCTAACGTGAGCCTCTGAAGGTGTTGGTCGTGGCTCTTAGCAATTAACCCATGGGCCGAAATAACTATCGGCACAATTATTGCTGAATCCACATTCCACATGTCGACAATCTCGTGGGATAGGTCCAAATATTTTATTTGTTTATCTTTTTCGGCTTTTAAGAGATTGTCGTCATGGGGAATGGTGATGTCAATAATCATTGCTCGGCGCTCTAATCAGTCTCTCACCACTATATCAGGCTTATTAGCAACTTATTGTTATTATTATTATATTTAAAATATATTGTCAAAACTGGGAAATAGACATCAGACAAAAGATGAGTATCTATCCTATACTATATATATGGTATTCGCTTCCTCGTTGATAATTTGATGATGATCTGTACCAAATCGCGAAAAGGGAATGGGGAATTTCGGGGTTTTTGCAAGTTAAGAACAACCGTTAATGCGATGTAGTATCATATTTTTAGCAAACTAGACAGAAATTACTAAAAATATATAAAAGTCGGCAAAAAGTCAATAGTAAAAAGTATAGTCTGGCGCCTGCAACCGACGCAGTAGGACGTCTCACCCCTTAATAAAGGGCCCTGTCGGGTCCCAAACTAGTAGGGCATCTCCGAAATATACACGTGAGTAAAATCGTATATTCTTTACTAAAATCAATAGATCACACGTGTTCCCTTTGGCGACGATAGAACGCAGGATGAATGTAGAATGCCCCTCGTCACGCTCGCGTACCTCTATTTATAGAATTTGACATTAATATCTTTGGTGGGAGCAAGGGTACCCTCCTTTTTTTATTATTCAGCTAACAATATAATAAATATAGCAGATGCTTAGTGCCCAAAAAAGGGAAAATTTTCCTAGTTTTTGCGCATCTTTTTTCACCTATCTTGTAACTTTCTATATTTTAACAGAATAGATTAATAGTTTCAAATGATGAAAATATTGAGTAAAAAGGACGACATTGAAGTTATCTATGAAATGTACTGTAAAGAGATTTGCTGAAGAGATGTTTATTATGGAATAAATATATTGGCGCCATTCAATTCAGGGTATTTTATTCCTCCAGAAACAGGACTCCAAGGCTTGGATGTAATTTTAAGTGGCCGTTGGCTTGCATCCTTGAGATTTAAATGGAACCAATTTCAATTTTCTTATGAAATAAAAAATTAAAAAAATTGAAATTAGATTACCCTACAAAATTTATGCGTCATATACAAAAAAAATATAAAGAAAACAGTCAGTCGTAGGTCGTATATACATACACACACGCACACACACACATCTGTATATATATATTTAGGTTAAAAATAAAAAGTAGGTAATAACATATCTAAATGTATACATTGGAAGTTCTGCGCTCCTGGCCGCTCATACATGTTTTAATTTCGAATGTTATATTTTTTTAAATATAAGAAACTCGGCTCCGTCTTACGAATTTTCGATCAGGTCACGTGTCCTGACGCGAGTTTAACATTTTTTACCACTCCCTAAAAGTGCACAACGCCGCTAAAGAAGTTTTCACTTCAAAAATACGGATTGACTTCAGAACCTCCTCCGTTTTTTCGTCGTTTAAAAACATAACAATCATAATGAGCCTAAACTCAACGGGTTTACTAGTAGTCACGGAAGAGTTAGATCAGCTCCAAGATGCCAAATTATATTATTATCATCCAAACTTCTTCTACCTACAAAGTTTTGTTTCGATTGGATTATTGGAAGTAGGTTAAAATAGACTTACAAGATTTGTTTACGTAGTTACTAAGTTACAGGTGAAGTTAGTAAAGGCGTGTTAAAAATTCTTACTTTATGGTACAAGAGCTGGTGCCGACTCAAAATAAGGCGCCGACTCAAAATAAGTTTATATAAAATTTGATAGTTTATGTAAATAAGCTCAAGACTTAAGAGGTTTATTTATTTTTTTGCTTTTTAGTTATTTTCGTCGATTTAATTTTTTATTAAAAAAGATTTTTATGA
Organism: Euplagia quadripunctaria; assembly: GCA_963859945.1. Classification (NCBI taxonomy): domain Eukaryota; kingdom Metazoa; phylum Arthropoda; class Insecta; order Lepidoptera; family Erebidae; genus Euplagia; species Euplagia quadripunctaria. The sequence goes on from OY982567.1 coordinate 20,006,350, forward strand.
GACGTTTCTTTTGTATAGCATCTTTTTCAAATATGTCAAAAAACCAGACGTTATAAAATTATTTCTCAAAAACGTTCCTAGCACTTGTACCATTAGATACCTCGATGTCGTCATGTTCTATAGATGACATCGATGCGGTTGGTCTTAACAAACATTATTCATTCAATGTATTCCCCAGAAATTGTGTACGTTGTACATAAACGTCAATTTGTATGTTAACCAGACAATTCTTGGATTGCTTTGCGTCAGCCAAGAACTATTAGTTCTTAGTGGAAATTGTATTTATTACGACATTATGATTTATATATGTAATAAGTTTGACAACACACTCAGGTGCTAAAACCGCAGTTTTATTGACAATGAGTAAGCATACTTTGCTTACTCATTGTCAATAAAACTGCGGCTATAGATTACTAAGGTTTTTTTACAATTAAGATGTCAATGTAAGGTTAGGAAGTTCATTCATATGGATGGGGAACAATAATGGTTTTGGCCGGTTTTTGGATCTGTGGTAGAACCGATCTCATTTGGATCAGGGGCAACCTCAATGCTCAGATTTATGCGGAGAGGATTGTTTCAGATGTGATCATCCCTTTGCGAAGCTGGTTGGGTGATTCGTTTCGAGTAATGCACGACAATGCACGTCAACACATAGCAAGAGTGGTAATACGCACTCTTGCCGATAATCGCATCAACGTTCTGCCATGGCCTACTTAATCGCCAGACCTCAACCCAATTGAGCATGGAATATGGTCCAAAAAAGAGCATTGCCGAGTATGGATGCCGTGCATATCACACAACAACTTTTTGACTTGTTAGAAAGAATTTGTGTGATTCGTGTCAATGGTGGAAACACAGATTATTAATTTCATTTATCTTTACAATAAAAATGTACAAAATCCTCATTTTTACCTTTTTGCCATTTAATTGACAACATTAAATTAGGTTAATTGCCCATAATTTACAAAAATTGAAATTTTTCTTAGTTCAAAATATAGGGAGAGGTAGGGATAAGTTGTAAAATTAAACATTAGGAATTAAAGCAAGAGGCCAGTTTGGAAGACTAGATTTGGAAAATATTAATTGGATAATTTTTATTAGCTAAAAATGTACTTGATCCCTAGACACTTTTGATGTGTGTATGTTAAACGAAAAAATGACTGGCAGGGAAATCCACTATGATACAACCGAGTTATTTAAAAACGACTGACCATGTGTACCATGATAAATAGTAAATAAATTAAGCAAATTATGTTGATATTTCACACTTTATGATATCATTTTTATTCTTTACACCATCATCATCTATCATCATCACCAAATGTCCTTTCATTTAAATTATTGAAATTTTCTAATTCTCAATCTTAGCAAATATGTATTTTTGTTAAAAATGTACACTAAATGCAAGTTCAAAGGGTATTGTTAGACATACACGCAATAAATGAAAATTCCATAATCGTAAGTTTAATTATTTAAGTGCATACCATATTTCATTATAAAAATGAAGTAAATACAAGCCGCTTGGACAAGTCAATAATCCCGGCTTGCCCTTCTAAAATACTCAAATATCAGTTTTAATATACTTTTAATAATAAATTCAAAAAATGAATTCGTTCTTCAAATGTTGTCATGTCTAATAAACAATGTTTTAATTTTCATGCGTTCTCTTATGACTGATTATTCTGACAACTCTATGTTTCGAAGAAAGTGCATGGCCTCATCTCATTCGTTGCACTCGTCGGGCTAAGATGAGACTTTGCGATGCATTAAAATTTCTTACTGCCACTAATGGACCTGTTGGCTGCTTTTGAGTATGACTTTAGGTGTAATTTAGTTAAATTTTTAACGCAATTAAGCCGGGCTTTAAAATGAAGTTCGCGAAGGCGCGTGATGTTTGGAATCGAATTCAGTCTTGTTTCGTTTATGCGCGTGCGAGTGAGTGGTAACGAATAATAAAATTAACTGTCTTGAATTTTAGGTTCGATTGTAAATTGTGTTCAAATGTGATTGAGATTGTGCCTTGGGACGATTTAAAGTATATGCAGAAATGGATTGGCGAAAAAATAAAAACTCTTTAACTTTTGTAGAGACATCTCCGTCAAAAATCAAGTCTCTAAATTACATCACAGGCAATTTTATACATCGGTATATTAAAGTAATTGAATTTTTGAATTGATTTGAATTGAATTGCCGGTTGTTCACATTCAAATAAGCCATATTGTTGGTATTGCATATTTTTTTCTAACGAAAAGAACGTTTTGAATTCTTTTGGATGTAATGTTTTAAATAATTTATCTAATTACATAAAATACGACACACTCCTACTACTCGTTGGACATATTCATCACGTACCTACAGTAATCGCAGTTCTTGATGGAAAAAAATAACCTTATTAATTTGTTTTCTGAGGTTTGTAACTATACTAAAAAATGGGACGGAAATACTAATTTGGTTACGAATAATTTTTATAATTTATTGCTATCTCTTAGCTTCTCTTTTTTCTTTATAGTTTTCCATATTATGTTTGTTAAAACAGACTATTAAAAAATCGCAAGTTGATGTTGTTCACAACAAAATAGGGTTATATTCAGAGATAGATGCCCTACACATATATACAATATTTAAAGTATAAGGCAATCTATCTTATGTGAATATTGGTGCTTATTTAGCGTTGTACGTACTGTATCAAAGGTTACCGCACTCGGCAAGTTGATTACAAATTCACCCCTGTATAATGTGTGTATGCCACATTAATAAATAATATATAAATAATAACTTCATACATCTCACACACGGCCGTCTGATCCCAAACTAGGCAGAGCCTGTACTATGGAAACCAGACTGCTGATAAACATACTTATATATTTCTAAATACATACATATCATAGATAAATCACAGTCAGACACAGAACAAATTTTTCATTTCAAAATGTCTTTATTTTGGATAAGTTCGTTTACAATGGATAACTTCATACTAAGCATTATACACTGAACTACCAATAATACAACATCATCATCATCAGGCTAGAGGTACCTGTAAAAGTTTTTAAATGCTTATAAACACACAGAACAAATGATCATGCTCATCACACAATTATTTGTCCGGGATGGGAACCGAACCCACGACCTCTGGCTTAGCAGTGAGGATCACTAGCCACTAGACCAACAGGCCAGTCAAACATAATAACTTACTTTGAGATAATTAAGCTATTACATAACGTAAAGAACAATCAGATCTCTTTCGGTAATGATGTGTGTGAGTGAAAAGGGTGAACAATTGTTGAGTTTTGAAGTATTAATAAATTATTAATGAAATTATTATTTAAAAACTTAAAGTATCCAGTGGCTTGCCCAGGGTTCCAAAATAGAGCAAGCAAGCAAAATATTATGTAGGTAACTATAGGAATATCTGTACAGGAGAAACTGCTATTTTAATATGATTAAACAGCTACTAACGATAACTACTCTACGCAATTCATAAAAATTAAATGTTTTCTAATAAGTTTGAAATAAGAATAAAGTTATTAACTTTAATTGTGTGTAAACGTCGCTTGGAGTTTTATCAATTATCTTTTTCTATCTTAGATTTTAATGTCCAAATCCTTGATTATTGTATGATTTATGGTTTAGGGTTCGTATTTCTATAACGTATTCTGTCCTTATTTGTGCCATATTTAATTAAAGGACCCTCAAACGAGACCTGAATAAGTTAACATACAATTCCCATCAATGTATTCTGAAATACAACTTTGGGATAGTTAGATTTGAACTAAAGTGAATCCTTTGTTTGAGGACTTCACTTGTACATTTTATCCCATTGACACAGACACACAGGAAACATACACAACAGTTCTGATTCTGAACAAAGGATTCAAAATCACTCAAAAGCAAAATAACCGTTTCCAATCCATCCATCCAATGCCGGTTTTCACGAGAGCACTTATTTGTCTAATTGATTAATTTGCCGAAAAATACTTTTTATAGCAAAATTATTAACGCTTACATTTCATGTCTTTTAGTATAAAACATCTTGCAAGTTTTGCTTTATTAATACTTTGCTAATATATTGATAATGAATATATTAATGCTTTACTAATATACATTGTTCTTATTTGTTCTATGACCAAAGTTTAGTTTGATCGGAAACTAATACGGCGTTTACATTGTCGGTGTGATTAAATATAAAGAAAAACTTGTTAATTGTTAAGTGTTTTTCGATTAAAACTGATTGAATGCAATGCGTACGCATTGAAAGGTGTCGAGCTTTTTTTTTAAAAATATGTCCAAAACATAAAATTAAAAAAACAGCTCCACAAATCCTCCGAAAATTTAAAAATAAGTAGTTTTAATTATTTATAACTCCGTTACGATTTTGACACAGAGAGTGTGTGATAGGGCTGACTGTACTGCTCAATATAGGTTGTATATGACACTGAGACACTTACTTAAATCACTAAAAGGGGCATGACACTAGCATGCGGCTAAAAAAAATATTTTTTGAAAAAAACTATCTGTTCACTTTAATTGAAGTTGTTATTGGATAAAACATAATTATTACAAAGAAACTCTTTAAAAACTGTTATGTTTGTTCGCGATTCCGTTCATTGCCCGTGGTCCGACCGTGAAGTTCTACTGGTCTGTCCAGGGGTAGTTTTTTTTGCCTGTAGTTCTAGCAATCGGACCGTCGTTATAAAATTATCAAATTGTATTGGCACTGGTCGAGTAGGCCCTAGAAAAATATGTTTACCAATTTTATCCATTCCTAATTACATTATTTTGCAAAAAAAAAATCAAATACACATAACAAAAATTTATTAAAAATGTTTTTCAACTCTTTACATGAACTAAACAACGTTTTACAAGAAAAACATATAATGAACAATAATTTGAGGAACAAGTAAACAATTTTTTAAATGAAAATATTTCATAATATTATAATTTCCTTTGTTATCATACAGACCAGACGAGGAAGGGTCACGGACCCGTTATTTTTGTATATTTATTTTGTACTGAAAAAATTACGTTACAATTTTAGTTTTTATCCAATGCATGTCCACTATAATCTCGGTATTCAAAAAATCCATTTGTAATTGAATAAAATTCATCATTTTTCATCCAAAGTGGCAACCTTTTTTTATGTTATATTTGATGTGCTGACCTGACCTTGACTGCTATGCCATAGGTCGTTGGTTCGATTCACACCAAAGTCTGGGTGTTCTTTGTGTCCGTTGTTTGTATGTTTGTAAAGTCCCCCGTGACCCAGGAGTAATTCCTAATGCGGGAGTTATGTTTTATTGCAAAAAGAAGGAAAAAAGATGTTTCTGTTTTGTCTATAAATCGATTCTTTTTAATTAGCTAGGGGACGTGGCAATGTTACTGTATTTTTATTAATTGATTTATTTAAATTTGCTTGCCATAATTCAAATACATTATTATTTTGTCCGATGACGTTGACCGAAAACGCTTATAATTCTGACTATGTTTTGTTTAAACCAATATCTGTCTATATTATTCACAAGGTTTTCAATTTCAGTAGTTTAGAACTCATGTTTTAAATAGTTCCATCCCTCAGAAAAAAACTCAGATGGTAACAATGGCAAGGCTGCAGTTAGTGAGATAATACGTTTTTCAAATTTAGTTTTTGTAAGTTTTAATATTTTAACTTTTCGCCAAATCACTCGATTCTAATGATATCTAATAGCATCCTATAATTTGTGTCCTATTGTTTCTAGAAAAACTATTGAAATGGCATTTACTGCTGCCATTTCATAGTCGCAATGTATTTTTAGGGCATCAAAATGCGGCAATTGCGATCTTATGAGATTAAATAAAGTTGTATAAGCATAAAGCAAAAATTAATTGTACAACTTCAGTATGGTTCGATATACTGTCTCTATCACCAAGTTTATTGTATAATTCAGTGGAGGGTTTTGGACAGGATTTCTATGTAGCGTCTGTAAAATATTCTTTAACATTTGGGATTAATTCTCTCGCATTTGGAAAGCAGACAACCAGGAATTTGTACCTACCTCATTAAAGTTCTTAAATACTGTTTTTGAGCAATTTATTGACTTATCTGTTATACTATAGAGACTGTGTTGTATGTTGGACAAAGAAGGTATAGTTTCTATAAAATTTAGGCCTGAATCTGCCAGATCCAATCGCTTCATTATATAACTGAGGCATTAGACGATCTGATTTTTTTACGGTTTCTTTTAAATGTGAAATAGCTTTATAAACAATGTTTTTAGCTTTGTTAGGTTGACACTAGTAGTTTTTTTGTTTAAGTACATTATTTTCCTGAAAATTAAATTTAGCAAATATCAAAATTTTCTCTAAGATGCTTTAATATCGGTCGGATAGGACTATCAAATGCAACTAATATGTAGTTGCATTTGATAGTCCCCTGATGTAACTATTTTTATCCTAGTAATTCTAAAAAACTTCACCAAAATAGTAATGTAGAAGTTTAAACCTACTTTCATCATCACTACATATTATAAAACAAAGTCTTCCGCCGCGTCTGTCTGTCTGTCTGTTCGCAATAAACAGAAAAACTACTGAACGAATTTTCATGCGGTTTTGGACATGAGAAAGGTTTAGGTGTACACTTGTTATTATTTTGTGTAAATTGATTGAAATATGTTGATGATTGTTGAAGATGTCTCTGCTACCCGTGTGAAGCCGGGGCGGGTTCCTAGTTGGATATAGTTAAACAAAAAATATGTTTAGGGCATGAACGTCCAAATTCCAAGAGGTCCAAGAGTTTAAAAAAGAATGTTGTGATTTTTATTGTCAGTGGAATATGTAGGAATAAGTTTTATTGTATTTCAGTTTCATTGAACTACCTATTGGACCTATGGGACCTGGTGATTAATTTAGGGTGAAAAATCAAGTAAGAACAATCATATCCTTTAAAACGCCTGGGATCATTATTTTAATAATTACAAGTGTATTTTATGACGTGTAAATAAAAAAATAAAGACCTTCAGAACTCTTCGCTCATGATGAATATTTTATTTATAATATATTTATCGAAACATAAATATGTCACTGATTTATCTAACAACAAAACAGTCAATAGACCTTTGTAGTAGATAATAAGATCAAACTAATCATCACTGATCAGAGCATTGACTCTGAATTTTTAGTCCTTAAAAATTCCTCAAATTGCCTCAACGGCGCGTCGCTCGAAAAAAATCTGTATTCTATATTTTCTCAGATGTGGTTTAGTCGAGATGAGGAAATTCTGGGAAACGTCTTAAAATATGGGTCTTCCTATGTTTCATCTTTATGTTATATTAAAAAAAAACATTAAAATTATGGTGCATAGCTGTATAGTTGTATAGACTCGTGTCTCTATACATTTAACAGCCAAGCTCCCTAGGGAACACCCGACAAATAATTCTGTCAAATATCCTACAAATCAATTTAAAATGAATAAATGGATCGATCGTTCAGTAAATTTTGTAATCCGATTGTTGTATAATTGTAGTTGATAGGTTGACGGTAGCTGAAAAAAGTGAGTGACAGTACACATCATCCGATATCGGACGATAAATCGATCTCGAACCATCCAATATCGGGCACTAAGGTGCAGCAAGTTTTCTTTTGCATCAGCGTGAGCAGTATTATTAGTTTGTTTTACTATGTCTCTGTATGTATGTGTGAAAGGGTTGTTCCTATTTTTTTAAGGGTATTTACATATCAGACGTGAAAATTAAACCTAAAAACATAAGAACGACCATTATTTACAATATAATATAGACTGTTGTATATTTATATAACACACATAGGTAATTTGTTTGTAATGTCCAAAAACGAATATAATATAACTCAAAATACAGACATAACTTTTTGCCAGCATATATAATAATTGTGAAAGATTAATATTTCGCGTGTTTCGGAAACGGCTTCAGCTCAGATCAAGAAAACATTTTTGTTAGGAATGCTACTCAACATGTATCTGATTTTGTTTTCTACTCTGTGCGCGACTCAACACTTGGAAATGTTTATTAAACCTTCAACCCTGAAATCATTAATAACTAAAAAAATAATAGATAAAATCAAAATAAACTATAAGTATTTACGTAGTACATTATAATAAAACATGTAAAGAGTCACGTAAGCATTTTGCTCTATATAAATTTATCATATTTCGAAATGTATTTTTTATACAAATAAGTTGCGAAACAAACACAGGGTCATGGTAAGCTGTTACCGGTGTCTATAAAACTCACAACTCACTGAGGTATTACTTATGGGTAAGATATCATACCACCTTCTCCCGTGGATCTTCGGTGGTGTTACCAGCAGAAAAAAAACAGCAATAATAATAATAACTTCACACACCTCACAAACGGCCGTCTGATCTCAAACTAGGCAGAGCTTGTACTATGCTAACCAGACTGCTGATAAACATACTTACATATTTCTAAATACATACATATAGATAGATTACACTCAGACACAGAACAAATTGTCGTGCTCATCACACAATTATTTGTCCTGGGTGGATATCGTACCCACGACTTCTGGCTCAGCAGTCAGGGTCACTAACCACTAGACAAACAGGCCTGTCAAAAGAAGAGAGGAAGAGGAAGTAGTGACGTCTAAGCACGGACAACCTAGATAAGTAATTCTCCAGTAGAGCGTTTAAATTCGACCAAAAATCTATTAAGTATATAAATAAACCTGCAAATTTGAACCCTAGCTACTACATACAGTATCACAAATTCAAACTAAATCGAAATAATAATATAAATAGATCCTCTTTATTGCACACCATAAATAATGAAAAAGAAATACATTCAAAAACAGTAATACAATGGGCGGCCTTATCGCAGTCTGCAATCTCTTACCTTTAGATGGTTTAACTTTTTTTTTTGCGTGTAACGGTAAGATGGTATGTCGGACTCGAACCGACTAAAACCACACGGTGTTCCGTCCCGTAGTCTTATTGCCAGGGCCTCAGGTGTACCATCGAAAGGAAATCCCTAAGAACCCCGGCAGACATGGCCGCCTGTTGAATAACAGGCGATCCGGCTATGGCGTGGAGGGGTCTTTTCCTCTCTAATTCAAAAAAACGCGCGTGGAACACATTGCGCTGCCGTTTCGGGCCTGCTTCTGCTGGGGCGACGAGTAACCCAACCCATCACCCTCAGGCAAAGATGGATTATACTAGGAAGAGGTAATTTGTGGTGCACATTTGTTTTATTGGCACTTGAGTGTAAGATCAGAGAAGTACAAAAAAATTTGAATAATAGTGACAATATACATTTGAATATTACATCACATAAATCTATTTAGGCACATAACAATATATTTATATCATTAAACAAATACTATAATTAGATGTATGTTGTATATCACACCACTGTTAGGTATGCATGGGGCTTTCTTCACTAATTCGGCGTGTAAGGTAATGGGTGCAGGAGAGAAATGATAAACGGAGGTTACCAAAAATATAATTTATTCTTACTGAGGAATTACAAATTTCAAGCATCGATAACGAGGTTCAAATAGCGATTAAAGACTGTTTGGAATATACATCGCTTGTTGCACTATACTTAGAATTACGTGTCAGCATTAAACCACCACATATATGTACACATACGTATAGTTTAGTAATACTAAATAAACACGCGTTAATGTCGAATCAAATTAAAAAGTAATAAAGAGTTCCACTATCCACCTCCTGGCTGCATTATCAGGTCATCTTCATCTTCATTTTGATTCGTCAAAACGATTCATATGAGTCCACACTCGAGGGGTTTACCATCTATCTGAGGACTCCATCATCAGATCAGCTCCAAGATGCCAAATTATAGTATTGCCATCCAAACTACATACACATAGATACAAAAATAAATTTCGATACGATAATTTAGACGTAGGTTAACATTAACTTCCAAGATTATATAGTTACATAGTTTGTGAGTCAGTTACAAGTGAATAGGCTTGATACGGGTGGAATCCCGGGTGAAATCGAGATTCTTTCCCGGACACCTTAAAAAAACGCCGATTCCATTTTCATTTTTAGCTTGTTAACGATTCATCCAACAATTATAATTTTCCTCTGGCACAGAGTGTCCTGATTTAAGCCTTTGACTGTGCCTTAGCCTGTGACTTTTTGAAAACCCCGTCCGGACGCTCTCCACGGACGCCCTCTATACTAGGACAAATCCGGGAAAACCGGACGGATGGCAGCCCTAAGTGAAGGTAATAAAGCGTGTTAATAAAAATTAAACCAATTTTATTAGTGTTATTATGTTTTTTTCAGGATGCAATGTTGATAAAATAATGTCAAGTAGTTGAAGTGGAATATTCGACTAACTCATTTTAATTTTTGTTTTTTACAAGATTCTCGTTATAATTATTGTCTTATGTCTACGTCCCAAAGCCATTTTCTGTTAAGCTCCACTCCCATTTAGCAGATTTAAAGAAAAATTTAGTTTGCTGGACAATACACGCTAACAATAATTTTAGAAAGAAGAAGAAAGAAGAAAGAAAATCCATTTATTTTGGTGCTAAGATACAAGTAGTTATTCCAAATAATATACTTATATCTATAAAAAAATAATAAAACAGAAATCTATGTACAGAAAATACAATAAGTACATAAAAAGAAACAGTGGAGCAACAATAATATGTCTCGCGTTTGCACCAAAATAGGTGTCCAGTTCAATTTTATAAGTGGTTCGGTTATAAGTTCCTTGAGCTTCACACGCATTCCAGGAAAAGATTGGTTTACGATCGACGCCCTTTTCTTACTTTAGCATGGTAAGTGGATACCCTCGTCAAAAGCTTGAGATAAGTAATCGCTATATTTTTTAAATGTAGGTTATTAATTTTTGTGTTCGTGAAACGTTCGTTAAATAGAGAATTACTGCAATATTTCTTTCGAACGACGTTTGCACGAAATCAAAGTGATATATCTTAAAGAATTTATGAATATTGCATAGGTTGATTTTGCGATTACCTATATTGTGCTTATTTAAAACCGTTTACAAGTGAAGGTATTTACCATAGAACTTTGAAAAACGTGTAATTCTAAAAATAAGAAGCCAACCAATACAAATACAATACAAATACAATACAAATACAATACAAATACAATACAAATACAATACAAATACAATACAAATACAATACAAATACAATACAAATACAATACAAATACAATACAAGTACAATACAAATACAATAAAAATACAATACAATACAAATACAATACAAATACAAATAAATAAAATTTAAGTATCTGTTTGTACTGTCAAAATAATAGTTTTTTTTGAAGCTCATACAGTTATTTGCACGATACCTGTGGGTAAAAATCAGTTTTTTAAATTTTTATCTGTTTGTCTGTTTGTTCCAGCTAATCTCCGGAACGGGTGGAACGATTTCCACGGGACTTTAACTGGCAGATAGCTGGTGTTATACGGAGTAACTTAGGTAGGCTATTTTTATTTTGGAAAAAGAATTAGGATTCCGTGCAAAATATATAAATATGTACACGCGGGAACTGCTAGTATCAAATAAATTCTGTTGAGGACGAGTAAAATTCCACTAATATTATAAATGTGAAAATTTGGATGGATGGATGGATGGATTGATTGATATTTGTTACTCTTTCACGGAAAAACCATTGAACCGATTGCGATGAAACTTTGTATGTAGATAGCTGGAGACCTGCATTATCGTATAGGCTATTTTTATCCCGATATTCCCACGGGATCGGGACTTACGGGGGTGAAACTGTGGGGTGCTGCTAGTGTAGTTATAAAAATATTTCCTTTAATAACAGTTTGATCATAGAAAACAATTTATTTTTCAGTAACTACTCTCCTATACATAGTAAATAAGTAGTTTTATTTTAGCCTGCTATAAAATTTGCTTTCAAAGACTTTACTACGTTTTGAAATACACAGCCATTTAAACTATATTTTTTTTATAAAAGGTGTAATACCCTACACACTATTGCGCGAGAGTTTTCCGTGAGCGGTTATTGATTTTAAATAGTAGTATGGAAACTTACACTCGTTTAACTGAAAGGTCAAATCATGATCATGTATGGCGTTTATTCATCAATTGCTGTTCAAGGATATCGAGGCCGCGTGCTCTTGTGATAACCATTGTCTCTATTCATTCGTCTCGTCGGCGATAACCCGTTTCGTCGTGGTATCAACTGGCCATTAATATATTACTCTTGGTAAGATACTTATATTGAGGTTAAATGTGGATGATAATAGTTTATTGTTGTTATAATTTATCAATAGAAGTTAGATAAATTCTATTGATAAATAAACTGGGTCACAATTATATAAACCTGTAGCCGTGGGTCTTCTATCTAGGTCAACTGTAGTGTTTACAATTACACAAGCTCACTTTTAGCATTTTAGATTTCAATGTTTATTGGCCCCAAAGATAAGTATTTTTTTTTTTTTATGTTATAGGGGGCAAACGAGCAGACGGGTCACCTGATGGTAAATGACTACCGCCGCCCATGGGCACCTGTAACTCAAGAGTCACAGGTGCGTTGCCGCCCTTTAAGGTGGGAATAGGGGAAGAGCAGGAAGACGAGAAAGGGGGATTAGAGGGGAGGAGAGGGGTAGGACGGGAATAGGGGAGAGGGCAGGGTGGGCCTCCGGTAACCTCACTCACGCGGCGAAAAGCAATGTAAGCATTGTTTCACGGCCGGTTTTCTGTGAGGCTGTGGTATCGAGCGGAGTCGAGCCGGCCCATACGTGCCGAAGCATGGCTCTCCCACGTAACTATGCACAACAATAGTTTTTACACGTATATTAAAGTCACTCTGACGAATTATTAGATTAATACACTACTATTTGCAAAATGAATAATGAAAATATGAAACGCCACAAACTTTATCTTAAAAACTTATGTTATTGAACAAAACTCGATGTATGTAGTAAACATTTTTACCGTCATTTAGAACGTTTTCAAATTTATAAGCAAGTATGAGTAGTTCTATTTCAAATTCAAACGCGGTATCTATAGTATGTACCTTATGTAATAAGAAATAAATAATAAAATATATCTAACAATATTAAAACAGGTTCACAAACAAAAATAGTATTGAGAAAAATAAAAGTTAAGTCTGACGAATTACTAACCTCCTCCTTTTTAAATATTAGTTGGTTAAATCATCTATACTGATATTATAAAGATAAATAGTTTGTTTGGCTAAACGCACTAATCTCAGGAACTACTGGTTCGAATTGAAAAATGCTTTTAGTGTTGGATAGCCCATTTATCGAGGAAGGCTATAGGCTATATGACATCACGCTACGACCAATAGGAGTGGAGTAGTGACTACAAACGCAGGTGAAACTGCGGGGACGGCTAGTTTTTCATATGTTTTTAAAATGCGTAAGATTATTTTATGATAAGTAGATTTTGGTATCTTAAATAATGAAAATATTTGACTTTCCAATAATTGAATTATTATTTAACTAGCAAGCCGCCCCGGTTTCGCACGGGTAGTAGAGACATCTTCAACAATCGTCATCATATTTTAACCAATTTACACAAAACGTTAACAAATTATACACCGAAACCTTCCTCATGAATCACTCTGTCTAGTCTAGTGGTAGTTTTCTACATAAAAATCCCTTCAGTAGTTCTTCAGTTTATTGCAAACAGACAGACAGACGCGGCGGGGGACTTTGTTTTATAATATGTAGTGATATTACTCGGTAAACTGTAAAATGGTTAACATTTTTGGATCTAAGAATTTAGACTTACTAGTACTACCCCTACTAACTACGAAATAATAGTAATTCTAATAGTATTAATAGTAAGTGAGGCCACTTATATTAGTATATTACGTTTATTACGTATACTTAGCGTTACTTAAGTTAAATTAGTAGTCTGGAATCGGAACATCAACTCCTATAAATTACTCTTGTGACACTTACAGTCCAGTTTCGATCTCCTAAATGTTAATCGAATTGTGAGAATTATTGATATGGTGAATATTAATTAGCTATGGTTTTTCATCCGGAAATGATAATGCCAAATTGATATTTTGATTTTAGCTATCTGTGTTACGATATTATTTTTTTTTCCATTTATTTATGTCATCTCATTCCTTTCCCAATCACATGATTTTTTTCGCCACTCATCGTATTGATATAAAGTCATATTAAATAGTAAATATTTTCTGTTGTATTGATCTTATTCCCAAAGTTATAAAGCCTTTTTTATGTTAAAACTTCTTGAAATTATAATGGAGGCATATTGTAGTATAAGTCTACTTTTCTTAGGTCCTGAGTATTTCAGTAAACGATGTGACAGTACATTTTCGTACAATCGTGGGAGAGCCATGCTTCCGCATGTATGGGCTGGCTCGACCAGAGTGATACCACAGCCTCACAGAAAACCGGCAGTGAAGCAATGTTGCATTGCTTTTCGCTGAGTGAGTGAGGTTACCGGAGGCCCTAACCTTTCCCTCCACCCCTCTCCTTACCCCTCTCCCCCTCTACCACCTTTCCCCTACTCCTACCTTAAAGGCCGGCCACGCACTTGTGACTCTTGAGTTGCAGGTGCCCATCGGCGGCGGTAGTTATTTACCATCAAGTGACCCGTCTGCTCGTTTGCCCCCATACCGTAAAAAATATATATATATAATATATTACTATATTATTCTGTCTTGCTAAAGAAAAATAGATCTTTGAAATTGTTTTTATGGTTTCGAGTATATGTATATGTAGAATGTACATGTGATCTGTTCTACTAATCTCAACTGCAAATTTTACGATAAACAACCATAAAACGGTATTGTTATACTTTTATCGGGGAACTCGTAAAAACGTACACCCAGCTATTCCGTTCATTGAACGGAATCCCTTCATGAACGGTTATAGAAGGTCACCCGCCGTTCACCCGCCCACAATCAATGAATCAATTGAACATCGTCAAGCATTAAACATTGTTATTCTAAAGACGTCATATTCTTAATAGGATCGTATGACACCAATGGCATGCATACACGCCCCCAAAAATTAAGAATAAGTCTAAGAAATGTATGAAAAAGAAAAAATCTCTGGAATCTCCTGGAAATTTCTGGAACCGCTCGACTATGGAAGTTTCTAAAAAATAGAGACCCGCTAATAAAATACAAATACTAAAATTGTATAATTGTATTTTTTTTGAAGTGATAACTTCTCAGAGAGAGAGAGAGAGAGAGAGAGAGAGAGAGAGAGAGAGATCCACTAGAACTCTTTATTAATTAATGTCACCAACCTGTTAATGTGACGTTTTATGTTCGTCGTTTCGTTTAAGTTCTCACTTCTGTCGGCAGTCCTGCCTATTTTTTTTTGCAAACAAGCACAGCCCAGCTTACAAAGTGTCCGCTACTTAACAATCCAAGTGAAGAGAAAACTTGCACCACTAAAAACGCAACCCTATGGTAATAGTTAATACCTTCGCTTAACGAGCCCCAAATGGCTGCCTTCTTAGTGGAGCCACTGTTCATTAAGCTGATTAATGACTATCGCAGAATTTCTCGAGAAATACCGATCGATGGCACTCACTGTGTAAAGCGATTTCACGCTTTTGATAACTACGCGTGAAATAGCTTTACAAAATGATAAGTAAATTTAATTTTTTTCAAGGTCAATTAGTTAAAGTTAATAATATATTGTTCTGTTAATTATTCTGTGATAGTGCTGTTTAAGCGCTCTTCTTAATAAGTGAGTAGTTCTTCAGACGTTCAGTTTATATTCAAGAGAAATATCTACATATTTTTCGCAGTTTACTTTGAAATAGTAAAGGATATTTCTCTCTCTCTCATCTAGGATAGTACTCGTTTAATGGAAGACGAGCTAGTGCACTTCACTCACGTTTATTATTTATTCGTTTTTATTATTTCCTTCTACAAACACTTTGAACTCTCATTAGTGTAACATCTGTGTCTAAACTAATTTAATATCTGTGCTTC
>OY982567.1:21490828-21657845 GCA_963859945.1 Euplagia quadripunctaria
CGCGCGCATGCGCCTTGCACACAGCCCTGAGCTACGCCGCCCAATGCCGATACTTCAGTTTTGTTTACATCGCGACGCACTTCCTCCGGTGCATGCCTTGCCACGTAATATGATTCGATACGTCTTCCAGATGGCAAATGCATACGCGCATTCATGCATGAACAATAAGCATGAATTTAATGAGTTGTTTTAACGATTTTCACCTTGAGAAATGTTTTATGTTGTTTGGTACTAGGGCAATGAAAAGTCTCTACAACAATGATAACCCTGTTTATTAAACAAATAACCCACTACTTAGTTAAATAAAACTCATAGGAAAACATTGTAATCATAACAATATGACCCGTCGGTGGTAGCCAAAAGTCTGAAAAACAGAACCGTAAGATAGTAGAACCATAAGAAAAAAAATTATGATAAAAGGTTAGCGGTAATCAGTGCTATAGCTGTCGGGTGCTGTAATAACTGCAGAGCTTTCAAATAAATAGAAATAGCCTTTATTTTCTCTGGCCTTCATAAAATAGATAATTTAACAGATCAAAAATCCGACTGCAAAAAAGACAATTTAAAAGTAATGCACTAAAAGGATCGAAATAAGATTGAGAATAGAAAACAAAATTAAAATAAACTATAAACAAAGTAAACTCTACTTCGGTTTAACAGACTATATTATCATCTGAAATCCTAAGTTAAATACCCGTATTAAGTTTAGTAGCAGGTGGAACCCATTAATTATCTTTTCTCTTGTATTCCGCCACTTGGGGTATCTGGGGCTACTTTACTGTATACTGCGTGTAACGTAATGTGTGCAGGAGAGAAATAATACCGGTGGTCACCGAAAATATAATTTATTCGTACTGAGGAATTACAACACAAGTATCGATAACGAAGTTACAACAACGACTGAACTCTGTGTGTGGAATATTACTTACGTACATACAATACAGATACAATACAGATATGTTATTTTTAAACTGAAACAAATAGAACTTAAAAATGTACTGAAAATTTCGTAAGGAAGAGCAGGCAGACTGATATAAACGGAATTATGGGTATTTAATATCAAAGATGTTGATGGAATATCCAGATTTTTCAGAAATTGTCTGCATAAAAAAATAAAAAACAAAATTAATGAAATTGACATGAAAATTCATAATAGGTACAATGTTTAGAAATGTTGACCAACAAAGGAAAGCTACACCAGAATAAACATTTTCCGACGAGAATTTAATTATTTCTTTTAATCCAATTTTTTTGAAGCTAAATTAATTATTTTTCTGGTTATACTTTGTATATTAGTTGACAGGATTTTTCAGTTTGGGATTTTTTTTATTTATAATTTTCAAGCAATTGAGTGTACTTACCTACTGTTACTTTTTCTTTTTACAATTTAATTGGCAAACAAGCACATGGCAGGCTGGGCCCAGCAACTACAGTGGTTTCCTTTGTGGCCAACCCTATCCTTCACTTATGAAGCTTTTTAGACCTTTCTCAAGGGCAGAAACTAACCGCAGTCTCTGTAGGGTGGAAGTAGGTACTACCACCATTACGGGGCTCCAATACGAAGAGAAGTGTGCTGTACCCTGTCTCCTTTAATATTTAAAATGTGTCTATAATCGACAGCATGCAGGTACAGTATAAGACTGAATGGTAGGTATGCCATAATTTTATAGTTGAATATGAGCTATGATGAGATAAGCCGGCCGCCGGGTAAAGTAAACATACAATATGTTTTTATTTTTAAAATTAATTAGAAATAGCAAGTATTTTTTATGACTTGGCTTCGCACGGCTTGTGCTTTTGCCATTAATAAAATAGCAAGTTGTATTATATAACGATTTCTAATCAGTAACTCTAAATTTTGTATTTATTTAAAGTTTATGCAAATATTTTTTTACAGAAACTGATTTTAAGTGGCATTTACTTCATCATATATCATATCAAAATCTTACCAACCCCAAGGATATTAAGAAATAAATGTAGTAAAAAATAGGTGTAACCTCAAGATATTAACATGAAAATAAATAGGTAGTTACTTATTATAACTTCATATTTATGTTATCACAAACATAAACTTAAGAATGTCATCTATCTACCTACTTACCTACCAAAACTTAACTATTTATATCAAGAAGTTAAGAATAGGAGACAATGATATAGGTTCCTAGGTTAAAAAAAAATATCGTGGGAGAGCCATGCTTCGGCACGTATGGACCGGCAGTGATGCAATGCTTGTATTACTTTTCGCCGAGAACCCTCCCCTCTCCACTCTCTCCTCTCTTCCCTCCTTCCCCTACTCCCACCTTAGAGGCTAGCAACGCAATTGTGACTCTTAAGTTGCACCTGCAACCATGGGCACCTGCCTAATCTGCCTATGGGCGGCGGTAGTCATTTACCATCAGGTGACCCGTCTGCTCGTTTGCCCCCTATACCATAAAAAAAGTCTTGTTTAAATACAAATCCAAGCATTATAATTTGCCCTTCTCAATGAAATTAAAAATAAATATATAGGTATGATGAATAGTCTAAACGGGTAAACGACAGTACTTAATACGAAGGTGGCTTAAGTTTGGTGTTAAAGCATCCTATAATCAGGGTCCTGTTACCTATCCGGCTGTCCTGTCTTGTTCTCGCGCCACTTGAAATATAAGGAGGTTTTTGATTCAGACATATTCAAGTAAACTGTACTTGAGAGACAGAACCAGTAACTTTAATTCTAAAAAGTCTTCCTAACCATTTGGGAATAAGAGATATCTTCCCTATCAATCTAATAAAAATTTAAGAACGTTATTTGTAGCATTAAAAAGCATTTAATTAAACTAACTCTATAACATTGTGAACCGCTTTCCGCACGAATCATATTATCTCACGACTCGCAGTGAAGCACCATAGTGAAAAACTGGAAATGATTTTCATATCGATATCGACAAAATAATGCTCGTCTTTTAAATTATTAGTAAGGCATTCAAACTAATTAACAGCGTAAAACTTATGACACTATAGTATAACTATTTTGGCTATATTTATGGCATGCTTATATGAGTCAGGCGTAAAAAATGGATATTGTTAGTGTTTTTAATTTTTGAAATGAAACTTCATCAAAATCGAATGTGATGAAATGTGATTTGAAATTCGATGAAACGAAAAACTCATACTAAAAAGAGAGAAACAAAACAAACACTCCTAAATAGGATTTAGCCTGCGAGAGAATGAGATAGAACACAAGTATCAGTGATTCCTATAATCTTTGTCTTTGCGCCTGCGCACTACAAAGTCTTCAGAAAATGCGTCAGTGTCAACGTGGTGTCATTTTTGTATATTTGCGTATTAAAATTCGTTGGTTAATTAATTTCTGTTAATTATTTAACACATCTGTTTTAATTTGATCAATAACTTTTATGTAAATTATCTAAAATTAAATTTATTAATATTAGTAAATGATTTGTGTTAATTTTACTTTTTATTACTCATTCTATCTAGGCTACTTTTCTGAAGTTTCACCTCTGCCGTGTGTGAATTGCACAGACACACTTTTTAATAAGAATATAATATACTCGGCTTCGCTGTAAGTCCCTAATAGAATAATTTATAATTTAAAAACAAATGCCGAAGGGTACCTATAAGAGATTGTTGATCAATACCGAGGTTCTGATTACACATCTGCTATACTATTACATAATCAAATGAAGTTCCCTTAATTATGACCAGACGACATCTTGGAAACCATTATTTTAAGTTGTGTAAATTAATTCAGTTAATGAATTCATACTGAAAAGCATCAAAATCAAAATACCAGCTGACTACTATGCGACTAGCTACTATGGGACTGCCGACAGAAGTGAAAACTTAAACGAAAAGACGAACTTAAAACGTCACATTAGCAGGTTGGTGATATAAATTAATAGGGAGCTGACAAAACTCAATGTTTAGGTTAGCGCCCTCTAGTGGATCTGTATATGTATTATTAGAGTGATGCTCACGAGTCCAGTGCTTTTTCCCCGTAGCAAAAGTGCACAAGCGTGCCTAAAGAAGTTTTCACTTCAAAAAAACTGTCAGTCGTAGGACTGCACGTTGGAAGTGGAAACATAACTGACACATCTGTCATCTGAGCGTGACAATCACGTGAGTTCAGTGCTTTACCGCTATACCAAAAGTGCCCAACGTGCCTAAAGAAGTTTTCACTTCAAAAATTGTTAATAAGTAATTGTGAGTTACCGATCAGAAGTGCTCATTTTTGAAGAAAGTGATGCCATCTACTAATGACATCCATCAAACTGACGTACGTTCGGACGAAATTTTGAATAAAGGTATTCGCTATTGAGCACTATAGTTGTTATAAATTTTCACCTTATTTACAATAATATGTTTTTGTTTATTTTACCATATGAATTGCGCAACACAATAAGTACTTTATTGAACCAATTATATTTTTATAGATTAATTAATAAGGAGCTGACAGAACTCGATGTTTAGATTAGTACCCTCTAGTGAATCTATATATGTATTATTAGCGTGACGGTGAGAGTTTAGTGCTTTTTCCCCATACCATAAGTGCCTAACGTGCCTAAAGAAGTTTTCACTTCAAAAATATTTCCCTGACTCATAAACTCTTTCTTTTCTTCAAACACCTCCCATTATGAATATTAGTTCTAAAATTTCATAGTCCCAAACACAAATTTTATCATCGATATGAAAAAATAAAAAGTATCGATATTGAAATTGATCGGTTGTTGGAGCTCACTATTTAGTATGCGTCAGCCAATCAGCATTGACCACAAACGTCACTTATCACGTGGAGGGGAAGACCATTAGAAAGGTTTTCGAACGGAAAAAGGTAGCGCAGACAACTTTTTGTTCTGCAGTCTCGCGCTGAAACGAATTCTTGTGACGCGGTCAATTGTTAACAAACTTAAAAATTGGCTTGTGTATGTGGTGTGGCTTGTGAAAAATACAATGGATATTATTTATTAATCGTCATTGTACTGTGTAAAGTGTTGTAATTCATCTTCGCAAAGTTTCGGTAAGTTAGTGTAGTTTTCAGTATTTCATTCAAAATTTTACATGATCGCAGTATGTTTGATTTCGCTGTAATCTTATCAATCTATTATAGCATTTTAATAGCTACTTTTACATGGTTGTGTCATGAATCTTAGTAGAATCTTATAGGAATGCAGGTGGGTAGATATAAATATATATACAAATTTGAATAAAGTTAAAATAGTAAACTAGAATTGAACATGATTTAGCTATATTATTGAAGGTGAGCATAAAATACCTAACGCGTCATCACTGTACAAAACACTATGAAATGAATTGGACCTGTTCATTGTTTTGGTACACATAAGTTTTTAGTTTCCGCATAGTACTTACTTACACCTATACTAATATTATAAAGCTGAAGTTTTTTGTTTGTTTAAACGCGCTAACCTCTTGTACTACCGGTTGGTTAAAAAAAAAACTTTTTGTCAAAGATATCCAGATTCAAGCGGAATAGTATAGCTATTGTAAGGTCTCGCTTGGCTCAAGAGGAATTGGAATCGGGAGTTTTCGTAGGAGGCGGTGGAATTGAAATAAACCTGGGGAACTGGACTAGCTACTTATAATATTAAAACTTTATAATGGCTTCATAGATGTGGCTCAGCAAATTGACAGCCGTCCACTCTGACTGCTCGCTGTGGCGCTTCTATCTTCTTTCTACTGATTCTATACAAATTCCAAAACACAAATCAAATATTATATTACTAGCCAGCTTCCCGCAAGGCTCGAAAGAGGTTTGAACCTCACACTATGTAACATCACTCTACAATCGTTAGGAGTGCAGCAGTGACTGTATTTTATGAACAAAATTTTTGCTTTGTTTAAAGCCCATGATCTATATAATCAAACATCTCCTTTATATCTCAGAATCTGCAGATCTACTGTAATGGCTGGTTTTTGTAACAGTTTCCTCAATATCAAATTAAGTAAATAGTCATGCAAGTAGTACTAAGGCCATTTACTCAATAGTATCTAATGGCCCAGTAAGATTTGCAATTTTGTAGTTAGAAAAACAATAATCCATAAAACTAACTGTACTTATATATTTATTTAAAATATTACACAAATTTACTTTGGTAGTAACTTCCAAAAAAACAAATATCAACATCAATTAAATCGGCAGTAGCATAATGACTAAGGCGTCGAACTTGCAATCAAGAGGTTGTGGGTTCGAACCCCACCCAATGCACTACTGATTTGAACCAACTCGTAACAAAAGCGTTAAGCTTAGCTGGAGGGGTTAACAAGAAACAAGAATACTAGTAATGTGTGACCCTCCTTACTAGAAGTCTTTAAAAAAAAATTAAACAAATAAATTAAATAAGTTGTGCCTAAATTTTTATAGATATCATGTTAGTTCTCATTGAACATTATCAGACAAAGAAAGACCACCTTCTTGATATACTAACAAGAAGTTACTAAAAGCTACTTAACTGTAAGTACCTAGTTATAGTATTTAATACTATAAATAGGTACATTAAGTAGCAACTACAATTAACTGGCAATATACTTTATTTAAAATAAATCAAAACAAAAATATTGATACATAATATCGAGGGGTCTGAGGCGAATTGATTCAAGCGCCACGTTGGACGATATTCGCGTCAGACCCCTCGATATAATAACACTGGCAGAAAAGGCTTTTGGCATTAAGTCTGTTATTGTAAAAAAATTATGTGTAAAACAAGCAATAATATAGTTGTAGAGATTGTTCTTCTCTAGGATAGGCATGTACCACCTTCGTTTTCATCATCACTTTCCATCAGGTGCGTTGGAAGACAAATGCATTAACAATTACACAAAAAAAAAATCTTAACTTTAAAATGGTTGAAAAAGTTAGAAACATCAGAATTATTAATTATTCAAATCTTTTCTTATGTATAAAAATATGCTAACAGAATATATTTATTAAAGACCATACGGTTTTACTCACGTTTGTATTTCGGGGATGCGCCGCTTCACTCCTTGAAAAAGAGCCCCCGTCGGCTTCGAAAATAGTCAGGCATCTCTGAAATACAACATTAGTAAAACCGTAAATCCCACTAATATTATAAACGTGAAAGTTTGTGAGGATGTATGTATGTATGGATGTATGTATGTATGGATGTATGTATGTATGGATGTATGTATGTATGGATGTTTGTTACTCTTTCACGCCAAAACTACTGAACCAATAAAACTTGGTATGTAGATAGCTGGAGACCTGGATTAACATATAGGCTAGTTTTTATTCCGGTATTCCCACAGGATCGGGACTTACGCGGGTGAAACCGCGGGGCGCTGCTAGTCTTTAATAAACATGAATACATTCATGAAAGTTTTTATTGTAACAAGAGAATGTATACCTTCATTAAATTATTCTCCGAAAAGTACAATTTCTTTTATTTAAATTTGTTATAACAATCACATCATTAATATTAAAACAATGGCATTGATAACTAAAAGTGTTTTTATCAGGTTGGTTCTTGAGCTAGAACTGAATATTGCTATGATAAAGAGTAAATTAATATAAGGTGGAAAGACATAAAAGACAAGCTGAAAGTGCCTTTAAGACTTTGATAATTATCTGGCCTTCTTATTTTGGCTTTCTGGACATAAAAGAATGAATAAAACATGTGAGAATAAAAGCAATAATAATTTTACACCATTTTATTTGTTTTACAATAGTTTAAAATATATCCATTGGGTTAAAAAAGATCTGATCTCTCGGCACAAAAAATACAACCTCCATGCTTTGATTGTCATAAATATAATATAATACATATGTGTCTTTTACAATTACACAAAGATTATAATTGTATGTGAATTGTGTAAAGACACAGTTTCAAATAATAAAAACACAATGCTTAAACCATTTAACTGTCTAGAAGCACACAGCCTTGCACAGATGTTCCTCACTCTTAAGTATGGCTCAAATTTTAACTTATACCTTGCAGAAGACATTAGCTCAGCAGCAATACTAGTGGAGTGCTGTTAAATGCTTGTGATAGGTTCGCTAGGGCTCCGTTAAGCAGCAGTGCTAGAGGTGCTTGCTTACTCATTTAAAAATTATTTATAAATAACAAATCTAAATAAATAGAAATCAACTTCTTAGCATCCCTTCGGAACGGCTTCAAAACAACTTTAATTTTATTATGTGCCCAACTTGCGAGTTCTGCACTGACACATATTTGTGTGGGTCCCTGGAAGGTTTAGATTCACAATTGGACCCACCAGGTGGCGTTGCAAAAGGGCTTCAAGATTCTTATTTAGTTTTTTTACCACAATTGTTTTGTGTGTTTAAGTGGGCCGGGAATGGTTTGGATTTACAAATTTTACAGTAGGCTGTTGCAATTGGGTTTTAGAATACAAACAATAAGCAAAGTTTATTTAAATATATATCTCCAAGGTATACACATAAAATACACTCTAAACTAGCAGCAGTAAACTAGCAGCGCCCCGCGATTTCACCCGCATAAGTCCCGATCCCGTGGGAATATCGGGATAAAAAGTAGCCTATGCGTTAATCTAGGTCTCCAGCTATCTACATACCAAGTTTCATCGCAATCGGCTCAGTGGTTTTTGCGTGAAAGAGTAACAAACATCTATCCATCCATCCATACAACCATCCATCCAAACTTTCACATTTATAATATTAGTGGAATTAGTGGGATAATAAAAAAATACCATCATATCTTAGCTACCTGTTTTCGATGTGTCTAGGAATGAATAAGTATGTCTAGGATTCCAAGAAGATATAAAACTTTGCTTATTTCTTCTGTACACAATAATATTCCGAAATATCATTAATGGTAAGGATGTCAGTCAATCTTTATCTGTGTAAATATGTTTGACAAAATTACATCAATGATTTTATCATTTTTCAGTTGTGATATCAAGTCTTTGTTTGGAACAATCAACCTCATAGCTATTGTGTTTGGGCTGACGCTGAAACACAATAAAAAATTGGTACATCTGTGCTTCAAACAAGGCTTGTTTTGCAATATACCAACCATTCAGTTCAAATGAATAAAATGTTATTAGGTCTAGGTATTAGTTTGTTTTTGTTATGTTTAGGTTTATGAAAGCATAGGCAGGATAAGGATGTTGTGTTTCTTTGAATAGTTTACAAACAAACAATTTGTATGTGTATGTCATTTAGTAGATGTGTAATGTGTATATGTAAACAACATTGTTGTCGTCATACTTTATGGGCCCAAGTGTGGGTGAAATAATGAAGTAGATAGAGAAATTGAATTGAGGCAGGCATAATAATTCAGATCCTAGTGGACTGACTGTCACCTATAGGTCTAACACCCTTTGCAGAAGGTGTAAATAAAATTTAGAAAAATTAAAATCAACTTAAAATGAAACAAGTTGACTTCATTTAATAATAACGTAAATAATGTTAATGAATTCACATTTTCTTTTCGATAGTGCACAATGAATTTGAATAATATCCTGGGATATATTACACGTCGCTATCTAGAGGGCCATCCATAAATTAGGTCACACGAATTTGATGATTTTGGACCCCTCCCCTCGTCCTTGTCACGGGTGGTCACATTTGTGGAACCCCCTCTCCCTGGTGTGATGTCACATATTTTGCCATTTTACACCCGGAACTGAAAGAAACAGTTGTAAAATTATTATTTTTTAATAAAAGTATGAAGTGTAATCTTTCGTTTACAGGTATTTTTTTGTGTTTAATTTGTTATGTGACGTGGAGAAGCTTATGACCCCCCACACTTTGTCACACTTCATTGACCCCCCCCCCCCCCTTTAACGTGTGACGTAATTTATGGATGGCCCCTAGTCAGTGCTTTATTTTATTTTTTGGTAAATAAATATATAAATATTAAACACATAGAAACACCCTGATCAATACAAATATTTGCAGCAAAGAGCTATAAGATTTGCACCATAAACTTATGTTTACGATTTGCACTGACATATGACAGTCGAATACACTACCGCCGCGCCACAGACACCGTCAAATATTGATCTCCATTTATGACTATCACCTTCATACCTAACCCTTATTGTGACTTACAAGGTCTACGAAACTTACTTTACACCACTTGCACATTACTTTGTACAATTTTTAGATTTTTACCACCAATATACATATTTACTAACCAGATTTTGTATCGTTAACCAGTTAATATGATGTAGAGACGTGTAGGTTATAAGGTGGACTGTGGAAATTTATTTAAGTCGGTATTGTTGTGATTTCAATTTCAAATATTTTGCTACGATACGTGTCGGTTCCGCGTTGATGACTATGTACTCTTCTCAAGAACCTCTGTCGACAATTACGTTTCAATTTTTTTTTCTCTACCACATCCCTGAGGTTGCAACGAAGTGATTATGTCGGAGTTGAACTAATTGCATAAAACTTCAAAGTGTATCCCGAAATTATATTTATTGCTCGAGGCGCGACTACCACGAACCTCCAGCGATCCCGACCATTGCATATCGGATAAACGGCTACCTTTCAGATACCACTAGGCCATCCGGATATTTTTTAGAGGTTTACGTCAGACCTTGTCAATTGCTCGTAGAAATAACCCCATTCTCATTTTTTTTCTATTTTTATTTTATAAAGATTCTGTCTCTTGTTGGCACAAGTTTCGGCCAAGATGGCAAAAGTTTCGGCCAAGGTAGCAAAGGTTTCGGCCAAGATGGCAAGTGGCAACCCGCTCTGCATTGCCGGCTTTAGATTGTTTGCGGTGCCGGAATCCTCGTAGTTCTCTGCTAACTACAACAGTCCGGTTCATGATAATGCGCCTAACATTGTCATGAGCCGAGCTGTTATTTCTTATAAGAGTTTCGCTCATACGAACATGTAAATTACTTGTAAAACGTGGTCGTTTTGATTGTGTATACTCGTGCTACACGTGCTATAAACACTTGATACCGCAACTGAAACTTCTTTGTAACATGTGTAACCAACAGGAGATAGTAGATACTCTGTTAATAAAACATGTACAGTGTTGCATACAAACAAACTGAAATTGGGGAAAAATTAAATCAGTTCGGTACACATGGCGTATATTTTCATTATAATTAAAATAAAATTTAATAGGTTGAACTATTTTATGAATTGTGACTATCACAAGACTATCTTTTTGATACAATATCTATGTACAATCACTCCAACATTCGACTTATCAATAACGTGATAAGCATAACCTATGCGTAATTTTCCAGAGTATTCGAAAATAATATTACTGGTTAATTCAGACCTTATAAATCTTATAGCATCGATAGGTATAGCATATTATTATGCTATTATAATTTTTTCGGGTATTGATGCCTGTCGCATACTGACGCGAATGTAAATCACAATATTGTCCTTGCCTTAATGCACCCAACATCAAAGCCCCAAATACCATCAGATACGTGTAATAACAACGAAAAGATTATTACATGCCGTCACCATTATAAAATATTTATAGTGCAAGATAATATAACCGGATGATAAAATACATTACTTGTACATTCGTAGAACGCACGATAATGGCTATCAAACCTGATATTGTAAGGATGCTTATCATAAGAAGTTCAGTGGCTACGTGTCCGTACTATCGTGAACATCCAACATGGGCGAATACCGCGCGGGTAAAGCTGGCATCAACGCTGAGGCTCAGGCCAGGATCCACAGCAAGTACAACGATGATATCGCTCATGAGACCCTTGAATGGATAAAGACACTTACCGGTTCGCCCGCCAACACTGCTGGTGATGCCAAAAACTTTTACGAAGTCTTAAAGGATGGCACTCTTCTTTGCAAACTAGTCAATACCTTCCAAGAAGGTTCAGTTAAGAAGGTCAATCAGTCGTCAATGGCGTTCAAGTGTATGGAGAACATTAACGCGTTCCTGGAAGCTGTGAAAAAACTGGGTGTTCCGGCTCAGGAAACTTTCCAAACTATCGACCTTTGGGAAAGGCAGAACTTGTACTCTGTAGTCGTATGCTTGCAGTCATTGGGGCGGAAAGCTGGTAACTTTGGTAAACCCTCCATTGGGCCAAAGGAGGCTGATAAGAATGTACGTGAATTTACCGAAGAACAGTTGAAAGCTGGCCAAAACACGGTCTCCTTACAGTATGGCACCAATAAGGGACAGCAAACAGGTCTTTCGTTTGGCAACATTCGTAAAATGTAATGTTTACTTGTGTTCTTTATTTTAATTTTATTAAACTGTAATAAATATATTTTTTTATTTTTTAATGTTGAAACTTTTTATTTGGTGTAAGGTGTGGTTTAGTCAGACAGTTACGTTAATCAAAGATAAGATAACACTTCATATTATTTATCAAATTACTGCAATATTTATTCTTATCAAATGACAAGGAATTATATATTCATTGAAGACAGTTAAATTAAGAATTTGGAGATCGAAATTTTCTTCACTTTCGTCGTGCTCGATCAGAGTTTCAGCATGATTTTTCTAAAGTGTATTTTTATTATTTTTAGTGTCATCTGTTTTAATATCGTATAGTATCATATTTATGATTATTTAGGAACCTCTTTTGCTTTATTCTTTACTGTAAGCATTCATTTGTTTTAATATCTATCTAAGTAGGTACTTATCAGTTATAGAGAAAATCGGTAACAGGCAAAATGGAAAAAAAGATTTGATAAGGCGTCACTAAGCAACACTTATTTAAAGTCGCGATCGATGGATTCAAGTGGCTTCAACTGAATGACACTGATGAAGAAGGTGATGTCATTATTTGCAATGAATAACTACTTAAGCCACAGAATATATATTGTACTGCAAAAATGCAATAAATAAATGATTAAGAAAGCTCTTACTCCTTATCATTACAGGTATTTTGTAATACGTCTGCAGGAAAACTGTAGTAGGTACATGATTCATAAGAAAAATAATCATAAAACGTTATCAAGGATTAACACATCAATTGCCCTCCAAGATTAGCAGGTATATAATGGAATACAGGAAAATAAAAGTATAATAAAGAGAAACAGCATAGGACGGTAGTACTAGTTACTAGGTGAGATAATAATTGTTTAATGCCGAGAGTAATTACTAATTAAACAATGAACGCAGTCTGCCGGAGGTAGATATTATTATATCCTTGAAACTTATAATGAGAGAATGTCACAAGAATACTGATGAGGGACTGCTCTGAATGACTGTTTTAATGTATTTAAATTTTTCATCCAATTCAAGATAATCTAGCGATTGTAAACAGGTACTAAAAGATATAGTCGATTTTAGGAACATTATGTTTATAAATGACAAATAGTTAAATGGCATAGTTCTGGTGTACGCGAACATTTCTAAGTAATATATTTTATCAATTTTCATGTACATTTTTTGATTATTTTTTTAATTTCTGACAAATCCGGACATGCCATCAACATCCTCGATACAAAATACCTATAGTTTTTAACCGACTTCAAAAAAGGAGGAGGTTCTCAATTCGACTGAATTTTTTTTTATGTTTGTTACCTCAGAACTTTCGACTGGGTGAACCGTTTTTGATGATTCTTTTTTTATTTGAAAGCTGGTGCTTCCCGTGTGGTCCCATTTCTGACAATGGCATCCATGAGAAAACCGTACAAGTCTTTTATGTAATAGTTTTTTTCTGAAGTCGGTTTTTTTTTTTAAAGAATTAGAATCATGTGGGCTCTCTCTTGCCAAATATTTTATGATATATATTTTCTTACAATTGTAAGCACTTTTCGTCGGTCATGGTTTCTAATAATCAACCCTAAAATATGACCACATTTACCTGTAACACCTTGTACATAAAAAATAGGGTTAATTTTATGTTTTTATTGCGAAGAAAATTAAATATTTATAAAATAAAATCAGTCTTACCTGAAAAAGGATGTTAAACTTCATAGTAGGAGGAATCGTCAATAAACATTTATCACTACATATTATAAAACAAAGTGCCTCGCCGCATCCGTCTGTCTGTCTATTGCGATAAACTGAAAAACTACTGAACGGATTTTCATGCGGTTTTCACTAATAGACAGAGTGGTTCATGAGAAAGGTTTAGGTGTGTAATTTGTTATAATTTTGTGTAAATTTATTGAAATATGGTAAAGATTGTTGAAGATGTCTCTGCTACCCGTGCGAAGCCGAGGCGGGTTGCTAGTTAATAATAAATGTTTGAAATTGCCACGACGACGATATTTGCTTCAAATCAATTCTATATAACAATGTTTACTAATCCCGCATATACCGGGATTGATCAAATGTAATCACGAAATTTTCGGGACTGTAATAACATCGGGATCGAATCCTCTAACTGTGATCAATGTTGATTGCTTAATCAATATTGTAACTGTAATGTTAGGTATATGTAAGGTAAATATGAAACTAAAAACCGATTTTTGTCGCAGTTGATATGCGACAAGATACTAGTAGAGAGTAAAAAAAATATAAAGATTGACTTGGGAACCGTCCGTTTTTCGTCAAGGCTTATATTGAACTAGCTGTGCCCGCGACTTCCCCCGTGACTTCGTCTGCGTTAAGCGATAGTGCATTTATATCGAATCAACAGCCTAAAAAATAAGTTTCAAGCTCTAAATATGACGATACTTCCATGCAACTTTTCATCCCCATCTTTCAACCCCTTATACCCCTTTTTTCGCGTTAAAAAGTAGCCTATGTCCTTTCTTAGGCTCTAGACTATCTGTGTACCAAATTTCATATAAATCGGTTCAGTAGTTTTGGTGTGAAAGGGCAACAGACAGACGGAGTTACTTTTGTATTTATAATATTATTAAGGATTACTGCAATCTCTAATATTAAACAAAAGAAGTTTACCAATTCCCATGAAGTAATTTCGAAAAGGAAGTAATTGTTAGGTACTTAGTCAAAAGAAATCGCATGCTGTTCATGTAACCAATTAATAAGTTAAATTATTATTTTCTAATATTGTGTACTTATCTTTCGTTTTATAGCATTTGTCTATGTAATAATGAAGATTATGCAAGTTCATTTGACGCTGTTAGTTTGTCCCACTTTGTGTTAATCAATATTATGTAGTAAATGTTGCAAGTTTTTTTCCGTGTAGAAACGACCGGGTACGAGCATGGACACGATAAAGCGATAACCTTCCTACCTATTAAAGTCATACGTTATCCCCGACATCCGTTTTCCTGGTTACGGATAAGCCGTAGCCCTAACCAGCAAAGCACTGGCACAATTTTATATTCATAAAACTGTGCCAGTACACAGTAGGTACTACTACTTTCATTGTGCCAAACACTACGCCTCTAAAGATATGCAATCATGACATCGTGCTATCCTCAGATCATAGAAACAAGTACGATCTTTTGGAGTACAGTGTATGCCACTCAATTCGATTCGATATATTATATTATCTGCTCTCAAATAGTTTATTTCGGATATATATACAAAGAGTATGGTAATTGATAACTACTAAAAAACCCGTTTTATGATCTAAGAAGTATTATCTTGTGTTACTTTTTATATGATAAGATATCCTTTGTAATCAATTTATAATTTTCAGAATTTTCTTTCTAAATGTTTCAGCTTATAGTTATTTATCGATACTTCTAAGTATACCTATCGCACCCGTAAACACAAAATAATATTTAGTAGATAAAAATATTTTTTTTTTTCGAAATATCCAGAAATAAAACTTTGCTCATTACACTTCGGAAAATACCATGTTTAAATTGCATAAAATTTTAAATACTATAACGGAACTTAACTTCAATTTAAATAAACAGTTACTGTCAACCTAACAAGCAGTGGTCACGGATTCTCACAATAAGACTTTCAATATATTCAAGGTCTGTATAAAAATGAAGCAAATAGTTTCACCTTTTAGCAAAATGTCGAGGGAAAAACTCCCCTATTGGAACAGATGACGTCATTTATTGATGAAACTTCTGTAACTACCGTTACCTAGTGACGAGCGGTACCATTATCTCTAGTACAACAGACAATATTTAGGCCAAACCACTTTTGAGAGTGGCTTACGTAAGCAAATGCCAGTCTACGAGTATGTTCTGAGTCCATAGAACAAACATTGCACTCTGTATGAAGGTAATACCGCTAATGATCACTCACACAAATATCGTCTTTATTTCAAAAGAGCCTACGATTAAAATTTAGTAACGTTCTATAAATACAATAAAGTTTATTATTCTATGAAGTTTTATCTAGGGTTGAATTAAAATATTATGCATCATTAACCATTAAGCAATTGATAATTTCAAATTAATTTATTTTACATTGCTGGTTTTCTTGGTAAATTGAAGCGGCTGTTCCTTTGTACTTACGGCGTATTCTACTGAATAATAATAACTGTTTTGTAGTTCCTTATCTATCTAACATTATTTGTCAAATCGTTAATTTGTTTTACGACCTTAGTGTTCACGATTCACCTACTGAATTTCTAACTAACGTTTGCTTGAAACTGCAATTTCGATAGAAAATAAAGACACGGTACAATAAGTTATCTTCATACAACAGTAAAAAACGAAATCTATGTGTCCTTGCTTGTACACAAACACTGATACTCTTCGAATCCCTACGAGCGATACTTTATCGGCGCTAGAGACAAGGATATGTACGAATTGAAGAAACTAAAACAATAAACCATGCTTTGCACCCGAAGCAAATGCACCGTAGTAACCGCGGCGTACGACATCAACGGCCCACAAATGTCTGCTTTGTAGGGGGACGCAAGTGCAATTTAGTTGGAGACGCACAAGCGCAAATAAGCAGGCTGTATAATAAGAAGGTTTTCATCAGGAGTGTATGAAATTTGAGCTGATGCCCGTCCAATTCCAAGCAGGCATATAATACTATCATTAAGTAAATGACACTTTTTTTTCAGTCTGCTCGGGTCTTGGTACCACCTTAATTACAGACAGCTTTACATTTGTCATGTCTCTACAATGGTAGTTGGTGCGCAAAAATATGAATAAGTAGTGCATAGCCAAAACTACAAACTTAGTTAACGAGCCATCAAAATTACGAATATTTTAACTTGCTATGCTACGCATGCTCGTTACAATAACGACAGAATTTATTTATAACATTTACTGGAATCGTTACAATCATGTGGTAGCTGACGTCACACTCATTAGCACAATGACTGTCGCCCGTCACGCTTGTATCGCACCCCAACGGAAGGCACGTCACGGACTACTGCTTACCGGAAGTACGGATATCCGAGAACTAGCAGTAGACAGAACATGCACGTGGCTATTGTTTTGAACCCACAATAGTTTAATGACATTTTTTTTGGTGGAGAAAGTTCGTGTTGTTTGAATATATAAACGATTACCTCGTTGATCGTGAGACAAAGCCACGCGGAAGAAAAATGTGACACGGCAATGATGCGTGTACACTACCATATTCAAAAAGAGAGCTTTGTTCATGGCCCAAATGATTAAACGAAATAAAAATGACTATTCTTAAATAAATGCAGTCATGTCAACTCATTTTTGAATAGGGTATAGAAATATTCAGCTATTCAAATTCACCAAATCAAGGATCACCAATTAGTTTAATTTGGGATCCGGTTTTTTTTAATAATATGACCTGAATTCTAAGCCATTTCCCCACCCTCCCTTTGCCTTTATATCGTTATGTGTATGTCATTTTGTTACAATTCAAATAATATTTAAAATTAGTGCACATACACAACATTCACAACAAACAAATTTTATCCAAAGCTCATGACAAGAAACTTCCGTACTTTTGTGTTTACTTTTTACGTACTCAAATGATTAATTTATAATAGAAACTTAATCAAAGTAGATTGAGTTTCTGTTATATATATTACTAGCAGCGCCCCGCGGTTTCACCCGCGTAAGTCCCGATCCCGTGGGAATATCAGTATAGAAAGTAGCCTATATGTTAATCCAGGTCTCCAGCTATCTACATACCAAGTTTCATTGCAATCGGTTCAGTAGTTTTGGCGTGAAAGAGTAACAAACATCCATACATCTATACATCCATACATCTTCACAAACTTTCACGTTTATAATATTAGTAAGATATACTGTTTACCTAAGGTCCGTCCCAAATAAGTCGGCGGTCCGTTCTCTATTTGATGACTCCTGGACTACATCTTCCGCTTGTTTCACCTTT
This sequence comes from Euplagia quadripunctaria, assembly GCA_963859945.1. NCBI lineage: Eukaryota > Metazoa > Arthropoda > Insecta > Lepidoptera > Erebidae > Euplagia > Euplagia quadripunctaria. The sequence goes on from OY982567.1 coordinate 21,508,963, forward strand.
TCCGTTCATGGACTGAAATGATTTGGTTTTGAAAGTACATGATCTAGCTGGAAAGTCTTTGTTAATAAAAAACCGTAAACTCATCGCTTTCCATTACAAAACACTTGAATGCATAAATCGATACTGGTGAAAGCCATTTCAGACACCTCATCCCAGACGATGTTATTGCCACTTCGAAGCAATGATTTAGCAACATCAAACGTACAAAACATCTATTATAATGACCTTACGAGACCTGGTGTTAGAAAGTCAGCATTTGTACGCAAGATAGCATAGGAATTAATATTTGTATATTTGATTGGTTATTACAACATCTCCAAACCGTTGTCTCTATTCTCAGTAATACGATATCGATCGTTCTTGCAAGGCTTCAGAGCGTTACGCTACACCGGCTCAGCTTGCCTTCTTGCTCGAAGGCTCACTTACCGTTACCGTATCGGCCGAACAGATTATCTGGCACTAACGGGATGATATCCGTTTTACGATCGTACTGGCAACCTCCGTTGCAACTAATTGAGTACAACATTAATATCGATATCTCTTTCCAGAACAGTTTTTTATTTTGCATCTGATGTCGTAGTAGGAAGTTGTTTCAATATATTAAAAGTAGATCACGTTAAGCGTTAAAAATCATTAAATTTATCTCGTATATTTTGTTTTTGTTCGACCATATTTCGTAAATCTTAGCGGCAAAGAATTTCTTGTACAGCAACGTTACAGTTTCCTATATTTAAAAGCGACGTAGCGTGAAGAACAGCTGAGATTTAACGTGATTCGAGTAATTAATATTTATGTTACGTCACTTTAATACTTACAGTGTGTACTACTTCCACCATTACATGCCATGTGGTTTTGGATAACAATAAAGAACTGTTACGTGAAGGTGAGGCAGTATTGTATCATCGCTGGATCGAATACATACCTACATGGATAACTATCTACTTTACTATGTCTTAGTTATAATATCCTTCGGACCGATCTTATTGTGACTGCTGTGTGCTGTGAATGCTCTTGAAATCGTATCGACGCGTTGTAATAGTGCTAGTCCAATCCTTTGCATCTCAGTCTCGTAGGTCAGGGTTTGCAATGCTCAAAAGCAACTTAGTTCAAAGAGATGCTTCAATATTTTTGACCCAAATTAAGCGTAACTCTCTTCTCCTTTTATTTACCGATATCAGTTTTTAATTTAGCGTAGGTAGTTTCATTTACATTAAGTTGATGAACCAGCAGAAAAAAAAAAAACTTACGATGCGCTACTGGGTTCGTGACAGTCACAAAACAGCGACCCCGACCCGGTGCATTTATACGTTGTATATCGATTATAGATTTTGAATAGTTATATTTTCTTTTAAATATGTCTTCAAAAGACATGCCTTATTTTAATGAGATAGTCCTAAGATGTATCACTATTAACAGATCTATTAACTTACTTTAGTTCCTTATGTGTTTTTGTTGCATTATGCTTGTGATTTCTTCTAGGCGGGGGTCGGTATGTTCAAAGAAAGAAGTGTATGGAATTTACTGTCTGTAAACTCTTATAATACACCCTGCTTGCGAGGCCTACTGTTCCACTAGATACATCTTTACGTAACATGTAATTACGTAAAGGAAAGTACCAGTGCTCGAAGCAAAATAATATCATGTAACTATTTTAGCAAACAATTTAAGCCTGGATAATTCCTTGTTCTTTCATTATCCTCGTTCAACGATCCTTAAAAAAATCACTGAAAAAATCAGCAATCTATTGAGGAACTCTAACATCAATACTCTTCAATAACATATTGATTTCATGTACAAATTGTATACAATGACGTTACATTTTCGCTTCCAGAAACTTCCCCATCCATTTCACACTCGACTGCGCCATATTTTCCGTCGCAGCTATACCAAGGGGAGTCAGCCAACAATTGATATGACCATGTACGTGCCCCGGCTGATTTATTCGTTAACCTGTATTGATATGGCTTGACCTCAATCGTGGGATTGTCAATTGATATGTTGATTGATAGTTTTAACATGAGGTAATGTGTTATTGGTGAATAAGAAAAGTTTAAGACATACCTAACTCTTGTAACTGCAAACTGAACAAACATATGTTCAACCTAAGTTGAGCGAGAACACAATATGCAGATTCTGTCAAGAGGCAGAAGAAACTGCAATGCATATTCTATGCTCTTGTGACCCACTAATGGGGCACCGAAGTATTAACCTAAGGATGCACATCATGCAACCGCAGGAAATACAAACAATCACTGCTGATAGGATCTGGAGGTTTCTCGAAGCCATAAGTCTGAGCAGTGAACTGTAAAGCAAAAGTGCGCTACAAAAGACCAGAAATGGTCGAGGTAGCACTAGGCACTTAAAACAATAATAGTAATAAACTCTTGTATAAAGTTTCTGTGACTTTTTTTTATTTTTGTTCTGTTATTGGTAAGAATTAGAAGTCATCAGTACGACTCCTGCAAGCTCTTGCAATGTACACTTTGACATGTTTCTTGTTTTACATTTCATACACATTCTTCTAGTAAAGGCTCCGTACAGTCCACAATACACAGCTGAGATAACGGGACAGTGTCGGGAAAATCCTCGTTATCAGACTTTTCGTGACCGGTAGAATTACAGGCAACGAAATGTTGCATGAAAGTGTATAAAATAAAACAAAACAGTATCTAAAACAATTGTTATCTTGACATAAACACTTTCATTCGCACATCCGTACTTAACCTCCGTAGTTAAATTACATTAGTTTTCATTAAATAAATTAGATAATCTATATTAATATTAAAAAGCTAAAGAGTTTGTTTGTTTGCTTGAACACGCTAGTCTCAGGAACTACTGGTTCGAATTGAAAAATTATTTTAGTGTTAGATAGCCCATTTATCGAGGAAGGCTATAGGCTATAAAACATCACGCTACGACCAATAGGAGCGGAGCAGTGACCATAAACGCAGGTGAAACTGCGGGGACGGCTAGTTAAAAATAAATTTGAATATATCACCATACTGTCCAGTTGTGTTTAATTTGACGTATGCTCAATAGTCTGTAATCATAAATGCCCGTTATTTACTTAACTACGCTGTCACGATGGAGGCCTTGAAAGGATTAATTGATAATGATTTGTGTTCCACGACATATACATAATAGTCCTCCTTATCGATTCCACCTGCCGTCTGCCTCCACATGGTTCGCACGTTATGGCTAGAATAGTAGTATTTAACACAACTGTCATGCGCTATAATCAATTTGTTACCTCTCCGTAACTGTGACAGCCATGCAAGTAACTTATTATTATGATCTCCACTAATAACGTGTCAATACCTAAAAATCTACGCTATGTTTAATTGTTTGTCACGCTTACAACATAATTTGATATTTTACATCGATTTTCTGCTTCAAACATTTTACCAATAAAACTAAAACCATGCATTTTTTACAACAAGGTCATAAATATGAAAAAGGTATGCTTGTTACTCACGCTAACTTTGTAAATTCATGGCTGGAATTGGAAATCATAAATAGGAGTACAAATAGCTCACGTGAAAAGAGCTATGTGAGCAACGATAACAATTTTTACAGGTTACCTAATAGAATTATTATTATAGAAATAAATAAGTAGATTGGAGGGGACATTTTGGGATTGCTGTCCTCTATCCCAAATTAACTTCCATTCTCCAAAACCAGAAAATAAAGTATATAAATAGAAAGTTAGGTTTACTAAGTTTATTCTCATAAAAGGTTGAGAGTTTTATAGAAACCCAATATAGTTAGGAAATATGTCTTAGGAATTTCTGGACGGTGGAAGCCAATAATCTTTTATGTTGTCTTGGTGAGCAGCATATCCTTACCAGAGCACTGCTCGTTTAACTATTTCGTTTTGTACTTTTTCTACACGTAAGTTCTTATTCTACGTTATTATAAAATTTAATAACTTTCGTAACCATCATAATCTCAGCTATAGCATGTCCATTACTGACAATGCGCCTCACGCAGTCTTGCACAATGCGTAGCAATCCAACGACTACTTGCACTTTACTTATTTAATACTAATTTGGTAATAGTTGCCATGTATGCATAAACTGGCAGCATCTATTAAGAGATAGGCATATCGGTATATCTAAACCTACAAGCATTGTTTCCAAGTCAAATACAAACAAAGGTGAGATGTACTTGCATTTGTATATATTTCACTATTGAATTTTTACCGTTATATATGAAAAAGTAGTTTTAGTGAAAGTCCAGCATTGTTGTGCCATTTTACCATGTTAGGAGAACAGATAAACAGATAAAAATCTAATAATGGTCTATGTAGTATCCCAGTTTCCATAACAAAATATCCAAGTTGATGTTGAGTTCCTGTACCCCCACAATATTACTGTGTAGATGAAAGTACTAGCTAGAGATGTTTCATCATTGACGATGAAAGGAATCCATGTACCTAATTATACTTGATATTATTTTAATTGATGCCGGCTTTGCCTTTACAATTATTTCGTAATTGAATATAAACCAAGTCATTATAAGTAGCGCTTACTGTATTTTTAAAAGCGTTAATGTTATTCGCATTAGGTTTTGCAATTTTCTTATGTTCAATGGAATACACGGTTCATGAAATATGATCCAAATACGGCCTACGGATCCAAAAATGTAGTCAAGATGCGATGACACTTTTATCGCATCCATGCTGCATTAGTGTTTCATCACATCTCAACTACGAGTATATTAAAGACTTGTTTCTAAATTTTCACATCCGCTTTGTTTAATGAATAATACATGCATTAGGATTTTGCTAAATCGCGATGTAAGTATGATAAGTTAAACTGCATAATTTAACAGGCATTTATCAGCAAAATTAGAAAATTGAATTTGGTTATCAAAACGCTTGCGTGTTCCAAAGATTTTAAAGTAAGAGTGGGTTCATAAAATTACCAGCGGAAACACTAAATCCGTTCCGTACCCGCCAGACAGGTTTGTTTATGTGTATCAGATTGGCGTAACTCGTATATATCCGCATTGTCGTAACTATATTATATTTCATTTTACCTATTTTACCAACCTGTGTCACTGCACACTAGAACCTCAATTTATGCAAAGTTGATTTAAATATACTTGCCCGCGAACCATTATAATTTTTTGCATTTGAGGCCCACTAAAATATCAAAATGACATGACTAGTTTTCTTAATACTTAATGTGCTACAGAAGTTGGGGATTAAATAATATGATATGAATGCGATTGATAATATAGTACGAAGTAATGGGTATTTTTCTTATTTTGCTATAGTGCTGCGTTCAATGATGATTGAAAATCTACTTTCATTTATTCATTTAGGTAAATTACATTTTGCTCATGTAGCTGACTCGTAACTTTCGCCGACAGTAGCTGATATTTTGAATCTATAAATTAGTTAACAGAATTCTCCGCACGTTCTAAGCAATTTGCATTTCAATTGGCTTCAGTGTCTCGGTCAACAGCTGCCTAGGCATCGCATCTGCGATCGAAGACACCGTTGAAACTGCAGTTTCCATCAATAATAATGTTAATCCCAACGGTTTTAATAGTAACCGCTTCTCGGCCATTGCCATAAACACATCACATTCTCCGAACGTTACATTAACCGGCTCTCCATAGTAGGTATGACTGCGACCGATATATGTTGTATATAAAACGAGTTTCTTTACGTTAGAAAAACCGGCGGCGTTGGTCCAACCTTGGCATTGAGGGAACTCTATGACTAATGTAGGACTTTTTTTTATTTCTAATACGCAAGTTACGTCAAGCGATGTCTTAGAATCGCATGATGTGAATTCAACTTTATTTCGTAATGCATACGTGGTTTGGTTAGGTTTAAGTTATTATGACAAATTTCGGCGTGTAGAAGACTGCCTTTTAAGTGGTTTGGTTTAAATGACTAAGACTAGATGTTATTTGTGCCGACGTCACGCAGAGCACGCTCACTTCCATGCGTCAGGACTATTTAACTTGTCTCATTTTATATTCTTATTATTAACAACTTTGTCTAAGCTTATTTTATATGCGAAATTGTCTAATATGTAGGTATGTATTTAGTATCCACTTTTATGTATTGTAGGCGTTCGATTAAATCCGGTTCCACTACATAGGACTTGCAGCAGGTGTTCGGTCACGTATTCTGCCACCTACACAATACACTATTAAGTACTATCTATTCGCAATATGTGCGTTCAACGCCTTTAAAACACACATTCAAATGGCTAGTGTCTGTCGCAAAAAATATTTTCACAATTCCAAGAGTTTAAGTCAGTGTCTTGGCATGTTATTTACTCACATTTCCTCATTCGTATATATTATATCACTATTCGCGCTCCACTTGTCTTTTCGATGTGAAATATGTTTCAAGTCTTTCATGGTTATGTGATGGATATACGAATTTTATATCTTTGAAATGCATTGTTCTCAAGCCTTGTCCGAGATAAGATACAAGGCTAATAAATTGTCAGTCTCTTTGTCTTTTATTTATTTAATTTACTTAAGTATTTTCGTACTGGTCGCTCCTTCAGAATAATACTGAATGACAACGTGTCAATGACAATTTACATTGAAAATGTAAAGTAAGGTACCCCTTTCAAGTTCCATAACAGCCCGAGTTTGGTTGTTATCGGCTACCGAAACCTACTGAATACATCTCATGGACTCATGCAGGCACGATTGATTAACTTTAAGTCGAGACTTATTGTCTAGTCAATCTCATTTTATCTATATCTTCGTATTTTGTGTAAGAAATCATACTGATAGGTAGCCTGGAAGGCTAAGTATGTAGACCTCCCGAAGGTCTAATTTATATCTCGGCTTGCCATTCTCTGTGGCATGTAAGTAAGCGTAAAGGAATAATTTCTAAAATAATTTCGTGTAATTTGGTAGAAGTAATGCAGATCAATTTTCATGACAAAATAAGTAGCGCACAAGTCGCAACCCGACCCCGGAGGTCAGTTAAAAGCAATTTAGCTTTGCCCCGCTCTGACTCACAGCAGCAGTCAATCGTGACAGTTACCACATTAATAGTGCCATTATAAAGTCGATCGTTACTTCAACTTATATCGACACCATTTTTCAAGGGCTCTTCAATATCAACATCTTAGAATAATCTTTTTGGCACGTTCTTTGTCTTTAATACACATAACCTAATGCATAGTTTTAAAGGATTCTATTCTGACGCATAGTGCAAGTGCCCCAGTACAATATGTTTGTCCTGCTTTCAAAAACATCTGTGTCTATACGACGCGATGGAATGACACTGTGAAATGCTTGAAATATCTATAAACGTCACCGTTTACTAGGTTTTTAAATTTCGAAACGATTGTAGTCATTTGCTTAATTTTTTGTAGTTTATTTTCACACTATTTTAAATAACTGTTGCTATTGTAAGCCATGACACCTCTTTATCGGTTTATCATGTTCTCACTGTATCTTTAACTCTTTCATCTTCATTGTGTACATAATCATCGGCGAACTTAACTGAGAATGACCCTTCTGAATGTCAAGTATCATTGTAAGTGGTTCGCAGACAGAATTTATTAACTTATTATTACCGACTCATTTCGCCGCGGTGAATTTCCTTGTTCTGTTTGTGAAGCGTGTTATCGTCTTATTTGGAACAAGATTATGGTTCGGATAATTATTTATTTGGGAGTATATTTCAACTATATAAGTAATATGATATATTTATATGTATACAAAATATAAAAGTTAATTTTGAACATAATATTTGGAATATATTGATTGAACTTGAAGGAACCCGTAGATCAGAAAATTATTTGCAGAAAAACATTTCAAAGATATTAATCAAAAGTTCCTAGCTCTAAATAATAACATAAAATACACTCTACCCTAATGGCCCATATAGAAAAAACACCTACTGAATGTAACCCAAAATAGGTAACTGTGCCTGCCATCATTAAAAGTCGTTGACATAAGAAAATAGCAAGGTGCGGTCCAGCGGACCAATTTTATGAAAATAGCACAAACTAGAGGTTGCGAGGTCGGCAATAAAGAGAAAAAAATACATTTATATCATTGTTAAGGCATTGTATATTCTTACCTTTAACAATAAAGGTGTAAATGCCATAGCAAAAGGGTGTCCGAAGACCTTCCAAGGTTGGCTAGGAAGGCTATTGTCGTACGTCGTACACTGCAAATAGTCTAAAAATGTTAAAGGTCATTGGCATGATTGATGTTAGTGTTAGTATTTTTAGCGCAATTCGCCGCCGTATAAAAGTACTTTGACCTGGCTTTATTGTGGATATGATGGAGATAAGATTTTCTGTGAATATCTTGTCTTTTGTTACGTAAACTTAGTTTACTGTTACGTTTTCCTGGTTGTTCAAAGAGTTAAACGTTTTTAACAGTAATTATTACGAGCCCAGGGCATAATTTGTCTGTTGTGGTGTATATTTTATTATTATTGTAAACTTCATAAAGAATGTGAAGAAAGCTGTGGGAGAGCCATGCTTCGGCACGTATGGGTTACCTCGACCGGAGTGATACCACGACCTCGCAGAAAACCGGCAGTGAAGCAATGATTGCATTGCTTTTCGCCGAGTGAGTGAGGTTACCGGGGACCCTAACCCTTCCCCCCCTTCTCTCACCCCCTTTCCCTCTTTTCCACCTTCCCCTACCTTAAAGGCCGGCAACGCACCTGTGACTCTTGAGTTGCAGGTGCCCATGGGCGGAGGTAGTCACTTAGGTACCATCAGGTGACCAGTCAGCTGTTTGCCCCTATATCATTAAAAAAAATTTACCATGAGCGATGTGAAGTGCAGTGCGTGGAAGTTTTCATCCCAGGGATATGATAGATCTGTACCAAAGCCAACAGCCACTTCTGAAATAATATTATATAAAATGTATTGCTTAAGCTATACATTACGTACATATGTCACTTACTTTTAATATTACGTGAGTAGTTTTATCGTAATAACATTCCTTTTTTTAAATATCTGCATATAAATTTTAACAAAATTTATGACATACTAGGCATAATCGTAAAAATAATATGTGGTTAATCAGATACTGCACTCGGTTTATCTTCATTCGATATTGAAGAAATTGTTCTTGTAGATAACATGAATCATGAATAATATGGGCAATATTGCCCATATGTATGTAGAGAAAAATATTATTGACAATAGGGTTAGGTAATAGTCAATCGGAAAATGCAAGTTTCAGTCATAAATCTGGAAATTTATTTTTTAAAATTAATTTCAATTTCAGTTTTTTATCTGTTCTACAAATATTCTAAACGCAAACCGCCATAACATGACGTCATCACGGCAGTAAAAACTAAGTAAATTGTAAATTTTTTTGTAAATTTTCTATTTTATATAATATTACCATGGATAACGATTTTTGTAAGTTATATCTTGGGATGAAATTAAAGCACTTTTAAAAAAAGGGTATAAAACCCTGTTTTGTCGCTTGCATGCTGACTTACCTTTCTTGAAGGACCCAATACTGCGCAGTCGAACTTAAAACGATGGCAATACCAAAAATTCTCCTATTCTGTGGTGTGACAATTCTATGCCAAAAAATCAAAACGTCCAGCGGGAGTTAGAATGCCTCGACGTCAATAAAATGTGTGGTCCTAGTGTGATTCCGGATTGTCCAGAATTTATGCGGAATTATACGCGCTTTCGTATTATTCGTAAAGTTCTGACTTCGTGGGAGACGACATACTCGTACGTTCACAAAGTGCCCATAAAGGACTATAAGTCTGACCCGTCCATTTATAGGCCAATCGCTATAACCTCCCTTCCCTGAGAAACCTCAAGGACAAGACATATTGAGTGACAATAGGGCTGCCACATCAGTGAACTCATATTTAATTGCAAGTTCGTGAGCAGCCCTTTCTCTCAAAGTCAGTGGGCCATGAAAGCCTTGTTAAAATCTCTACTACTTCTGCAGACAGGACTGCTCAGATACCATGGACCGGCCATAAAATCGTTAGAAATAAATACCATCCAAGATCTACTGGCACGACGCGATACATGAAATAGTGCTCAAGTTTAAATTTGGGAATTCAGGAGATATGATATTTCGGGCATAATATTTGTGTGTCCATAAGGTAGAACATGGTTACAAACTGTTTTGGTTGACCCGTTGGTACGCCATTAAGCTCTCTTATGCTGAAGAATTAGTCCATACTGCCCTTAAATCGATTTCCTATGTTCGCTCCTTCCCATGGTTGCCTGTAAGAGATTGCCTCAGTGCGATAAGGCCGCCAATTGTATAAGACACCCAACATTACTGTGCTCCTACTCTTTAAAATTATTTTGGTGTACAATAAAGAGATATATTATTATTATTAATTCAAGGAAAATATTAAATATCAGTTCTCAGAATGTAAAAAATATTATACATTTCTCTGTTCCTCTCTGCCCTTATAATTCACCTAGATGATTTATGAAAACCATTATGTAGCTACTATTATTACTGTTATTTCGGTTTCACTTTAGCTTAAAGTATCATGGTCAAATGTTATCTGAGGAGATAATTAACGGTTCACGTGAACATGCAATTGCTTTGCGTTAAGAATGCATTCGGGTCATGTTCGAAGAACAATGTATAATTCACACCAGTTTAAGTGTTGTACCTACTACAGAACCACGGGAGAATTCGGACATTATTGTTTGTACAATGCCAAACTGACAATAGCGTACACAATGTATAACTGTATTGTTAAATTGAAATGTGCGAACTGAATGTACTCAATGTCTACTCAATGATAAAGAGAAAATGACAAAAATTTTATAAGAACACAATTTTACGTGAAATATTCCTAAAATTGAAAATTAATTAAACATTTTCTTAAATATCAAATATTGACGAGTAAAGATTACATTCCAAAATGTTCCAAACAGCTAAAAAATGGCCTTGAAGATATTTAAATGAATCTCTCACTCGTGAAACAGATGCTAATTTTATTAAGAAATCAAATCTTAATGTTAGTTGTTTGTTCGTAGAAGCCTCAACGTCTGCTCATTTATTAATTACAACTATATTTTAATAACACTTGTAACTCTTACAACACAACAGACTTGTCTGTAGGATAACTCCTTGTAGATAATATTATTAACAGACAGAGACCTTGTCCGAGCAGTCAGCAATTCCTAAAAGAGTAAATGTTCATAAAAGGGAGGTGTTTTACCTTACATATCAAGATTGGAGACGGTTTGTTTTAAATTTTGTTATTGTATCTCGCCGGCGATTATAATACAATGATCATTGAATTGATGATAATAAAACATATCGCACTTTTGATAGATTTGATTTGATAAGATTGACACAACCTTTCACTTAGTATTTGGTAATCAAAAACACTTACCGTACGACTGTGTATCAGTGCCTAGACTATAACTGTTGATTAATTGAATAAATTAGTAGTAATAGTTTCAATACTTTTTCATAGCGAGCAAGCCGTGTTTGTGTTGAGCATATGAACAAATTGTCCTTGGATTGTAAGGTAAGTCTTATAGAACGCAAAAGCAGTGTGTACCTATATTATGCTATTTTGTAAGTGAATGCTGTTCAAGGCTCTGACCAGACAGACTTAAACCATGATGATCTCTGAGTATAATAATATAACAAACTTTATTCTCACGAATATATTTATTATCACTTTTACCTACATATATACGTAGGGCGCTACATAAGTTTTGTCGTATGCTAACTGGATATCAAAATTCGACGAAGACGAAAAAGTTGATTATCTGTCTAAAAGGTATTTTTTATAAAATTTATGATAACTCCTTAAACCTCTTTTATACAGTCCGAATTGCTACCAACCCAAAAAAAATATATGTCAATTTCAATCCGGTCGGATTAGTATTGGATAAGTTACCGGCTGGATTGAAATTGGTGCCGGATTGTAATATCTACTTTTGCATCAAGATGCCTGATGGTTTTGACCCACATCATCGAACTGGCAAAAGTACGGGCTATTTGCACCAAGCTAGAATCAAATTGCTGGGACACACATAGTCCTGATTTAGCGCCATGCGGCTTTGCACTATTCCCGTACGTAAAAAACAACTAAAGGGACGCAAGTTTTCGAACGATGAGGAGTTTATAGGAGCTTTTGAGGAGATATGATGCGGATGTGTTCCAGAGGGATACTGGAGCAATGTGTTCAGAACCTGGTTTTCATGTATGAAGACCTGTATTACTGCCAGTGGAGACTACTCCGAAAATTTTTTTTTTATAAAGTACGACAATAGTCAGAAGTCTAGAGAAAAATCCCTAGTGCCATGGAACCTCGGGTAATAAAAATTACCCCTGGACCCGGTAATGGGTCGACCCACCGCGACCACGGGTAAACAGTGCACAACTTATGTAGCGCCTTAGTACATCAGTGTGTTGACCTCGATTTTACCTTGTGTAGGTAACTACCACGTCGTGTAGTCAAAATCACGCTTTCGTACTTTTCTTACATGTTTCTTCTCGTTGAACTGCATAATTTCCGTCCGTTTATTTACGCTAGTTTTACATTATGCTTATTCATACGTTTGCACTTTTCTCGTAATGACTTAGAATAAGTTTTGCCTATTTCAGGAAGACGTTGTGTCACTTGAATGTGAATGGAAATGTTGTACATCGATACTTGTTCATATTTTCGTTGTTTGGTTACCCAGTAAATATTAAAAGCTTATAAAAATCTATGCTTTGTAGACATACTTTTGTCTTTCTCTAACATTAAGGCGCCCGTTTCCTTAATAACGAAGTAACGTCTTTGGTTATGTTCGTCATACAGTTTTGTCATTTGTTAGAACAATTACGCATGTTTACATACTCATAAATTTAGCAAGAAGTAAACGTTGGAACAATATTGATTGTAAACAGTCTTTGTAAATACTCCGTTTATATATTTTATTTTGCCCAAAACTTAGTAAATATTGTCGAATGGATTTACGAAAAAAACGGAATAATCGGGAAACGACTACATCGTAAGCCTATTAGGTACAGTATAGTATAGACCAGTAAACGACATGATATATAGGCCTAAAAGACTAGTCTCGCTCAGTAATACTTCAAAAAAGGGTATCTTAGAACTTTACTTTCCAGTGGTACATTATGGGATAACAATGGACTCGTATCGTAAAGAAAGCTAAAGTCATTACTATTCATACGTATAGCTTACCATTCCTATTACTAATTTATACAATTCGTTTTATTTTAAACCTGTGACAAGGTAATTTTAATAATCCATTAAGTGCTGACATTTTATCCCGATATTCCCACGGCATCGGGATTTACGCGGGTGAAACCGCGGGGCGCAGCTAGTACGATATATAAGTTTAATAGAATAATGTATATTATAATCCTACTACGAATAAAGCAATCGATCTAAGAATTAAAGTTAGTACCGTCGTTCAACACAAGAATGCGTATCGTAATGGAAACACGATAATTTCAATTATTTCGTGGTTTGATGGCGTGTTGAAATGCCTGATGGTATCTGGCTGACGGGCCCAAATTGTACAAATAACTTTCCAATAATATGTCTGAAAGCATATATGTTAGGTATTTATTAGTTGTCCTATAAATATTTACACTTTTTACCTACCAAATTGCGTCACACGAAGTTCTATCATCGTGCCTCAAGGAAAAAATAATCCTCAGGCTTATCAGCCCATCGTCGTCAACACCGCGGAAGAATAAACAGAGGGAAAATCTCTCTCCTTCGTTCCCTCTCTCTCGTTCTCAGATCTAGAACCTCCACTGTTTATGGAACACAAACCTTTTTCTACCGTTTCCACAAGTAGCGATATTCCGCCACCTCAACCTGGCGGTCGTTAGTTACTTTTACCAGGTCATCGGTGCATTTAGCAGGAGGAGGTCTTCTTCGTTTCACTTCGTTTTCCAGTCTGAGGTCTCCACTCGAAAACCATTCGTCCCAAACGATTTTCGATTACTTGGATTTGCTAATGACAAGAGCTATCTCGGTTATTTTTCTTTCTTCTACGGATTTCCTTTTTCGAATCATAACTCGTAGTAATATACTGCGTATTCCCAGTAACTTATAATAAATATAAAAGTCTTGGAAACAATATCATTTGTCATTTTATTTTAGCTTTACTTCCTCACATCGAGATACACACGCCCCAACATTTCATTATAACCCATTGTTCATGTATTTTCTTTCTCTTTTCTCTTTAATATGTATCAGTTCATCTACATTTGCATTTGAATACCTGATAACATCCTAGAAATAGGTACGAGAACCGTGACGACAACTGTTCTCATAGTACGTGTTTGTGCATTCGTTTCTATGAAGTTCTGGATAGACCGAAGTAGGTACTTTGAGTACTTACACATACATAGATGCATGAGTAACCTTATAATTTGTTCGTAACTCTGATTAAGGAAGGTGTCACGTCATAACTCGTCATTGGTTTTTTTTTAATTGTGTAATGGAAAAGGCGTTCATCTTCTAATTCACCTGATGGAAAGTGACGAAGATGGTACACGTCTATCCAAGAGAAACCTATTCGCTCTACACTTGAACGTTCTATAATTGACTGCAAAAATAGACGCAGGCAGTTCGTTCTAGACTTGGTGACTCGAACCAAAAAGGAGCTGTAAAAGCGTTAAGTTCGACTTTTTGATTTAAAAAATATCTACCTGCTAAACTTGATTATGGCATATGTGTCCATGGTAATGAAGTGACTCTTAGATGCACCCAGCAGTACCTACAATTATTTTTTACTCTGTATAGCAATGGTTCTTTGTATAATATTGCAAGGTCCCCGCTTGGCTGATAGGATTTGGGGTCAGGGTGTTGATGTGGGAGGGTGTGAATTGAGAGAGGCTAAGGAATCAGAATTATTATGTTAGCGACTGAACTAGCTACATTTAACAATACAACTTTACAAAGGCTTCATAGATATGGTGCAGCAACTTGCCAGCCGTCCATTCTGACTGCCCGCTGTACCGCTTCTCCCATTTGTTCATTTTAAAATATTTCGAATCGAATTCAGTACGGACTTCTCACACACCAGTACCAATTTATAACACAGGCGTGTGATATACTACAATAAAAAAAAGAAAAAAGCAATATGTGTATATTTACAAAAAAAAATATCATAGTATATTTTTCCGTGTTTCGAATTTAGAACCCTTAACACCAAGCTATGCTTGGTTTCTATCTAGACAGGGCTATGTAATATGTCCCAGAAAAGAATATTATCATTTATTAGTTTTTTACGTCACTATATTGAATGTCCTAAAATGCGGTTTAAGTTCGTGGTGACTTACCGCCGAAGATAGTCCGGCTTCGTTTGGTAGGCTTATCTACTGCTATAGAAACGGTGGTGCTTCATGGATTTGCATATTTTGAAATTGGAACCACATTGAAACAGTTATACATATGTTGGGGTACGATATGGCATAAGTAGTAGAAATTCTATTGTCCCGCTGTTTCCTAGGTGGAGATACTTGTTTCAACAGCTTACTAGTAAAGGCGTCCATTGTATGCACTATACGGATAATATTACTACAGACTATTATACTATGGAGGCTTGAAATGGAATCTGTCTTTATCAAGGTAATCGTCAAACACGTCAAAACTTTAAATAATCAATTCAAAATTTTACTGAGATAAGTGAACATAAACACTAAATATTATTTCATACAATAACAGGTAGGTAATACAATAGTAGACCTGTGTAAACCGGTTTACTTCAAAGCTAGTTAATTGACTTGGACCAATCTTGGAAGATTTGGACACTACATTAAATAAGTCTATGGTAACGAGCATTAAATGCAACTTTTACTTAAACGCAATCGTAGTGTTTGTATATTCTTTGACGCAATCTTCCAGCACGGCCTCATTCTTTTGTACAAAAGAGTTCTTACTCTTACAACAAACAGGCTCTGTGGTCATTACCCCTGATTATGACACAATACGTCACTGTGGATAACATTGGCTTACCAGATAATTTTTTGTAGCGAATGATAAACTGGATTAACTTTATCTAACTTTCTCCCGCCTATAAAATAAATTATTGTTATGTTACAATACTGAATCTATGTTTTACAACTAGGGAATGCAATCCTGATCGCGCGAGATCTCGATCGTTTTTACGAGATCCATGCCGAAGCATAAATTGGGCGAGATCTCGCGAGATTGGACGACGTTGACTACTGTCGACCAATCTCGCCGCGATGCATTCCGCGTATGCTCGGTGCGTGGGCAATGCGCCATCCATCATCCATGAATTAGAAGAGGATCTGAGGGCACTTAAACATTATTTTTTTTGTGTTTCTACAGATGGTCTAGACTCACTCATAAAGAAAGAGATGGATCTTTATGAGTGTGAGCGAAGCAGGGCGAAAAAAAATATGTGGAATCGGGCGTATAGTAGGTCAGAGCGCAAAATATTTTTTTTTATAATGAATTTTAGGAGTACTTCTACACCTGCAAAATAAACGCCGTTTTACTGAGTTGTACTGTTCACTTGTATACGAATAATCGTCAAAATGTAAGAATAATCGAACTTATTTATTTTTAATCCAGGTGTCTTTTAGTATATCCTACGTAAAAAAACTACAATATCTATGGTGCCAAATCTAAGAAAAAAAGGAAACTAACATTAATGAAAATTTAATTAGTTTTCAACTTCGTGAAAATGAATGATTTTAAGTCAAATTAAAAAAAACTCTGTTTAAATATACTTACGTCAACTTCACCCATAGTACTTACCCAACCCGCTTGTCTAGTGAGGTGTAAATGTTACTGTAAAATCCCGAACTTCAGTAAATCCTAAGATTTTCCAGTGGAACCTTAGATTTACCAACTCGTGATGGTAAAAGTCCGAACTGCTCTTTGCTCATGGATGTGCACAAGAATTAATGGCAGCGGTTGGTGAGTACCAGCACCGAATCACTTCTACGAAACTCAAAATCAATTAAGCTCAATGTCGGTCAGGTTTAATTAGGATGGAACTCCGACAGGAACATGATGGAAAGCCCGAAAAAATATTTCTCTGTTATAAAATTCTGACATTTACGTTGGTAAATACTAAGATTTACTAATAAAACCTAAGATATTTCAATATACACAAGACTGTAATCGATTAGAAAATTACAAAGAAATTATATCGATGTCTCTTAAGAATCGGATATTGTAGTAATCGATTTCTTTGGCCCCGTCCCTATTCTTCAATCTGCCAGAACTGTCAAACGGCACTTCTTAGATTTGATAGACTATACATATATATATACAATGCGTTTCAAATAAGAATAAGAACGTTAATGACCTTAATCTGTCAACTATGACTTGGAAAGTGCGGTGCACACAAAACTAATTTGCGTAACATTAACATATTTTACTTTGCTTTTTAGGGTTCCGTACCTCGAAAAGAAAAACGGAACCCTTATAGGATCACTTTGTTGTCCGTCCGACCGAGTGTCTGTCTGTCTGTCACGACCCTTTTTCTCAGGAACTCGTAGTAACGAGGTATCAAGCTACTGTCCTTACTGTCCCTTGGAGCTGTGAAAAAATCAAATTTCTAAGCCAACGCAATTAAAAGATACAGCCGTTTATACCGCAAATTTCCGCAAATTTTCGACACTCGCAAGAGAACCAAAACGTACAGGGTATTTCCTGTGAACTCAGAATCTTGAAATTTGGTACGAAGCGACGTCTTATAGCACAGATAAAGGAAAAATGCGAAAACCGTAAATTTTTAGTTCCATCACATAATAAAAATATTTTTTTAAATTTTAAACTTACTACCCCTTTCCTCATGAACGCGTAGTATTAAATACTCAAGTCTATAATACCTTTAAGCTGTAACAAAATCAAACTTCTATGTCAACGCAATCAAAAGAAACAGCAATTTAAGCCGCATATTTTCAAACTCGCAAGGGAATCAAAACCTAAAGAGTACTTCCAGTCGACCTAGAATCTTGAAATTTGGCATGAAGCAATGTTTTATAGCACAGATAAAGGAAAAATTGCGAAAGTCGTTAATTTGTTGTTATATCACATAAAAAAAATAGTTTTTGTCATTACAAACTTATATTTTGCGGTCGGATTGTTCACTTTGTCGTACATCGCAACCCCAAAGTTAAGTTTGTCTTTCGAAATAGACGGGCAAAAGTTTTTGAGAATCGATACCCGAGATGGACGTTCTATCTACATACTATCTACTACATACAAGTTTACAAGTTTTTAGATGTAGTTTGACCTGTATGTGGAATTTCACATCATTTAAATAGAAAAAATATATCTGATCCAATCCAATTTTTCATGTGTTTTTGTAAATAAATTGATTGTTTCGAAAATATCTGTTTTGCTCAACCTACTTAATTTGTTCGGATTGACAGCTATGACATCACAATATGGCGTAAGGTCAATCCTATTCGTATTTGAATCCCATAATACGTCAATTTAGTCTTGTCCTTCGAAAAATGAGACGCTAGGATCGTTTGCTTAATCCATACTATACTACATACACGCGTATATTATGTAATTTTATATCAAACTAGCAACCCGCGCCCTGGCTTCGCAAGGGTAGTAGAGAATCTTCAACAATCATCATCATATTTCAACCAATTTACACAAAACGTTAACAAAGTATACACCTAAACCTTCCTCGTGAATCACTCTGTCTATTGGTGAAAATCGTATGAAAATCCGTTGAGTAGTTTTTCAGTTTCTCGCGAACAGACAGACAGACGCGGTGGGGGTTTATTTTATAATATGTAGTGATAAAAAACAATTAAGCCACGTTTCCATTATATGTACGTATTACGTTACATTTGTAACTCCGAAACTTCTTGAATTAAAAATAAATATATTTTTACAGTTAAAACTAAGTATAAATCGATGTGCAATATTTCTTAAAATTCATTCAGTTTTTTTGGAATCTGTGTCAAAACAAATAAGACTGTGTAAAAAATGCTCTTGTGTAATTTTGCTCCGTTGTTGTGCTAATCACAAAAACTACTCGACCGATTCGCTTAATATTTTCACCGTTGGAGACCCTATTTTACGCCACACTAGACTTGAAGTCTATTGGCTCGTCACTTTTCTAAATTGTATTTTTATTTATTGCTTTATTTTTCAAGCGTTTAAATGGAAACTGCGTCGTAATATAGTTAGTTTGCGTAAGTGTTATTTTCTGTCCTGCTTCAGTAACATTTCTCTCTTTCCATTTTATTTACCATCTTCCAAGTAGACCGCCAATCGTAGCGCTGTTTAAGTACTTTACAAACATACTTCACTACAATAATGTGCATTGTACACAGGTTGATTAAAAAATACTAAGTACCTACCCTATCTGTTACTATTATTTAATAAAACAGGGTAGGTTTTGTAGCCCCACATAATTAAATTGGTAATAACCCAAAGGTTGAGTAGTAGATAATGCCACTTGGCATTAAGTCCGCGCCATGCAGTTTAAAATTCAGGAAGTATTAGATGAATAAATAATATCATAATCACAGTTATGTCAAAACTTTTAAAGTTACGTGTCTTTGGAACGAAGTTCCTTATCGCACATTACACTTCAGACGCTCGGCGGATGGGGGCTAGTCCGAAAAATGTGTAAGCGCAACGAAAAACGCTGACCGCGAGTTGATTTTTTTTATTTACGATTCTGTGCGATACTACTGTAATTTGATCTTGGTTGTATACTTATTATCCATATATTAGTTCCGGCAACTTTCACAGATGACGCAGTTTTTACAATATTTACTATATTTTGATACAATATATTCAATCCATTAAATATCACTACATATTGTAAAACAAAGTCCCCCGCCGCGTCTGTCTGTCTGTTCGCGATAAACTGAAAGACTACTCAACGGATTTTCATGCGGTTTTCACCAATAGACAGAGTGATTCAAGAGGAAGGTTTAGGTGTATAATTTGTTAAGATCTTGTGTAAACTGATTGAAATATGTTGATGATTGTTGAATATGTCTCTACTACCCGTGCTGGTTGCTAGTATTTATATAAAGCTAAAGAAACTTCATTGCAATCGGTTGTCCCAAAGACACCTCACGCGGTTTTTTAAACACAACACCACAACACGTCGAGCCAGGTTAATCTCAGTCGTTTCACTAGCAATAACAAATATTATGACAGACGGTACATTTTTTGCTTCCGGGCACAGACCACCGCACCGGAACAACTCACGCACATGACCATTGTTTATTTTTTTTAATTACGTCATACACATGAAAGTGTTACAGTACAGGTACGAAAGTGAGTTAATGGTATTCTCGTTATGTTCAAAGAATTATAACAATTAGTTTAACTTGTATATTTATGTAATTTATGTTTGTGAATGCTTCCTACATGCTTGCTATTCCGTAGAGTTATAATTATAACCATGTAATTAAACGTGTTATGGGAACTTGGTCGCGTTATGAATAGTTATGACTTGCAGATGTTCTGTCAATAGTAACTGGAGTCATCTGCTTAATAGGTACGATTAGACTTGAATGGGATACGTTTAATTATATAGACTTAAACACATAAGGTCTAGCCGTCAAGCGTCTTGATTACAAATGAGGCCCGCGAATGTAGTTTAAAAAACAAACCGGTGTATAGTTATTGAGATATAATCACGACATTAGGCTTGCCTCCTATTACGTAAATGGGCCTAATTATAGTGGGCAGATTTTGGGTGTTTAACACGCTTCTAACTAGCACAGTAAACTAAAACCTTTTCACGCAAACTTTGTAGGATGTTCCATGACCGAATGCTTAATCCTCATGTGATTCTTGGACTCTGTTAAAAGATATCTAACGTATCGTTCTCTTTTTTTCAGTAAACAATGACGATGGATAAGCAGCTGATTTGGGTCCGGGACCCGAATGAGGGGTTCATACTGGCCCGCCTCCACGAGCTGATGGGGGAGGAGGCGGATGTGTTCCCCGTAGACAACAAGTACCCCAAGCGAGTATGCAGCTTTGAAGACATATTCCCAGCTGGAGATCCCACGAAGAATGTAGATGATAACTGTAAGTGTGATTTATATTCTCACTTTGAAGAGATGTGTGATGAACATTAAGTTAGCAGCTGTTAAGTTGAATGGTTTCTTTTGGGATTTAAATTCCAAAGTCTTACTGTTTACTTCTAATAGTAGAAGCAGCACCTAACTTAAATTGTTTGTGTTGAAACATCCGTTACTCAATGCATTTGTATCACCAAGCCATTGTTGGTTCTAATGCTACTACTAGTAAACATTCTACATTTCGATCAGATCTTTGAAGGAATTCGTAACCCTCAAAGATCTGATTGAAATGTAGAATGTTCAAAATGTGTATACATTTAATTGTTATTAAACAACCTTGATTGATATGTGACATTTGATTCTGATCTGGATTAAGACGGTAGAAAATATTTCAATATAAATTTCGTACTAAATTAAACAAATACTATAGATGTAAAAACAAAATGCGTATCTTTAATATATATCTGCTGTGGAGTCCATATGAGTAATCTATATATATAAAAATGAATCCCTATTTCCCCTGGTCACGACATCACGCGTGAACGGCTGCACCGATTTCGCTAATTCTTTTTTTTGTGTTTTTGCTATTGTCAGGAGAAGGTTATTATGCAAGAAAAAATTAAGAAAGTAGAGCGGTAAATTAGAAAATTTAAGAAAACTTAACGACCATATTAACTTTTCTAATGTAACCTTAGCGCTTTTGACGTAACTGTCAGTAGTTTGACAGTTGGCGCTATTGACAGAATGCGCGCTGCAAATTATACCAATTCGAATTCAATATTCATAGTTAAGACAGGACAACGTCTGTCGGGTCAGCTAGTATCAAATAACAAACAAACAACATAAGCGAAGAAAACTTACTTCTAGTTGTTTCATTCTACGTCACAAATTGAAACTCAATCATTATATTAATAAATTACACAGATTATATTAAACAGACTAGTAATCCATCTAAGAAATAAAGCGTAGTTCATTTTAAACCTATTGTTGTCCTTTATTGTCGATTCACGTGGGACGTCTTCGTCCGTTTGTGTTAATATATATGAATATTTGAAGTACTCATCGGTCTTTGAGCATATTAATTGTACGATTACGGTACAATAATAAGGACTATATCATATATCATATTTTGTACTCTTGTGTAACATGAGTAAACATAGTGACTGTTAAAACAGTAAATTAAACACACTAAAATTACATTTATGATTGACACATTGACATTGATTCTATGATTATGACATAGTGACTTAAAACTAACAGGATACAAAAATGGTTCTTAGCTCAGCATTGGGCCATTTCTTAGTTAAGAGGTGGCGCTGATATTATGCTAAGACCGGATGTAATGACGCTCACGGACAACAGATAGTGTTAATACATAAAATAATACAAAAAAATAACTACTATATTTAATAAGAGAAGGTAACAAAATAATGAACCAACGTTAATACTCCAGCTAAGCTATCTGATGTAGCAGAGTTGTATCGATCTCAAATTAATCGACAGAACTCAGGGTTAAAAAGAGTTTTACAGAGACCTAAAGCGATTTTTGCAGTAGGTATTGCTTTTTAAAACTCTTCTCTTGGACTTGTTGATTCCGAATTCTATATCCATGTATACTAAACCTTTAAACCCCTTTCAATGCTGTGTAAACTATTAACTTAATCGATCACCAAAGGGTTAATTTTCCTTACGTGTTTCCGAAGTTGGTAAACAAAATCTTTGACTTATTTAATGCTTTACCTTTCAGGTGAACTTATGTTTCTGAACGAAGCCACACTGCTAAACAACATTCTCACGCGATACAAAAAGAATAAAATCTACGTAAGTAAATGACTCATGTCTAAGTTTGTTTTCAGTGTTTTCACCTTGATTTGAATATTGTACCTACCTTGGGGTGTTACGCGCGTTACTTACTTAAAAATCTGAATACATATTTGGTATTGATCGTAACGAGTTTTCCTCAAGTCACTGTCGCCCGTATCATGTGGCGTGAAAAGTCTCATGGTTTTTTGGTGTTATATGGTTTATTGGAACGAAGTATTATCGCACGTTACACTTCAGACGCTAGCGCGACGGCGCACCTAGACGGAAAAAAGTGTTAGCGCAACGAATAATGCTGACTGCCAGTTGATTTATTTTATTTGCGCCATTTGTGCATTGGATGTTGGCTGTATACTTATTATCTATATATTTCAACTACCAACTATCAAAGATTTTTTTTTATGGTATTGGGAGCAATCGAGCAGACGGGTCACCTGATGGTAAATGACTACCGCCGCCCATGAGCACCTGCAACTTAAAAGTCACAAGGGCGTTGCCGGCCTTTAAGGTGGGAGTACGGAAAGGGGGGAATAAGGGGCGAGGAAGGGAGAGAGGAAGAGGGAAGGGTTAGGGCCTCCGGTAACCTCACTCAATCGGCGAAAAGCAATGCAATCATTGCTTCATTGTCGGTTTTCTGTGAGGCCGTGATATCACTCCCACTGTTAATTTCGAGTTTTTATAATATTTACTATATTTTTAAACAATTTATTCAATCCATTAAATATATTTATATATAGCGAAAGGAACTCGTTCCAATCGGGTGTCCCAAAGACACTTCACGCGATTTTTGTCCTTATTGACCACATTGAGAGTTCAATATTCAGACTGCCATGAACTATAAGGTACCCAAGGAACCCAAGTTCATCCATCATGAATGTGTCCATAAGAATGATTTTGTCACAAGTCTTAATTATTTCTGTATAAATTCACTCTTATTTTTTTCACTCTCTCGTTACCGTTAGGCTTGCTAACTTTAAGCTTATTTTTAATGTCGGATTAGAGTCGATACGATATTCAGTTAAATTACATAGCTAGATAGATAGAAAATTCTTTATTGTACACTGTTACTTTTAAATGGACATATACATAACATAACTTACAAACAGTTAATGATAATACAATGATGAAAATGATAATACAATGATGAACAAATGATGTGAAAAAATGAAATGATAGGACAATGGGCGGTCTTATCGCTAAAAGTGATCTCTTCCAGGCAATGTTTATTTAACGAGAAAGCTTTGACAGTGATTTCCCTCTAATAAAACAAAAATAATAATAACTCCACACATCTCACACACGGCCGTCTGATCCCAAACTAGGTAAAGCCTGTACTATGGTAACCAGATTGCTGATAAACATACTTATATATTACTAAATACATACATATTATAGATAAATTACACCCAGACACACAACAAATTGTCGTGCTCATCACACAATTATTTGTCCTGGGTGGGAATCGAACCCACGACCTCTAGCTTAGCAGTCAGGGTCACTAACAACTAGACCAACAGGCCAGTCTTGTTGTGTATGCCTATATTGTTACGTTTGCCTGAAAGTGTATTCCATAAGCAACGACAATCGTTTCTCGGGATGCTTGTCCCTAACCAATTCCAGACAGAATAGGGTCAAATATCTAGTGTAAGTGTAGGAAAACCGAATAAGTCTCAATTTCCTTTTTATAGTATGCGATACATATTACAATATTATTAAGTCGCCTTATTACGGTTTTTTTAATGAAAAAATATACCCATCATTACAGACATACGTCGCGAATATCCTGCTGGCCGTTAACCCTTATGAAGACATCAAAGACATGTACTCATCAGCCACCATCAAGCAGTACCAAGGAAAGTCTTTGGGAGAACTACCGCCGCATGTTTTTGCCCTCGGTATGTTATTATTATTATTTAAAAGAAACACACTTCTTCGATTAAAAAATGCAGTCAAGCTGAAGTCGTGATCGGTATGTCAGTTTATCAACATCATCATCATTTCAGTCATAAGAGGTACACAGCTGGATGAAGGTTAGAGATAAAACGGATAGCTGTTGGGCCAGATACCGAATATCCGGCCAACCTTGGGGCCGGAAAGCCGAATATCCTATAAGCTGAAACTGCTCGACACACAATTCTGTTGGAAATTATAAAAGTGTAATTTCAGTCATAAGACGTCCACAACTAGACATAGGCCTCCAGAATTGATCCAAAAGGCCAGTTACAAAAAAGAAACACGCTTTAAACTAAAACTTTAAAAGATTGTTTTTTTTTAAGTTTTTCTCAACTATAATTCTTAGTCGTGGTACTCTTTTCTTCTTTTTGATTAGGTTTACTAGAACCAAATTCAAAAAAAGAAAAGAGTTTTACCATCCACCTCCTGGCTTCATCATCGGACCATCGTAACTAAGCCCAATTATTATTATTTTTTTATTATTTTTATAAAAGACAACTTCCGCATTAGGAATTACTCCTGTGTCGCGGGGGACTTTACAAACATAGAAATAACGGACACAAAGAACACCCAGACTCAGGTGGGAATCGAACCCACGACCTATAAGCATAGCGGTCAGGGTCACTAACCACTAGACCAACAGGCCAGTCAAGAAAGCCCAATCTGTTGGACTCGTCAAAACGAATCATATGAGCCCAAAATCGAGGGGTTTACGCATTCACTAAAGATTACTACTATCCACATCCTGGCTCCATCTTCTGATCAGGTCCAAGATGCCAAATTATAATATTATCATCCAAACTACATACTCTTACATTTTATTCCGAAATGACAATTAGTAGTAAGTTAAAGTTGACTTTCATGATAAAAACGATTGAATAAACAAATAGACCGGGATATATGAATAGTGTCCCCAACTTATGTGTTTTATTGAATTTTAATGGTCACAATTTTTTTAATGCTAATTGTTAAGTTGTAGAGGCTATTATTTAGCTATTGCCGATACCTATTTATTTATAGATATATACCTTAAAGACCGAAAAGGATCATTAGGCGAAAAACATCTCACAACGCTATTTGTGGTCACTGAAAAACATCTACAGAAATTCATATTATGGCTCTTATAAAAATGTCCATGACGCTTTGTGGCAATCACAGAATGGCAATATCATGCCATTTAACCACAACGCGTTAAAATACATATATTAGAAATGAGAAATCTAAAGATTTAAATTATTAAAATTACTATAGTCTTAAGTTTTCTCTTATTACTTAATTACTGAATCAACTTTCTACAATAATCATATAATTTATAATCAATACCTAATCATTATCTTTTAATTTATTTGCGACTGTTTAATTGAGTAATATATTAGCTTTTATAATTGGTTCAAAACTTCTAATGCGTCCTAAGCCGATCTTTCCTTTTATATCGGAGCTAATTCACGAATACCTTCATGCCTGGCAAAGGGAAGGAAGTAAATTATTACGGCGTAACTTAGCAAAATAGCCAGGATGCCAGGCAAATGATGAACAAGAGTATGGCACACTCAGAATAGTTCAAAACTAAAGTAACCACTACCTGCCGGTACCTATTACCTACGGTTTCACACGCGTAAGTCCCGATGCCCTGAGAATATCGGGATAAAAAGCAGCCTATGTGTTAATCCAGGTCTCCAGCTATCTACATAGAATAGAATAAACTTTATTGTACACCAGTAAATATTGCTCAAAGTAAGTTTACAAAAGTTGATATGTACAAAGGGCGGCCTTATTTCTTCCATTATCAATCCATCATCCATTATACAAAAGCAATTTCTACCTGGGTTGGAAAAATAATGACCAGTAATATCAAGTTTCATCGCAATCCTTTCAGTGGTTTTTGCGTGAAAGAGCAACAAACATCTATACATCCTCACAAACTTTCACGTTTATAATATTAGTAGGATCACCTACAAGGGACATACTTTACTTTCACCCTTAAATGAAATCTAAAACAAATACATTAACATTTCTCCATGACATTTCAGCTGATAAAGCTTTCCGTGATATGAAATCTCTGAAACAATCCCAATCGATCATTGTCTCTGGAGAATCAGGTGCGGGCAAGACAGAGTCAACTAAATACATACTCAAGTATCTTTGTGATCTGTGGGCTAAAGCTGCTGGACCCGTGGAACAGAAGATTTTGGACGGTAAGTTTAAATGATTATTACAGGTTTAATGTTAAACTAACTGTATTAAATTGCAGCAGCAGGGCTACCTGAGGAAGTAAGGTTTATTTTCGTTTTACGTTCTGACAGTCTTACCGCTCTCACTTCTCTCAGCTGTTGTTGAACATAGACAGTAAGATGGTGGTTTTGGAAATATATCGTGACGATAAAATGGTCATATCTCTCTGGGGTGCAACGCTGATACTTGCTATGCGATTGAAGCCACCAATCCCTTGAAGTCACTGCTGCAACAAACAACTACTCAAACGTCTTCTTCTAGCGAAGTCCACGTTTTGTTAAAGCAATAAATGAAACTGAAAGAAATTGACATTCTATTTTTAAATATCGAATTTATTGGGTTTCGATATTTACAAAAGAATAAACCGAACCGACCGACAACTAGTGACTAAAATTTGAAAAGCATATTCAGCTGGTCAATAATTTTGATTACATTATTTAAAAAAAAACACTAGACCGATTAATATAAAGCTAAATAACTAAGCTTTAAAAAATCAACAAATACAAAAGGCTTAGTATTTTTGAAGTGAAAACTTCTCTAGCGGCGTTGTGCACTTTTTGGGATGGTTAAAAAATGTTAAACTCGCGTCAGGACACGTGACCCTGATGTTCGAATGTCCTCTGTCCTGTCCTCCTGTCCCCATCGAAAATTCGTACGACAGAGCCGAGTTTCTTATATTTACATGTACAGCGTCAGAGAAACATGGAGAGGGAGGGAGGTACAGGGAGAGAGAGCTGAACTCGTGACCGTCACGCTAATAATACATATATAGATCCACTAGAGCTCTTTATTAATTAATGTCACCAACCTGTTAATGTGACGTTTTAAGTTCGTTGTTTCGTTTAAGTTTTCACTTCTGTCGGCAGTCCCATGACTGCCTATTTTTTTAAGTATTCATTTAAATAAAATATTTAATTTAGAATTCTCTTGCTCTTGAGTTTAATTCACACATGCATATGTATGAGGCTTGCAACAAGATTACTTAAAAGTCTTTCTCCCACCTCTGGCCATGCAGTTTAAATAACTTATTTATAACTCGTTAACATAACTATTACATTTTTATTACAACGTTATGATAATCACATCTGTATTTTTAATTTTTTTTTGACTTTATGATCTCGTCTATTACTTACGCCTTTTTAGAACTAAAGAGATATTTTTTTTAATGGAATTGATTAAAAACCATTTCAATTATACCGTTTTCATTCTTGAAAACTGAATAAACTTTGTTCATATACTTTTTTGACTTAATAAATGCTTAGATGGCACCATGCCGCGGATGTATTGAATCGATTGATTGATTTATGAAATCGATTTTCGGCACAAAAATAAAACAGATTTATTAGATTTTAATTATTTATTTACCATCAATTAGGTAAGTAGGGTCGGCAATTTATGGCGAAGAAAATAGTTGTAAATATTGTTGCAGATGTTGTGTGTTACCGGTAATTTGCAATAACAAAAATTATTATGACTATAAATTGAGATAAAAAGTATCCTATCTCTCCAGTTGGACCAAACTGTACACAGTGTGCAAATTTTCATTGAAATCGGTTCATTACTTTAGGAGTTCATCGCGAACAAACAACGTGATACGACATTTTTATAAATAAAAATAATTCGTAGGTATATAGTTTCACGGTTTAGAGAGGCGCACGCTTCTAAACCGGAAGGAGGGCAAGGCCCTTCGCTATCAATGGTGTGGCTGCCTTCTGTTTGAGGGCGGCCAAAGGCTGCAAGGGTTCTCGGGGACTCCTTCCTAGGGTATACCCGAGTCCCTTGCGATAGACTCACTTGTCAATGTGACCTAAAACCGTGTGGTTTTAGTCGGTTCGATTCCGACATATCACTTCACCAATAGCCATGGTGAGGTGATGACCTTTCATTGAGTACGGAGTGACGGTGTGCGAAAATTTTTAATATTGTCATGGTTTAATTGAGAGTCATAATTACCATGAACTTATACTAACTCAAGTTTATTTATTCCTTATTAATTTACTTATCACAGCCAATCCAATACTGGAAGCCTTTGGTAACGCTAAAACAACTCGCAACAACAACAGCTCCCGTTTCGGCAAGTTCATGGAAGTGCACTTCAACAACAAGTACCAAGTGGTCGGCGGCTATATTTCGCATTATCTTCTAGAAAAGTCTAGAATATGCACGCAGAGCGCAGAGGAGAGGAATTACCATGTGTTTTATTTGCTCTGCGCCGGGGCGCCTCAAGAGTTACGGACTGCCTTGGATATTACGAAGCCTGATGACTATTTGGTGAGTTTTCTTTAACATAGGTATTAGAAAGTCTTAAAGAGTTGTGCTCTATAAAGCACATTTTAGTTTCTAAAATAAAAATTCATTGCTAACTATAACATAGGGGTCATCCATAAATTACGTCACACGTTCTGCAGGGGAGGGGGTCAACGAAGTGTGACAAGGGGTAGGGGGGGTCATAAGCTTCGTGACGTCACATGTCAAAATCTAAAATATTAAACACAAAACATTACCTGTAAGTGAAAAACTAAACACGCTACTACACATTTATTAAAAAAAAAAAATAGAACTGCTCTTTTCAGTTCTGGATGTAAAATTTAAAAATATGTGACGTCACACCAGAGGACGGGGCGTCCCATAAATGTGACCACATGTGACAAGGAGGGGGGGGGGGGGTCCAAAAATCATTGAAATTCGTGTGACGTAATTTATGGAGGGCCCCATATGTTATTTTTTATTGCATAACTTATTTTTTTCAAATTTTCTAAAACTTTTCAAGCATAAATTCTAACACAAATTTGTAACTTTCAGAATTCATAGCATTTAGCATCAGATACTAAACTAAATTTCTTAATTAAACTGGTTAAAATTAAACCCCTCAGCTTTTTCGTTTATTTTTCCCTTATAATAACATTAAAGCATGTTGTTCCTATACATAATTACACTCTAGGATGCTAATGAGTTTTTCCAGTATAAAAACACTTTTAACAAAAAAAAAACGTTTTCAGTATCTGAAGAACGGTTGTACTCAGTACTTCACGACGGCCGCCTCGCAGAAGAAAATCGGTGCCAACCGCCAGAGTCAGCAACAGAAAGCCAAGGGAGGACTCAGGGATCCCATACTGGATGATGTAGAAGACTTCGAAAGATTAAACCAGGTATGTTTGTGTATCAGTATTTTGTATGAGTGATCTGAATGTGCAGGTTCGTAGTGTATGTCACATTTGTCTAGTCTAGCCTGGGAGATAATGGGCATTATCCCACTAATATTATAAATGTGAAAGCTTGGATGGATGGATAGATAATAATAATAACAACTTGACAAATCTCACACACGGCCGTCTGATCCCAAACTAGACAGAGCCTGTACTATGGTAACCAGACTGCTCATAAACATACTTATATAGATGGATGTTTGTTACTCTTTCATGCAAAAACCACTGAACCGATTACGATGAAACTTGGTATGTAGATAGCTGGAGACCTGGATTAACGCATAGGTTACTTTTATCCCGATATTTCCAAGGGATCGGGACTTACGCGGGTGAAACCGAATGGCGCTGCTAGTAATAATTATAAAGCAAAAAAAAAAAAATTAAAAAAAAGTTCCACTATCCACCTGGCTTCATCATCCGACCATCGCATGGTAACAAACTTACGACACTTTTGAAAAAAAAAAGTTATCATAACCTATGCATGGAACAATAAAAAGGAGAAAAACAATAGTGACAAAGATTTATATTGACACTACAACCCAGCCGAAAGCCAGAAGTCTAATAACTAAAGTGATCTTCTCAAAGAGAATAGAGGACTGGAGAAGGAATTGTATTGTTCTCTCTCTAATCATAAAGATTTATAATTCCAAAAACTAACTGTGGGCGAAATTTGTGCAATTCATTGTATTGACTTACGTACTATGACAGGTCAACATATATAATGGACGTGTGTCACTTGAAGTAGCCGTTTTCACGAAATTTTTAAAGTTGTAAGACATTGTTTAAAAATTTTAGCTTTCTGCACTTCTTCTATATATAACTGTAAATATTCCAAAATTCATGTTCCTACGTTCGCAAAATGTTCTTAAAAATGCTTACAAAGAATTCTCTTCATATATTAATATATAGATATAAAAACCTTTTCTTCACAAATGTTATAGACATTGGTTTACTTATATTCATGTGTTATCTGTGACCAATAATCTACTTAGCAATTTTCTAAGTATATTCTGATAAATATTATTATACTGATTAGTCTAGGATATAAATGTTATCTTATTCACCGTGGATTATAGTTCATTGAACTTTAGGCTCTATATATTTTTTGTGTGGTCTTTATTCTGTAACTAGCAGCGCCCCGTGGTTTCACCCGTGTAAGTCCCGATCCCTTGGGAATATCGGGATAAAAAGTAGCCTATGCTAACGCATAGGCTACTTTTTCCAATCCAGGTCTCCAGCTATCTACAAATAGTACAAATAAATACACGTGATATTTCGTGATTTTTCCGAGCCCCCTCCCCTTCCTTTCAATACTCGCGTGATTAATGGACGATCCCTTAATCACTCAACTGATCATTATGAAATTTTGCAAACAAGTTGTCAGGGGTACAGAAAAGGATATAGTGTACCTTTCATCCAGAAAGACCTGTGCTGTTACCAAGGGATACAAAAATATCTTTTACGCAAGCAAAGCCGCGGACAAAAGTTAGTCAACAATATAAAGACTTTTTTAATGTTCATGTTCAACAAAATGTTGAAACGACGACATTTTTATAACGTGATCAGAGAATATTGTTCGCCTGGGTTTGTTTTAATGAAATTGAATTCCACTTTTTGTTAAATGAGTATTCTATGACGTTTAGTTTGTAGTTATCCGTTTTCGTAAACGTAGTTAAGTCTTAAAGTACAGTAAAATTTTCTATGCTTTGAATAGGAGACACGTAATGTATAATCACATGCACTGTACCTGATTACATGCCCTTATATACAAGAATTAGTGAAATATATCGAAATTTTGAAATTACTAAAATACATATCAATTTAATATCCTTTTCAGGCATTATCTCGTGTCGGTTTAACCGAGGAGGAGAAGAAATCAGTGTACTCTGTAGTAGCCGCCGTCCTGCACCTTGGGAACGTAGAGTTCGAGGAAGACACCGGCCCTCGGGGTGGTTGCCGTGTGACGCCCAGCTCCGAGCCCGCGCTGGCCATGGCGGCGCGCCTGCTGGGCGTGGACGCGGGCGAGCTGCGCATGGCGCTCGTGTCGCGCCTCATGCAGAGCTCCAGGGGCGGAGCCAAAGGGACCGCCATCATGTAAGTACCAGGGGCCCAGCTCCGAGCCCGCGCTGGCCATGGCGGCGCGCCTGCTGGGCGTGGACGCGGGCGAGCTGCGCATGGCGCTCGTGTCGCGCCTCATGCAGAGCTCCAGGGGCGGAGCCAAAGGGACCGCCATCATGTAAGTACCAGGGGCCCAGCTCCGAGCCCGCGCTGGCCATGGCGGCGCGCCTGCTGGGCGTGGACGCGGGCGAGCTGCGCATGGCGCTCGTGTCGCGCCTCATGCAGAGCTCCAGGGGCGGAGCCAAAGGGACCGCCATCATGTAAGTACCAGGGGCCCAGCTCCGAGCCCGCGCTGGCCATGGCGGCGCGCCTGCTGGGCGTGGACGCGGGCGAGCTGCGCATGGCGCTCGTGTCGCGCCTCATGCAGAGCTCCAGGGGCGGAGCCAAAGGGACCGCCATCATGTAAGTACCAGGGGCCCAGCTCCGAGCCCGCGCTGGCCATGGCGGCGCGCCTGCTGGGCGTGGACGCGGGCGAGCTGCGCATGGCGCTCGTGTCGCGCCTCATGCAGAGCTCCAGGGGCGGAGCCAAAGGGACCGCCATCATGTAAGTACCAGGGGCCCAGCTCCGAGCCCGCGCTGGCCATGGCGGCGCGCCTGCTGGGCGTGGACGCGGGCGAGCTGCGCATGGCGCTCGTGTCGCGCCTCATGCAGAGCTCCAGGGGCGGAGCCAAAGGGACCGCCATCATGTAAGTACCAGGGGCCCAGCTCCGAGCCCGCGCTGGCCATGGCGGCGCGCCTGCTGGGCGTGGACGCGGGCGAGCTGCGCATGGCGCTCGTGTCGCGCCTCATGCAGAGCTCCAGGGGCGGAGCCAAAGGGACCGCCATCATGTAAGTACCAGGGGCCCAGCTCCGAGCAAGTATCCGGAGCCCAGGAGGACTCAGGAGCCCACACACCAAGGTGCTTTTTATGTACTAAAATAATGTATTCCTTATTCCAATTGAGGTGACCGCCTACTACTTTGTCAAAAAATTAGTAAAAATAAAAAACCTCGTAAATTAAATGTATATTTCAGGGTCCCCTTAAAAACCTACGAAGCCAACAACGCCCGAGACGCACTGGCCAAAGCCGTGTACAGCCGATTGTTCGACTACATCGTACATCGCATCAACAGCAGCATCCCCTTTCAAGCCTCCTCTTATTACATCGGTGTCTTGGATATTGCTGGCTTTGGTAAGTTATTGTTAAGCGCCGGGGTTTGGGATTAGAATATCCACCAATTTGTAACAAAGTAGACACAATTTATTAAAAAAATCAGCAATTAAAACAATCTCAGTTACAGTAATTCTCACTATTATTCACTTGTTAACTCGTAGTATCCCTTAAATAGAACTGCAGGCTTAGACAAATGTCAAACGTTTCTTAGCGTTTCCATTTCTAAAAACATTAACGCCCTTATGAAAACGGTAATAAATTGGTAGACAAATATACCCTTGATTTAGAATTCAGAGAACGCTAATTCTATTCGAACTTTCTCTAAAAAGAAGAGTGTTGGCTATGGTTTGTTTTACAAACCACAAGGTGTTTAGCGCGTATTATTAAAGGAGGCGTCCATTAATTACGTGAGGCCTTTAGAGAGGAATGGATCCAAATCTCAGCAAACCACATAATCATATAATATTTACACGAAACTATAAAGTCACTCTTGACCCATGACTCGACATGACAAGTATTCTTTTACTATTTAAGTATTTTATTGTTAGATTTTCTTACTGTTCTTCTAGACTACGTTATGTCTAAGTACTAGTGTTCACTAGTCTTAAATAAAACGAATTAAGGAATTTACGTATTTTTTTTAATACATCCAACGCAATCAAGCGCAGATTTAACACTATAAATATGCAGTTTAATAATTCTCACGTAAGATTAATGGGGAGGGTAAGAGAAATTCGAGCTAAATCTACACATCCGACATCTCATCAAAGGGAAGGAAGTCGAAAAAATTATATATCGCCTCACGTAATTAATGGACGCCCCCTAATAATTGTCAAAGTCGGAAAAGGTAGTTTCGCGTACCTAATGTCTTAAGTTTATTGTAAGTAAAATACCTAGTAATAATGGGCAGCCTACAAAAGTTGCAACGAGTGCATTTTACAAAAATTTGAACAATTAATAGAAAATTATGATCCAGTTATTTAGGCCTGCTCAATTCATACCGAAATTCAACTTCCTAATATAGTTAGCAAGTTATCTCATAGAGAGTTCGTGAACTTTCCCTACAACTCAACACCCCCCTGAAATTTTCTAGGACATTGTGTAAAGTTCTATAGACTATTAGTTCCGTTATTCGTCAAAAGATGGCGTGCGTCTCAATGTAGGTAATCGCAACCAACCAAATGGAACAAAGCTAGATAACTTTTTTGGTTCGATAGATATCGTGTTCACTTCATTCGTGTTATTATCTGAAAATCCTTAATATTCTTATCATATAACTTACTGGAAACCATTTCTCATCCACAGAATATTTCCAAATGAACAGCTTCGAGCAATTCTGCATCAACTACTGCAATGAGAAGCTCCAACAGTTTTTCAACGAGCGTATCTTGAAAAACGAACAGGAACTGTACAAGCGCGAGGGACTCAACGTGCCTGAGATCCGATTCGTCGATAACCAAGACTGTATAGGTGTGTATACTATTGATACAAGGCAAAGAAAGCCAAATGCCAATTTACATGCTCCATTTTGTTAGTGGCGATTTATTGTAATACCTACATACTAAAATAAATTTTACATACGAAAGTATCTTTGTGGTAATGTTGTTGCATTATAAAGCTTGTATTATGTGGTGTCTAGATGTTGAAGTATAATTTATAGTTTATTAAAGTAAAAATGTGTTCTCATGTAAGTGAAATGTAAATTTCTTTATTAGAAAATAAACTTTTTAACCAGAAATGTCTTAAAATACAATTTACATAACTCAAAGAAAGAAAAATGAGGTATATTATTACACAATGGATATGAGCGTAACTAATCACATAAGTCGGTACGAATAGGTGGTTTTAAGTGATCATTATCCGTCACTACCCACATAAAATGTACTATATAGGATGTTACAGAAAGGTGTGGTTGTGTACTTAGTGATCGTGAATTTTGTTTGCTAATTCCAGCGCGATAACATGAGCGATTACTGAAATTTCTGGAGACTTACTAGATATTAGGGACTTATTTGATAAATAAGTTTGACATTCTAGTTTGATCATAACTATCAAAAAATTAATGTAAGCTCAACAAACGTATAATTCGCCTTCAGTGAAAAACGTTTGACATTAATTCTTTGTTCATGGATTGACATGCATGCATGCATGCATGTTCCAATAGATACTGCCCGACTTTACTTCTCATTATGTGGGCTATGATTCCATTTTATCCAACGTACATCGTGTAGTTAGAAGTATTTTATTGCATTAACCAGTGCTAAATATTTGCAGATTTAATTGAGAGCAAGAACCATGGCATATTCCATTTACTGGACGAAGAATCTAAACTGCCTAAACCAGAGTTTGGACACTTCACACATTCTGTACACAAACAACTCGGTGTTAACAATAATAGGTAAACTTTTTATATTTTGATAAGTATCACATACCTTTGAAGAGTCGGCCTGTGATCATAACCGAAGTGCAACCTGCTCGAAACGTCAGGAAATTCAAAAGTTTATAATATCCTATTGATCGCGTTAATTCCCATAAACATTTGTACTGAATCACTATAGCTGAAGAGTTTTTTTTGTTTAAACGCGTTCTAATCTTTTTCACTACCAATCTTTCACACAAGTCGAGCCCACCGCGTACGTCCGTTCATGCCTTAAGTGCGGAGTGGGCCTGGTCTACTAAGAGGTCGAAATTTGACAGTAATTTATTAAATTATTTATCACATACCAACGGTCGTCAATAGGTAAGAAACAAAAACGAAGGAAATAGCTTGATAAACAAATGAGAAAAGGGTGACTTCAAATAAATATTTTTTTTTGTATAAAATTGCTCATCTTTAAAATCGTCGGGTTATAAAAAATAATACCATATCTGCTATTGAACTGTTTTGCTTTTAGTAATATATATATAATAGCCAACTTTAATTTTTAATTTAACTAAATGACGTATATTTCCAGACTGCAAGTACCGCGCACATCTCGACTAAAAGCCCACCGTACACTACGTGATGATGAAGGTTTTCTGCTGAGACATTTCGCTGGAGCTGTGTGCTACAACACGGTAAATAAATAAACAACAAGTATAAATAAAAAACCCGACTGCGTTAAAAATATTAACTAATAAACGAAAAGTTTAATATATTTTTGTAATCATCTCTTAAAACCCTTTATTTTGATACCCCACTCAATAGGTTTGGGAGATAGAACCTTTTTGAAAACATACTATATTGGTGCAAAAAATCCGCCATTTTGATTTTTTTTAATTTTAATACTCACCCAGTGACACTCCATTTGCTCAATGCAAATTGACGGGCCTTTTGCTCTAGTGCATAGTGATCTTAACTGCTGAGCCTGAGGTCGTGGGTTCGATTCCCACCCACCCATAAAAAATACAATCAGCAATAATACAAATTCCTTTCTTTTACAGAACCAATTCATAGAAAAGAACAACGATGCATTGCACGCCTCTCTGGAGTTCCTGGTCCAGGAGTCGCGCAGCGCCTTAGTACAACAACTGTTCCTAACAACTGACAATAACAATGCTAAAGGAAAACTCAACTTTATTTCTGTCGGAGCTAAGTTCCAAAGTCAATTGTCTCAGCTCATGGACAAGCTGAAAGAGAATGTAAGTAACATGAATATCTATAATTGTATGGTTATCTATGTCTATTGGGTCATCTGATCTGTGTCTATAATTTAATTTTCAATTTTATGTATACAGTTTAAAAATATAACGATTTATTTACTATAGTCGCCGTAAGATACTCGTTTACTTTAAAATGATAAAAAATTCTACTATTTGTAGCACACAATGCTACAAATTATTCGTATATCTAGTTTGATAATGTCAACACAATTGTAAGACGTAGATCACAAGCCGTAAGATTAATATTGACATACATAAAAAAGCGAGCTAAGCACGGGTAGCAGAGACATCTTCAACAATCATCAACATATTTGAATCAATTTACACAAAATCTTAACAAATTATACACCTAAACCTTCCTCACGAATCACTCTGTCTATTAGTGAAAACGGCATGAAAATCTGTTCATTAGTTTTTTCAGTTTATCGCGAACAGACAGACCGGCCAGGGACTTTGTTTTATAATATGTAATGATAACATTTCTGGCAGAGTAATATAATAATAAAATATCAATTTTGTTTAGAAACTGTCCTACCGCTAAATACGGCCTTCGGTCCCATTAAAGATCTCAATATTAAAGGGGCCATAGCCAGAATAGAAAACGTTTAAATTTTAAAATTAATACATAAACAGCAAAACAAAAATCTCAACAAACACAGGAACTATTTGTTTCTATTAATTTGAAATTAACTTGTATTTGCTGAAATATAGATAACTATTGCCCAAAGTCAAGCTCGAAAACTAATAACAAAAAGCGCGTTACGACCGTGACAGGACTCGAACCTGCAATCTTCGGATCCGAAGTCCGACGCCTTATCCATTAGGCCACACGGTCTTGTTTGGAGGGTAGCTATTTATCAGTTGCTT
Source organism: Euplagia quadripunctaria (assembly GCA_963859945.1). NCBI lineage: Eukaryota > Metazoa > Arthropoda > Insecta > Lepidoptera > Erebidae > Euplagia > Euplagia quadripunctaria. Next base: position 21,546,952 of record OY982567.1, read on the forward strand.
TTATGGTCTAATATTTTCTTGTTTGTCAAGTGTCGATAGTTAAAAGAAATATAAAACAGTGAATCATCTCATTATCGTCATACCAACTTTTACAGACTGTTATTTTTTTATCAATTAAGGATATTCGGTTTTACTCACGTGTATATTATATTTATGCTCTTCACATTCACTTAGGTTTGCATCAGGGATGTTATGGAACTCCGTAACCGTAACCGAAACTTTCGGATATCTGAAATAAAAATCTATCCGTAACCATAACCGACATAAAAGTTTCGAATAATTTCGGATAGAGGTGGAGTCTTAATAATTTATTTTATCATAATCATCAAGATGCAATTACATATTTTATAATAATTGTACATATTCCGACCATTGCTTATTTTTTCTTGTGATTTTACTACCAAATAATAACCTAGAAATAATACTACGTCATTACCTATCTGTATTTTCCTGTTTCATTCTTTAAAGATCTAATATCCGTAACCGAAACTATCCGATAATCCGAAATAATCTGATATCCGTAACCGTATCCGAAACCGGTATAACATTATTCATATATCCGTATCCAGATCCGAAATTTCATATCCGTAACATCCCTGGTTGGCATACAACTTTACCATTCCCAACAAACATATTTTTAAACTCAAATTTTATATTTAAAACTACAAATTATATGTAGTAATAGCAATTACCTTTTGAAATGGTTTATTAGAAAACCCTTTTTAAAAGGTAACTATTTTTTTATGAAATATACAATAGATATACATTCCCTAACAAAAATTGCGTAAAATAGTGGCACCAGATAGTATTAGCGTGCATTAATTTAGTAAGCATCATCTTAATATTAAACCAGAACATACAATGAATGTCCGAGTAAATATATGTTGTCATAGTTTGATACAAAAACTCTAATGTATAACATCTTCTGTTTTTGAGAAAATTCATAAAAACTAACATGCATAATTTTTAGTTTTTTTCTTAGTTTTTGCACAACCGTTAACATGTTTTTGAGGGTACTCATTATCAGCACTACTTGACCATTAACGCGACAAGAACCGGTTGCTCTTAAATGTAGTTTCATATTACAACTCATACATAAATCTATATATAAAGTGACAATTATGGTCACTTTGAAAGCATGAATTGCACTTTCAATATTGATCCTTGAAGAATGTCTACACGCACAAAAACGTATTCTTTAAAATCTCTTTTTTTTTTTTTTTTTTTTTTTTTTTCCACTGAGCTTTCCTGTTGCATCTATGTGAATTGTATGCCAAGGAACGCTAACCTTTGGGATGGGATGTAACTCAATTTGTTGTTTACCACTACTTGATTTAGTTATTTTTCAACGAATTTTCTAACATATTTTGACATGTTAGGAAACCAATAATGTTGCCTACCTTTTTTAGAACTAGTTAACGCGATTACGAACATTGGGTCTTATTTCACCCTCCGATATTTGGTAACTTAAAAACTTTATTCGACGTTTAAGAAACGCACATTTTTTAGATGGAATGAAAAACCGGTATTACTTAGGGTTTTTAAAATTGTATGTAACCTTTCTAAGTCTTGTTCTATGTGCGTCCCAGGTGTAATTAAATCATCCATATAGACGATTGCATAAGAATGTGCTAGGTCTCCTAGACCCGTGTCGAGAGCTCTTCGATAAATAGTAGGGGCACTACGCAAGCCAAACGTCATAGCTGTAAATTCATAGTGAGCGTCGGGGATGATAAAAGTCTTTTCTATATAATTTGAAATCACAATTATGGGTATTCGGTGAAAGCTGTTAGCCACGTCTAACCAAGATCCTAGTTTCTAGCGTTAACCTTTGAACTCGGTCACTCATTAGAAGTAGGGGATAGCGATCAGGGATGTTATTGGAATTCGCTTCTCGGTAGTCTACGCACATTCCATCCGTGCCGTGTGTATTTATTTTAAAATGAATAGTATCGGACTAGAGAAGGTCTAATGACTCCGCTGTCTGCGTAGGGCACCAACTTCGTGCGCTGCATAAAGCCGAACTCGCGCATGGTGGGCCGCTCCACGGAGAGCGCGCTGGTGCTGACGCAGCTGCAGTGCAGCGGCACGGCGGCGGTGCTGGAGCTCATGGAGCACGGCTACCCGTCGCGCGCGCCCTTCCACGACCTGCACCACATGTACAAGCGGTTCCTGCCGCCCAAGCTGCAGGCGCTCTCGCCCAAGATCTTCTGTGAGGTGAGTCCGATCACATAAACGTTTACTAAAACTTTCACTTATTCTTGTTCGATTGTTTTTTTTTTGAAGTGACAACTTCTTTAGGCACGTTTGTGCACTTTTTCTATGGGGAAAAAGCACTGAACTCGTTACCGTCACGCTAATAATACACATGTTGAGTTCTGTTGTTGTGTTTCCGACCTGCCAATGTCATGTTTTAAGTTCGTCGTTTCATATAAGTTTCCACTTCTGTCGGCACTCCCATGACTGCCTATTTTTTTATTTATTATATAATTATAACAAAATAAATGAAAAAGCTGTTTATGTTTGACAATATTTGTAAACTCTCCGCCATACAGATAAAATAATACAAAATTTTTCTCAAAACTTTGCCATACTATTTAAGACATTTCTTTATCAATACAAAAATTGCAGGTTATTCTATCTCATTCTCTCACAAGCTAAATCCTATTTATGAATATGTTTGTTGCTTTTCAAAGATTATAAGAAACACTGTATACTTGTATTCTATCTTATTCTCTCGCAGGTTAAATCCTATTTATAAATGTTTGTCTCTTTTTAGTGTGAGTTTTTCGTTTCATCGAATTTCAAATCACAACGATTCTAAAGAAATTTCACTTCAAAAAACTTTTTAAACATTCATTTCACTATAAGTGATATCATTCTTCACAGGCAATGGTCCACAGTCTCGGTCTATCAGACAAGGACTACAAATTCGGAGTGACTCGCGTGTTCTTCCGCCCAGGGAAGTACTCCGAGTTCGATACGATGATGAAGTCTGACCCGGAAAACCTCAAGGCCATAGTGGACGCCGTGCTGTCGTGGCTCGTCAAATCCAGGTGGAGGAAGTCGATATTCGCCGTGCTGTCTATCATCAAATGTAAGTTGTATAGAGAGTAATACAATACTAATTCCATAACATTGTTATCACAGCTCTTGAAGGAATTAGGGAGCACAGTTGATTTGAAGTGATAACCCTCATGAGTCAAATATAACTTGGGTTCTCTAATCAACTTTTCTTGTAACATATAATTTATATTAATTATGATACTTTCAAATTAATTATTATCAACATTATTATCGTATTAACAATATTACTTGTTCGATAGTAACACTGTATTACCCCACTAATATTATAAATGTGAAAATTTTGATGGATGGATGTTTGTTACTCTTTCACGTAAAAACCGCTGAACCGATTGCGATAAAACTTAGTATGTAGATAGCTAGACACCTGGATTAACGCATTCGCGATACTCCTACGGGATCGGAACTTACGCGGGTGAAACCGCGGGGCGCTACTAGTTTTTAATAAATCTGATTTATCGATTCGTATATCGGTAATACTAATTAATCAATAATCACATTGTTTATTATCAAAAATCATATTTTATTTACAATTCAAATATGTACCTAGGTAGGAAACCTAGATTGAATAAGCTAAGGACTAGCTAACTATACTATAGCTCATTATTTAAGATAATCAGTTATTAAGAAATAATCCTTATCCGTTTACAGTAAAGAACAAAATAGAGTACCGTCGCAAATGCCTTATTCTCCTGCAAAAGACAATCCGAGGGTACCTTGTCCGACTCAAGCATCGACCTCGGATCCGCGGTTTCGCCAAGATCAACGCGCTGCAAAACAACCTCAAAGACATGGAGGCTGTCACCTCGCAGCTCAAGAAGGAGAAGGACAGCGCGCACAAGAATATCGACAACTTGAAGAATTCTATCAAAAACGCTTGTATTAGCATTAAAGTGAGTATCGCTAGGACCAACAATAATAATTGAATCCAACAAGAATACACGCAAGCAACCTCCACTAGTACTGGCAACCCTCGCGTGTTACTAGGTGAATAATAATAAATTAAAAATTTAAAAAACCCCCGACACAAAATAATAAAAATAGTATGAACGGCCATCTTGGATTTGAAATTTATCATAGTGTATAGTATTCTACTAGTTAAGCCCTTTCATTTGATACCCATATTGAGGTAGTTGTGATAAAATGTGAAATCCGTCATTTTATGGCGGCGGCAATCTTGGGCCGATTTTCATCAAACATAGCTAAGAACACGCCCGACTAATTCACCTTTCAAACAAAAAAAAAAACAAAATCAAAATCAGTTCATCCGTTCGGGAGCTACGATGCCACAGACCGACACACACACGAGACACGTCAAACTTATAACACCCTGTCGTTTTTACGTCGGGGGTTAAAATAAAATTGTATAAAAAAAGTATTACTATGTGTCAAATCTACAAAAAGAAACTCCCACTGACCGAATAGCGTCTATTCACTTACTTAGAAGAATGCAATGCAGATTATCATTTCAACTATTTTCTCTATGATAATGCACGTCTTATCTTTGGAGTCGACAACTAACAATGAGATTATCTTATTTAATGATTAGATTGACAATTAGAATAGTTTAGATTGAAACTAGACGATAATACTAACTTCTTTTTATAGGCAAACGAAAAGATGACTCGTAGTGAAATCGACCAGCTGTTCTCAAAACTCACGAAGGATGTCGAATTGCAAATGGTAGCACTACAAAAGGCTATGATTGACCAAAAGAACAGGTATGCTGCTATATTCTTAGCAATAAGTGAAGCTTTTATGCAAAATATATCAATACAAATAAATAAAATTTAAGCGTGTTTGTAATTCTATAATAATATATTTTTTAAGTTCATACAGTTATTTGCACGATACCTATGCCTAAAAATCAGTTTTTAAGCCTTAGTTATCTACTAACTAAAATATCTAAATGTTGCAATCACAGTAATTTAAATGTTTACAGAGATGAGCAAGAGCGTTTACGTAAGATGGAGGCGGAGATGCGAGCAGCTGAGGAAGCCAAGAAACGTGAATTGGAAAAGCAAAGGCAGGAAGAGGAACACCGCAGGCTGTAAGTATTACATAATAAAACATGTTAATCAGGACTTAACCCGATAATAATCTACTCGATCGATGAAATTCAATGGAAACATATTTTGTTATAAGTTAATGTTACCGCGATAATTTACCATTTTCACATCTAATGTGCAAACCAATTGCGCATGTTTAAAATTAATTAGTATTGTTACGGAAGTCCAAATTAACCCACGGGCGCCATCTATTGACAAATCATATAGGGTTACGATTACCTGAATTGAGACGCACGCCATCTTTTGACAATAAACGGAACTAATGGTCTATTTATAGAATGTCCACAATGTATTAGATGATTCCGGAGGGGTTTGGAGTTTTCGGGAAATGTCACGAAATCTCTATGAAAGAACGTTCCGAGTATATAAGGCATGGCAGTATTAGTTGAATTCTCGTTGAGCGATACTGCGAGTTACAAGTGAGAATTGAGTGGAAATTGTATCTGTGTACTTGTAATAATTGTGTGTTTGTGAATTATTAAAATAAATTGTATCTATTTTGGTAATAGATTGGTGTACCTTTCCAACCCAAAGCAACCTCTACGTTTTTGGTCGTTTTTTATTTTTAGCCTTGAAAGGGAGACGGCTTTTAGCTGGAAGTATTTGTACGCATTTTCTAAAATACTTTAAAGTTTTACAATTTACAACTTTACTCGATTTTTCATAAAATGTTCTTACTGAGCTTATTTTTATTGTTATTTTAACTATATTAACGCTTTATTCGCTTGTCTCGTTAGCCCAGTGTGTTATACAATGTCGTGCGTAGATTTAAGGGTTCGGATCCCCCAAATTCTCAAATCGGGCAATATTGGGTTCTTTGCCCAAAACATACTCGGTTGCAATTTTTGAATTTGGAATTATGCCCGATACATTGAAATAGGTTAGCTTCCAACTCTTTTTAAATATTCCTAACCTTTCGGAGAAACAGGCATATCCTCATTGTGTAGACGTTTATCAACATGATAAACAGCTACACAGTAAAGCTATGTTATTGTTAAGCGAGTTATTTGTTTATATAGTGGTACAAAACACAGATTTATACATAAATTCTCGAGATAATAGCGTTTGTAGAAATGAACAAAGAGATATATGCTCGTAATGTTGTCAGTAAGGCGGAGATGGAGGCCCGGCGCAAGGCGGAGGAGGCGGAGCGCCTGCGCCAGGAGGAGGCGGACCGCCAGGCCGCGGTCAAGCTGCAGCTGCAGATGGAAGAGGCCGCCAAGCTCGACCAGGAGAACAGAGAAAGGTAATGCTACATTTATTAGCGAGACAGCCTTGTCTACAGTTCACCGATCTTAGGTGCTTTTGTGGTCTTTCGAAACTTCTTTAACCCACAAACATAATTATGTATATGACTAGTAAGAAATTTCATTTTGAGTTTTAACACAATAATTAATAGGAGTGAAACGAGTTCTACAAAAGTGAAGCGACACAGCCTTGTGTGTATTATATACACAGTATATTACCGATTACACGAAATATTTACAGAGGCACGTTTTTGTGGTCCTTCGAGCCTACTTTTTTAATTTTTCAATACTAGTCAATAATTCACCGTTGAAAAGTAACACAACAACTAATTACTACAAATTTTAAACTTATTCTGCTAGCAGGTTGTTTGTTAATGATAAGAAATTACTATGAATGGTGACTATGAGCAGGCCACTCGATGTACTTACGTGCGCTAAACACCTCCCGGCCGCTCGACCGCTGGCGGACCTAATACGCCGTCTCGCGCAGTGGGTACCGACAGCTGCATCGAGCGCTCACGTTTTTATTTTTAAATTTTAAAGTACAAAAACGTAATTCGAAATCGTATTGATATACTTATAAATACTTTAAATACAGTCAAATTCACGGTGAAAATTGACATGGTTTCTGATAGTTTATGTGCTGTATATGGATGTAGATCTAGTAATGTATGATGATATAATATAGTAGTATAATGATGTAGTTTTTTCTTGTCTATTTTTTTTGCTATTTTGGTTTCTTGAGACTGAATTTAACTGTTCTAATAATTTATTGATGTTTCTCGTTAGAGATTTGGTTAAGCGAGGTCGCGCTTTGGTGATAATTTTTTCGTGGTACCGTGCATTCGTTGTTAAGTGTTTCGTATTAGTAAACTTACGGGGTATTCAGTGTTACATTTTTCTAAGTCTGTAATAAAACTTCACTTAATTAACATAGGCTTTTTTTTTATAAAAATATAGATATTGAATATTACATAATAATAATTATAGTTTAAAATACTAAAAAACACGCTTTTATAGAAAATTCAACTAAAAAAAATAAAAAATTTATTCGAATTATTGCATTGTCATCGGTCTTTGACACGTGTGCAAAATTTGAATGAAATCAGGCCGTTTAAAGTGGGTCAAAATCGCGCCCAAAGGAGTCGGTTACAAACATACAAACAAACATACAAGTGAAGCTAATATAAAGCGTGTAAAAAGAGGTAGCCCTAAACTCACTTACGGCAACGCAACCATACGCTATTGCGAGGCAATAATAATCGTGTTTTAAGTACATTTAAGATCAGTTTCGCATGCAGCGATCGGCGCTCGGAAAGAGTAGGTAATTAAAACGGTAGGTATGGACGTTTTTGTAGGGAGTGATTTATCTGGTACGTAGTAACTACTTAGTAATCTGTGCTATGACGACAGATGTTTTGTGATGGCCTTTAGAAAATATGCGTTCTCGAGCTTATTAAAGTAGCCTTGCTTTAAAACGCTGCACTTGTAATACACATTAAAGACAATACGTTTGCCTGAGGGAAGTAAACCATATTAACTTGCAAAACTTGTGAAAGAACCAAATGTACTGAAAATCGAGCTAGGACCAGGCCCCTCTCCTCTCCTACGTATTTGTTTATACTGCCCCCAGCCCACCAACGCAATCGTTATAAAAGTAGGGTCAGTATACCAGTTAATAAGTGTCCGATGTTTAAGATTCAAGGATATTTCGTTTTATAACAAAAAAAACTGTCAGTCGTAGGACTGCACGTCAGAAGTGAAAACATACCTTCACAATGTATTTGCATATACATACACACACACACATATCTGTATATATATAATTAGGTTGAAAATAAAAAGTAGGTAATGACATATCTAAATGTATACATAGGGTACACTGGAAGTTCTGCGCTCCTGGCCGCTCATAAATGTTTGAATTTCGAATGTTATATTTTTTAAATATAAGAAACTTGGCTCCATCTTACGAATTTTCGATCAGAGTCACGTGTCCTGACGCGAGTTTAATATTTTTTACCCATCCCAAAAAGTGCACAACGCCGCTAAAGAAGTTTTCACTTCAAAAACATAGCATCTTTAAACCTCTGGCCCGTGGCCAAGATTTAGTAAAAATCTTAGACAGAGGGAGAAGTAAAATGTTCTCCTTTCTGTTACATTGTTGTGTGTGTACAGCTCCCGTAACGTAACACTGTGTGTGTATTTAAATTGTTTTCATTTTGAAATAAACCTTCCCACACTACAAAAAAGACTGAAATAAATTAAATTATAAATTGTAACTATATAGTACATGTAATAGGGCCAAAAATGAAAGTGAACGTTTCTGTTCCAGGTTAGAGCAGGAGAGGCGAGACCACGAAATGGCTGTGAGACTGGCTAAAGAAACTAATGGACACGTGGAAGGATCACCGCCACAACTACGCAGGTATGTTGACTTCAGATTTGAACGGCTTATTTCGATAGTCGCCTAATCTTCATAAACAAGACAAGTATTACCTGATATACGACTGTTTTTTAAAGTGTTCTACTTAAAAGAAATTGCATGACTGTCTAAGTTATAAAACAATTTATATATATTTATCTATTGTTGTTTTGACCCTGGCAACTTCCTGATATAGGTTTAAAAGTCTACTAAAAAACTACGTTTTTTAGTTATCGGTCAAATCGCCTGAAAATTTGCAATTGTGTATGTTTTGTGTTTTTGTACGTCAAATAAATCTTAATGTATGACAAAGTGAATACAAAAAATATAATTATATAATGTATTTTTGGATTTTCATAAATTAGGGCGACGACAAGATGGGGTTAAAATAAATAAATTAAAAATATTTTTAAAAGGGTAGGCAATCGCATAAAATATCACTACGACAAAAAAAAATTGTATTTGAAAACAAAAATAATAATTAAACAAATAATTCGTTAAAACAAGAAAATATCAGTCTCTTCGCCGTTAGAGCAATAAGTGGCATTATATTTTGCCGGTAAAAAAAAATACGGCGAACATACCTCTACAGTTTCGTGGTTGGGGCAAAGAGGCACTGTTTTCTTGTTTGAAAAAATAAACGGAAAACGATATTACTGTCGTCTAACAATTTGACTGTCTACCTTTATAATATCGTGGTCATACCAAAATGTCCGATAACATATTTTTTTTTCAAAAGAGGTTAGTTAAACTTTTCTTATTATTACGAAGGAAATCACTGTAAAATAAGTATGTATGACAGTCACACTTGGCCTGCTATTCTTGCTCTTCTGTATATAGCTTTAAACAACATACTCGTACGAATACCGACTTTATACGTTTTCTTAATGCAGTTGTTAGTAATAAGTAAAAGGGTACAAAAAAACGGGAATTTCTTAAAAAATAATTATTGCAGTCATTTACGCTTTATTAGCGTACTGTCGATGATTTTGGTTGCCGGACCTCCGTCTGTTGGCAACACGGGACTGGTTATGAAAAGGCTGGCCGATGCTTGTTTGAAAATTGTAAAAGAAATCTTAATTTAAATATTTTTTATTAATTTTCGTAGGGTCGCCAAGAAATTTATAACCATAGTTTGAGTTATTTATTAGAAAAATGTTGTGTGTTACAGTGTTACAATTCTGTAACACTAGTCAAACTATGAAGTAAGAGTACTTACTAACAAGTTTTTCAATTTTCTTAAAAGTTAAATAAATAAGAGATTCCTATTCCTTTTTGTACAGTCATATCCCTGAACATTAATAAAACGTGTATAAGAGTGTTCGACTACAACTAGCGTATAAGTAATATTGTAATATGTTCGCACAGTTTCCCTACAATGGAGTCAGTCAATGGAGAGAATAAATTGAACAGGTACTGAGTGAGATAGACTAACGTTTTCTCTTTTGCACGCTCCGATAATAGCCCTCTTTCAATTATTGATTATTGTACCAATCATGCTTATTATATTTTTAAATAAACCATAACAAATATATTTGATTTAATTTTTTTTGCAGTGATTAAATGTAACTAAAATTATGTGTAAATCTTGGCGTCATTTAAATACGAAATAAATATAAATTAGAGTGAGAATCCATGGGGTATTCTTTAAGATTCACTTTTCTTATTTTGTTTGGATGATTTCACTTATTACACAGTAAAAATTTTGCCATGATGTGTTTCTTGTAACTGTCACAACAATGTTTCAGATAAATAGCATTTTGAAAGTTGTGAGACAAGAATATCTAGTACCTTATTTACCTATTTCTATTTTAAATCATTCACAAAAACAAAATCGAGAAGCAATCTACTAGTATAAATAACAATCAAATTATTTTTATTGAGTCAAATATAGTTGAAAGAGGTTCCTAAAATTGGCATACTAACCGCTAACATAGAGGCTGTCTGCTTATCTCTTCTTTCTTGCACGAATTTGCGTACCTAACTGTGTATCTTAGTTTGTTGAATTAATTTCTACTAAATATATTTTTGTCCATATGTAGATTTACAAAAATGATATACTCATTTTATTTAATAAATTCAACGAAATATAACTGCATATGTTTGACAAAGTTAGCTCTTATTATAAAGTTTAATAAATTTACTAATCTTTTACAATCACATGTATTTCGTACACATAGGATGATATATAAATAGTTTAGAATAGGTTTCGCAAGAATTTCTTTGTTAAAATAAATATCATGATAAGATGCTTTAAAAAATAGCGAATAGTTTACAATAGGTTTCGCAATAATTTCTTTTTTAAAATAATATCATGATAATATGCTTTTAAAAATAGCGAATAGTTTAGAATAGGTTTCGCAATATTTCTTTTTAAAATAAATATCATGATAAGATACTTTTAAAAATAGCGAATAGTTTAGAAGAGGTATCGCATAAGAATTTCTTTTTTAAAATAAATATCATGATGAGATGCTTTTAAAAATAGAGAAAAGTTTAGAATAGGTATCGCAACAGTTTCTTTTTTAAAATAAGTATCATGATAAGATGCTCTTAAAATAGCGAATAGTTTAGAATAGGTATAGCACAAGAATTTATTTTTTAAAATAAATATCATGATGATATGCTTTTAAAAATAGCGAATAGTTTAGAGCAACAATTTCTTTTTTAAAATAAATATAATGATAAGATGCTTTTAAAAATAGCGCACTACATAGTAATCATCTCATCAACTTTGCTTCAAGTTCTATAAGTCAACACACTACACCAGGTAACCGCGACTAATAGACGTTTCACTCTTGTCTACTGTTTCATTATATTAAGTAGTACCTCGTAGGCCTATATCACTCGATGTAGTTTTGCGCGCCAAATACCTACCGTCCGCTGGCGGACCTCTTACGCAGTCTCGCGCAGTGGGTTGCTGACAGCTGCATCGTGCGCCTACGCTTTTATTTTTAAAGTACAAAAAACGTAATTCGATATCGTATTGATATATATTCTTTAAATACTGTAAAGTGAAAATTGACATGGCTATTTATGTTCAGTATAAGAATATAAATAAAGTAAGAGTAAAAAAAGCCTTTATGTACTTTTAAAAATTAACCTTTAACCCTCAAATTATTCATTAAAGCTTTTGGTAAGCTTTAGAATATTTTTCACCAAACAGTTTAATAATCGAGATTTTAGAAAAGGGATTATACATGTAGGATTTTTGTATCCTAAAACATTGGAATTGAAAAATAAGCGTTAAGTACTTAATTTGAATAACATTTGTAATTTTTTTATAAAAACATAATATTGAAGAGGTAACCCTACACACGTTTTAAAGTCCAGAAAGAGTAGGCAATTAAAACGGTAGGTATCGATATTTTTGTAGGTATTGATTTATCTGTTACGTAGTAATCTGTGCCTCGTAGCATATTCATTTTTGTACTAAAATTAAGGACTCTTAGTTTTTATAAATTTTATTGATGTTTGTGATTGTAAAAGATTTAAAATAAAAAGTAGTTTTAGGACATGCAGTACTTTGCATGCTGAATAATATCACGGTCGGCGGTCGCAATATAATCACGCAAGCGCTTTGTTTTGGTCACCCGTATTACATATACGAACGTATACATAATTTCGATTCCTATTACGTAATTTGTCTTTTAAAGTATTTCGTCTGTATTACTTAATCCTCGTTTAACAAATATGCTTAAGTACGATAGTTCTAATTTTAAAATGAGTGCAAGGAGACTACAGTTAGTAATGAAAAATATTTTGTGCTATATTTTATTAAAAACCAACTTCTTAAGAGTTTGAACTTCAATTGAATTATGAATTTTAAGGGTACCAAGCTAATATCAGCACTAAAATCTTTCGTCCTACATATGTAGTTTAAAATATGGTCTCTAAGAAGTTGTAATTCACAAGAATTTCTTCTTCGTTGTTAACTGTAGCTTGATACACCTAACAATATTATAGTTTGTAGTTAATTAATTAACCAACCTGACATTGCAAAACATTCGAAGTCCACTGAGTTTTTGCTACGTATTATACAGGTCTGAACGCGTCCGAATGCAGCAAGCTATACAAGGCAAGCAAAAGTACGACTTGTCTAAGTGGAAGTACTCCGAGTTGCGTGATACTATTAATACTTCTTGTGATATTGAGTTATTGGAGGTGAGTCGTGTTTTTTATTATTAATATTGAACCAGCCGACGAGATAACAAAGTAGATTTATTTATTTTTGTCATTTTTAACAACAAATTGATGTAACAACTAGGACTGCATACTTACTTTCTTTTTATATTAATGCCAATTTAAAAAAGATATAAATCATTTAAAATTCAATAGGATATGTTAAAAACATAAAATTTTAACTAAAATAAAATAAAAATACCATATTTTTATTTTATTTTAGTTTTTGGTTCTATACCAAAAGGGACAGGGAAACTAAACTAACACGTCTACCTGTCAAGTGGCTGTCTGTCTGTGGCTAACAACAATCCGATTCAAACGGATCCAAGCTACGTGTTAAATTAACTTTTTAAAGTATCACCGCCTTCAATTTGCCTAAATAATGATAAATTGTAATAGGCTGTATTCATTTCAAAATGTTTCACCCTTAGAGGTGGAATATTTTGTTAAAAAAACCAATTGCATTTTTTTTTTTTAATAAAGATTACTAGTAACTTTGGTCACACATCACTAGTAACCTCGTTAGCTAAGCTTAAAGCTTGTGGTAGGAGTGGGTTCACGACGGTAGTGCACTGGGTGGGGTTCGAACCCGCAACCACTTGATCGCAAGTCCGACGCCTTAGCCATTACGCTACTGCCGTTTGTAATGATTGAAATCGGTAGATGTCGCGTAACATATTCACAAAAAAATATTTCTGTGGGATTAATAAAACTTCTTTTTTTTATAATCGGTTAAAAATGCCGCCATGTTGGCTTCATATTGTATTCAGAATTTATACTATTTGACATTTGTCATTCTATTGAAGAGATTTATAATTCCCTAATGCAACTATTTCACAAAGAAATAGTTTTTCCTTTTGTCAAATGCTAATATGGTTATAAAACAATGTTTGAAGGCGTGCCGTCACGAGTTCCACCGTCGCTTGAAGGTGTACCACGCGTGGAAGGCAAAGAACGCGCGCAAGACCACCATGGCCGACCAGGAGAGGGCGCCACAGTCTATTATGGATGCTGGTAAATATTGTTACGAGCCGAGGTTCGGGATTAGAATATCCACCAATTTATAACGAAACAAATTTATTTATATAATTAGCAATTAACGCAATTACAAGTCACAGTTACAATTATCACTATTCAATTGTACTATTCGCTATACTTCGCACTTATTAATCGTAGTATCGCTTAACTAGAACTGAATGTCCATACCGGCCATGTAACTCTCATATATAGTTCGAAAAATATCTCATAAAGTTTGTGAAACATCTAGTACCGTCTATCTGACTCAACCGCTGTTGGAACTTCTAGAACTCAGTAGAACATTCTTATTGATAGACTAGTAGTTCCGTTATTGATGGCGCCTTATGTCTCAATTTAGTTCCTGTAACTCGTGACTAGATGGCGCTCGCACTTCAATTTAGACTTCCGTAACAATGTAACTAAGTTTTATTTCATTTTCTTATTTAGTAAGCTAGCTGTGTTTGCGGTTTTGCTCGTGTTTTTATATATTTATTATTGCATAATATATAGGTTATGTTATTTCTAAATAAGATTTCTATTATGAAAAAAGTATTGAAATTTGTTTAGTAGTTTCAGATTTTAACTATAAACAAAAACAAATTCAAACGATTGGCACGAAATTGAGCTTTGTATTTTTTATTTTGATTTAGTAAGGCAATTCAAATTTTAAATTTATATTGTGGCATAAAAACGTTTTTATTATTTAGAACGAATTATTTGTTTGGTCAGCTAAAGCACCGCGCATGACGACCGGAGCGGTTCCGCGCGACGTGCTGGGCGCGCGGCACCGCTACTTCCGCATCCCCTTCGTGCGCGCGGGCGCGGACGCGGAGGGCCGCGGCTGGTGGTACGCGCACTTCGACGGGCAGTACGTGGCGCGCCAGATGGAGCTGCACCCCGACCGCGCGCCCGTGCTGCTGCAGGCCGGCCTCGACGACATGCAGATGTGCGAGCTCAGCCTCGACGAGACCGGCCTCACGCGCAAGCGCGGCGCCGAAGTGCTCGAGCACGAGTTCGAGCGCGAGTGGGCGCGCCACGGCGGCGCCCTCTACACGCCGCACGACAAGCGCAAGCGCTAGCAAGTACGTACCACTACACACTAGTCCTGCATACAAGCGCGGCGCCGAGGTGCTCGAGCACGAGTTCGAGCGCGAGTGGGCCCCTCTACACGCCGCACGACAAACGCAAGCGCTAGCAAGTACGTACCACTACACACTAGTCCTGTATACAAGCGCGGCACCGAGGTGCTCGAGCACGAGTTCGAGCGCGAGTGGGCCCCTCTACACGCCGCACGACAAGCGCAAGCGCTAGCAAGTACGTACCACTACACACTAGTCCTACATACAAGCGCGGCACCGAGGTGCTCGAGCACGAGTTCGAGTGCGAGTGGGCCCCTCTATACGCCGCACGACAAGCGCAAGCAAGTACGTACCACTACACACTAGTCCTACATACAAGCGCGGCGCCGAGGTACTCGAGCACGAGTTCGAGCGCGAGTGGGCCCCTCTACACTCCGCACGACAAGCGCAAGCAAGTACGTACCACTACACACTAGTCCTACATACAAGCGCGGCACCGAGGTGCTCGAGCACGAGTTCGAGCGCGAGTGGGCCCCTCTAGACACCGCACGACAAGCGCAAGCGCTAGCAAGTACGTACCACTGCACACTAGTCCTACATATAAGCGCGGCGCCGAGGTGCTCGAGCACGAGTTCGAGTGCGAGTGGGCCCCTCTATACGCCGCACGACAAGCGCAAGCAAGTACGTACCACTACACACTAGTCCTACATACAAGCGCGGCGCCGAGGTACTCGAGCACGAGTTCGAGCGCGAGTGGGCCCCTCTACACTCCGCACGACAAGCGCAAGCAAGTACGTACCACTACACACTAGTCCTACACACAAGCGCGGCGCCGAGGTACTCGAGCACGAGTTCGAGCGCGAGTGGGCCCCTCTACACGCCGCACGACAAGCACAAGCAAGTACGTACCACTACACACTAGTCCTACATACAAGCGCGGCGCCGAGGTACTCGAGCACGAGTTCGAGCGCGAGTGGGCCTCTCTACACGCCGCACGACAAGCGCAAGCAAGTACGTACCACTACACACTAGTCCTACATACAAGCGCGGCGCCGAGGTACTCGAGCACGAGTTCGAGCGCGAGTGGGCCCCTCTACACGCCGCACGACAAGCGCAAGCAAGTACGTACCACTACACACTAGTCCTACATACAAGCGCGGCGCCGAGGTACTCGAGCACGAGTTCGAGCGCGAGTGGGCCCCTCTACACGCCGCACGACAAGCGCAAGCAAGTACGTACCACTACACACTAGTCCTACATACAAGCGCGGCGCCGAGGTACTCGAGCACGAGTTCGAGCGCGAGTGGGCCCCTCTACACGCCGCACGACAAGCGCAAGCAAGTACGTACCACTACACACTAGTCCTACATACAAGCGCGGCGCCGAGGTACTCGAGCACGAGTTCAAGCGCGAGTGGGCCCCTCTACACGCCGCACGACAAGCGCAAGCGCTAGCAAGTACGTACCACTACACACTAGTCCTACATACAAGCGCGGCGCCGAGGTACTCGAGCACGAGTTCGAGCGCGAGTGGGCCTCTCTACACGCCGCACGACAAGCGCAAGCAAGTACGTACCACTACACACTAGTCCTACATACAAGCGCGGCGCCGAGGTACTCGAGCACGAGTTCGAGCGCGAGTGGGCCCCTCTACACGCCGCACGACAAGCGCAAGCAAGTACGTACCACTACACACTAGTCCTACATACAAGCGCGGCGCCGAGGTACTCGAGCACGAGTTCGAGCGCGAGTGGGCCCCTCTACACGCCGCACGACAAGCGCAAGCAAGTACGTACCACTACACACTAGTCCTACATACAAGCGCGGCGCCGAGGTACTCGAGCACGAGTTCGAGCGCGAGTGGGCCCCTCTACACGCCGCACGACAAGCGCAAGCAAGTACGTACCACTACACACTAGTCCTACATACAAGCGCGGCGCCGAGGTACTCGAGCACGAGTTCAAGCGCGAGTGGGCCCCTCTACACGCCGCACGACAAGCGCAAGCGCTAGCAAGTACGTACCACTACACACTAGTCCTACATACAAGCGCGGCGCCGAGGTACTCGAGCACGAGTTCGAGCGCGAGTGGGCCTCTCTACACGCCGCACGACAAGCGCAAGCAAGTACGTACCACTACACACTAGTCCTACATACAAGCGCGGCGCCGAGGTACTCGAGCACGAGTTCGAGCGCGAGTGGGCCCCTCTACACGCCGCACGACAAGCGCAAGCAAGTACGTACCACTACACACTAGTCCTACATACAAGCGCGGCGCCGAGGTACTCGAGCACGAGTTCGAGCGCGAGTGGGCCCCTCTACACGCCGCACGACAAGCGCAAGCAAGTACGTACCACTACACACTAGTCCTACATACAAGCGCGGCGCCGAGGTACTCGAGCACGAGTTCGAGCGCGAGTGGGCCCCTCTACACGCCGCACGACAAGCGCAAGCAAGTACGTACCACTACACACTAGTCCTACATACAAGCGCGGCGCCGAGGTACTCGAGCACGAGTTCAAGCGCGAGTGGGCCCCTCTACACGCCGCACGACAAGCGCAAGCGCTAGCAAGTACGTACCACTACACACTAGTCCTACATACAAGCGCGGCGCCGAGGTACTCGAGCACGAGTTCGAGCGCGAGTGGGCCTCTCTACACGCCGCACGACAAGCGCAAGCAAGTACGTACCACTACACACTAGTCCTACATACAAGCGCGGCGCCGAGGTACTCGAGCACGAGTTCAAGCGCGAGTGGGCCCCTCTACACGCCGCACGACAAGCGCAAGCGCTAGCAAGTACGTACCACTACACATTAGACAACTACAAAAGAGACAATTTTTTTTCTACAAAAGGTTGTATACAGGTTAAAGAAAAGTGTGGTCAAATTTTAGGAGCGTTATGTGTAGCAGCCGACAAATAGTTGACTGAAAAAATAATTAATTTGAAAAATATTTGTCTTTTGAACATATTTTTTTTTTCGGCAAATGCTTTTACTAATGTAGGTGCATATTATTAAATAACATAAATATTACGATTTTTTAAGTCTTTTTCAATGATTTTATTTTTTTATGCAAACATTTAAAAAAAAATATGGACATCCATCAATCGTCTGTATTTAATATCTATAGTTTCATTCACGTCAGCCCTCGCACATACGAAATATTAACTTTATCGGTATATTTTCAAGTTTAATTTTTCAGTTTCAAAATACGATTTTTGTATTAAAAATCACGAATTTTGAAAAAAAGAATAGCGCTTTATGTTATACACGGGGTTATACGACCCTAAACTGAATGTTGTACATGAAACTACCCACTGTTGTTTTTTGTAGCTGTTGGTTTTCCTAACTTAAATAAATAAAATATGACCACACCTTTCTGTAATACCCTGTATCTAAATACGTTTCTTTGTAGATATTTAAAGAATATTTTGTAAATTTCAATAATTTTCCTTAGTTTATTTTCTTAAACGCAGATATTCACACAAATCTTTATATTCCATAATTTAATATTTATTACTACCTATACTCTTAATATTTGTTGTAGTTTCATTTAAGTGAATCTTTTTACACTAAACTACCCTAAAATATGAATATACTTTTCTGTCACACAATATTAGCACTTTTCAAATATAAAGTGTGATTCTGTCGTCACCATCCAATTTCACAGTAGAATCTTTGTTAAAAATTATGAGAAACCTGTTTTTGTTTTGAAATCACTTAGTACAGAAATATTGAGTAATTTGCATCACAAAGTTGTCACAACAACTCACAGTTTGTAGACACAATGCACTCCGTGAGCGCGCTAAATAATCGCTTTATCGGAACTGCCTACTTCACCGCATTTTTTGGACATTTTTTTAGGATTTTTTTTTTTATAATTTGACCAACATATTTTTATGCTTGACTAAGTGACCACGCAATTGGAAAAAAAAATTTTTGGGAAAATTTTATACAGATATTTTTTGCAAAAATGGTTTCTAAGTGATGCCTAGTGCCCAGAAAAAATCTGGATAGTGATGACAAATTCACCCCTGTATATTGCGACACAATAACGTAAAAATCTAAACGCAGACTAAAAACATATTTTTTATGTAAAAAAATAATTTTATTAATACTGATATTTTATCTTACTTTCAGATATCAACATTCCTTTAAGAAACTAGACAATTAGAGACTGTAGGCTTCGCAAATTATTCCACAAATACAAGATTTTAGATTTTAAACACATAAGGTAGAGATGATTGAATAGAAGTGCCTTTGTAAGCGTGCCTTCGCGGGTTTCTAGCGTTATATTAGTGCAATACGATAATATAATGGCATATTACACAAGCCGGTTTTGTAACCACCATAGATTTTAGAAAATTAAAAAAAAATACACGTACAAATCATTAATTAATCATCTTCAGATAATTTAAAAAAATGTTACTTCGTTCATTGTCTTCAATACGTGTGTGTAGACGGATTTTGCTACATTGAAATATAATAATTTATTTTGTTGTAACACACTTGTTTGTGGGAGTTTTATGGCTAGCGCTTGTCGTAATAGAAAATAACGTATTTTCGTACGTCGGAGAACGAAATTTTATTTTTGAGAACATAACTGATTACTTCTTAGATAATATCGCTCGTTTGCGAGAATATCGACAGAATTAAAAATTCAGTCGAATTGAACTGAGTATGCCAAACCATCATAAATCTTTGATATTTTATGGTGAACAGAGATGCAATGCCGATTTCGTCCTAACGTTCGTTATAAAGCGACAAGTTCATTTTATATTTAGAACAAAATACTCCAGCGGAAATCACAAAACATTGCCATACTCTAAAATCAATAATTTTTAGTTATGTCGTTATTCTCGCAAACGAGCGATATATTGAGGGCAGAATTGACCTCCTTAAAAGTGTCATGGAAAGATTATGGCTGGCATCAGTCTTGTGTGTTATTGCAACAAAAGTTTTATTCCACTGTTGCAAAACCTAAGAGTGTCGGTTTATAATCGATAAAGATGAACAATCTTTGAAGCTACGTCTTTTAGATCAATGGATTTATTCTAAAATGAACATACTTCTTCTTAGATTTATCCTAGACAAAGTGAATATGAAAGTCAATATGAATATTGTCAATCGGTTTGCTTCGACAAGTTTTTAGATCGATATAAACAAATGAGATCAATTTAGAAAATCTACATTACACAAAATAAATGTACTTTCTATAAATCGATCCCAAATTGATCAATCGAATCGATCGAATCAGAATACCGTTTTATAAGAAAATTAATCTATATACTGTGGCAACACAAAGCTGGCACGGAACATTGTGAAATTGTAGACATTTTAAGTGCACACATTAAATAAAAAGTTTGCACATTAACTGTCCTAGGCCTAGTGCATACAATGTTACACCTAAGTGGTGCTAGAAAATATCAGTGTATCGATATAATTCGAATTACAAAACATACTAAACGCCTTACTCATAGATTGTGTTGCAAGTCATTTCTGGTGTATCTAGATATATGCAACCTTACAAAAAATTAATTAAAACGTACGTCAGTATTTGGAAAGCATTCTTAAAATATTCATCTCTTGAGGGCACACGACTAGTACAAAACAATGAGCAAGACGTATAATTATGCATTTGGGAAATAACGCGATTCTATAGGCATTAAATACATACCTTATTGTCTGACGTTTCAACCAGATTGCACTGTGCGTAGTCAACCTGTGACAAATTCCCGAATACATAATTATACATCATGGAACAAATTATCATGGAACGCAAAAGTTTTAAGTTAATGAGTAAGTCGTTTATATACACCAAATTAACTACACACAATGAAAATTTATACATGTATAGTGAATAAATAGTGACATAACTAATATATTTTTTATTTTTTTAATATTACAAGAGACCATTATGTTTGCTTTTCTTATTATTCTGTAATATAAAATGTATGTTTAAAGTTTAAAATAATGAAGTCCACATCGAAATCAGTTTAATTTTAAACATGAATTATTAATTTATTTAAGAAAGCTGTGATTTATACTTCATTTTGATGTTTAGGTCAGTATTTTAAAATTAAAGATGTATTTATTAAAACATTCCTGTCGCGTTAAGGCTGGTGAATGGTAGCTTAATGTATTTTTTGAAATAGCAGTATGATTAATTTGTATTAAGTGGTTTGAACAGTATTTGTAATAACATTCCGGTATTATATATTTGTATCGCAGTAATTATTCCGGTTATTTATATATTTACGTATGTACAAGTTTTGAAGTACAAGATTGTAAGGAACAGACTAAGTGCCTTATTGCCTTATGTATTATGTTGTTAAAACGATCACTCCATTATTGTATATGCTTTACCAAATAAAAAACATGAAGTGAGTTTGACTTGTTTTATTTATACTTAAAAAACAGTGATGAACCTTCTGCCTCTACCAAATATGCCAATTACATCTAGAATAAGAAAGTTCTTTTTGTTTACAAATGCCCAACGCGAATCTAAATCGACATCAACACTATTAGACCGGACTCCCAATGGAGATTCTTATGCGTAGGATGACCGCATTCTGACTTGTAGTGATTCCGAGCTTCCTTTTAAGACCGATGTTGCCAGTCAGTAGTGTGGCACAATCTCCCCTCTCTCACCATATAATAAAGCTGAAGGGTTTATATTACGATAGCCAGATTCATGAGGAATAGTTTAGGCTATCTAGTATTAGGCTATACCTCTGAGGTAGCTTTAAAAATGTTCAATGTGCTACAAAAATATTGGTCCTTGGTAAATCAAAAAAATCGAATTTTGCAAATATAGCATAATGCAAAATACCTTATTGTGGTATACACTATAAGGTATTTTGTGGCAAAAAATCATGGAAAATAATGGAAGTGATGAGTCTAGCATGCAGTTACAAAAAGAATTTTGGAAACAAAACGGTCTGTTTAAAGGTTATGACCCTCCAGGTATTATTAACTGTTTCTCATAAAAGCAGGTGGAATGTGTGAAGTAGAAGATTTTAAATTGTACATATGTTTTATTTTGTAACCATTCACTCTGTCATTGAAAAAATCCACAAAAACTAAGTTAAAAAGTTTTCGAAGTTAGTTTTTATGGGTTTTCTCAGTAACGGAATGAAAAATTCCAAAACAAAAAAATAAACAAAAAAAAATTTCAATTCTTTAACACTACACATTCCACCTGCTTTTATGAGAAGCGGAGGTGATAATACCTGAAAATTCAAACAGTCACAACTTGTACACAGATAGCACACATCGTGGATAAAGAAACTTACTTCCTCATCAAGACAACTTTATGAAAATGAACTTCTCTCTTTACAACATGTTATGTGGTTAAATTAAAATAAATTAACACTCGGCTCGGGTCTTTCTTTTATCGCGTGGAAACCTCCACGAGAGACAAACTGGAAACTTTTCCAGGCCAATATTATAAATGACCAATCAGTGATTTCTTTCAAATTGTACGCAGGTGGGCACAACTAGTCGTTAATAAAGTCAACAATTAATAATCATGGCATTTTATATAAAGCAGTGAAACAGTTGAATTTACAGAATCTAACTTTTCCTTGTTAAATAAGTTGTCACATTCACTATGTCCAACGTCAGGCAAAGAGAATTTTATACATTTGGTTTTTCTCCCATTTAGCTAAATTGTAGGCAGTAAACTAATCATCTACATAATAAATAATATTATTTACACCGTTAAATTATTGGAGCGCCTATCTGCTATAAAATTTAATGAGCAAATAATACTATTTTTGAATTCCTATGTAATAAATGGGGGAGAACATTAATATAAACAAGAAAGAGAAATCCAATATCGATCCTTGCGGCACGCCCATTTTCAACTTTGATCCTAATGAAATATCACCATTTATTTGAACCTACTATTGTCTATCACGTTAAATTTAAATTTTAATAAAGATTATCATGTTAAATTTACGCGTAAGCACAATTATATAAACTTAAATTATTTTACATCCCAATGCGAAATTAAAGAAGTGGATAAAATTATGGATCTAGGCGTCTTATTTGATAATAAATTAATGTTTGATCCACACTTAGAAAACATTAGTAAAAAAGCTTCAAATGACAATGCAAATTTCTTCGTAACAATAAAACTAAAATTCTACTTTACAACAGCTTGATTCGTAATATATTAGACTACTGTAACGTAGTCTGTAGACTCCATTATGCAGTCCATTCCTTGCGCCTTGAACTTATCTAAAAACGCTTTCTTATCTTGCTGCATATTGCTTTCTCAAATGGGATATCAAAAACAAAGCGCTCCTACAATAGTAAGCTAACACACTTTGGCATGATTTCGCTTGCAAAACGTAAAACCTAAATGACACACTGTTTGCCCATAAAATTCTTAACCAGAAAACTGATAGCCCATAGTTCTTAAACCTTTTTAAATTTCGTGTACCTGCTAAGCTTCCACGTATCTCTATCACACCACTTTGTCCACCCTTAGAAGAACAGTTCTCGGTGCCAATTCTCCGTATGCAAGAATGTCTAAGAAAATAAATAGTTTCAGCGAATAAATGTTTTAGACATAAGGAAACGTAGTTAATTCTTGCGCGGGATAGAGTCTATAATAAAATAATATATAAGGAAACGTACCCATACTACGTGACCCGTTCTGGGGGGGAGGGGGGTCTTCAAAATACCACGCTTGGTCACCGAGGCAGAGGGGGGGCTTAGGTTTTCGTCACGTAGTCAATATCCTCTAAGGAAATCTCGTGTTTTTTCGAGCTATATGCAAATATGGCCCGCAGCGTTTGGCGCTTTTTAAACTCACAGGTGGCAACAAGCAAGCGTTTAGCGCTTTTTAACTTTCTGTTTCTAAAAATGATTTAAAACCATATTTATAAATTACTACGTGAAAACTAGAGGGGGTGGGGGGGTCATGGCATATACTACGGGTGGTTACCAAGGGGGGGATGGGTATAAAAATTATAAAAAATGGGTCACGTAGTCACGTAGTATGGGCACGTTCCCTAAACTCTGGATCAATGTGATTTCCAAAGTAAAGTCACACATTTGTTTACCAGATATGGTGGCACAATAAATTTAATTGAATGCAAACTGCGTGTAATAGTTGAAGGTCGCAGTTGAAGTTTATAATTATTCTTACTATATATTTTTTAACATAGGCGGTGTTTACCTATAAGTAATTGTTACATAGTGATTTGATTTTTCTGTAGCATGTGTATATTTCAAGTTACTATAGAAACAATTGTTGGCAAACCTAAAATTTAACGTAAAATTTTAGCAAACAGAGGGCTGGTTTACAAATTCCGTAATGCTTTATTGCATTAGCTTTCTCCCAGCCCAGGGAGTGAATATATGCTGTAATAAGATAACACTGGTGTCAGTTGTACAACGCTTTTTATGTCCGGTTCCTATAATCAAGAAACGATTCGTTTAGCTTACGGTATTTTTTTTTATTGTAGGAATTGTTGATTATAGGAACCGGGCATTAATAAAACAACAAGAGACAGCTACAAAACAACCGTTTATTTTGATCGATATCCGGATCTGAAAACAAGCATTTCCATAAATAAAATTGAGCTGACGGACGCCTTTTAAACAGTGTAAATGCAATCACTCTTGAAGGCAAAGCAAAAATAAATTGAATTAGTTATTAATAGAATTAAAGTAGTTCCGGTGGCCATCTATGGTCTTCATCATCTGTTTTTTTTAAATCGGTTCAGCCATCTTCTAGTAATCGGGTAACGTTCATAAAAAATGATCTGATAAACCTCCTCCATTTTTGAAATTATAATAGAAAATGATGAGAGTAAATTTTTACAATGCGTGCACACACCGTCACGAAAAACCCTGAAGAGACACCCTGAAGTTAGCTAGTCAACATTTTGGTTTTTCCGAAAAGTTACAACTTCACGATAGTGATAAAAATCGTGTTTACATATTACATTGAATACGTTTGTAGAATTTGAGGTTAGTTGACGGTATGTATTATTTATTATGACATTTAAATAAACTTTATTTAACTAGATAAAAGTATGGGGGATATGTATAATAAAAAAGTATACACACACACTTTTTTGAAGTCGGTTAAAATACTTGAGGATATTGGTTCAGAATTTTGTCTTTTATATTTAACTAATTTTATATTTAGTGAAATAATCTAATTACACTGGGGTTCTTAGAGTCTATCTAAAAAGTATAATAAAAAAATATGCTTTAATTTTATTGGTGTTCTTAAGAACTCAACGTAGATCAGATGACTTGTATTAGTTTTACTTAATAATTTGGTAACACTTGGAAAATGTCTAAGTCAAATTCTTTCCTACTACTGTCAATTACGTCAATAAGTCCAATGCGAGTGATAAAGTTTGTTTGGAACTCGCAAAATATTGAATAGTCGGCGACAGCTTGAGGTTCTAAAAATAAAAGGATGCGATAATTTTGTTCAGAGATAACTGTGGTTATGTGAAAGTTGTTGATTAGTTGAGACTGTCATGTAAATTTCTAGGATACGGCAGATAATCATGGGTAACGGCGAACGTAGATGCGGCCTGTTTTTGTTATCGATAGCTGCGTTATTTACTCAATCACATTCACTGGCTTACAACGGTAAGATAACTGTAATATATCTCTTTGTTGTTTTTGGAATATATATTTTTGTACATATTTGTACACACAATGTTTTCTATTTCCAACCATAAATAAATGATGTACTTCATTAATTTATTCGTCGGCTTGTACGTTCTTATTCTGAATTAGGACATGAATGACATCCTATGTTTTTTTAATTTTTTTAAATACAGACGTAAGTTTTTTTTTTTTAAATAATTAACACAGGACTGACTCATTATCAGTTATTAATATATTTAACCTTTTATGGTCTTTTAAAACAACAAAATATGTAACACCATAATAGCATACAACAAAATAGTGCTGTAATACAATTTATTAAATATTATAATAAATAATTGGTGATTGAAAAGAGTGGCTGTGAGTTTGTTTGCCCGATTTCTTCTCACAAGGCTCCACCAATTCGAAACGGGTGCTTATAGATTGACACCGGCAGATATGCAGGCAGGTTGTCTTACATACATTGTTTTAATAACCTTACATTTGACAAAGTAACCTACTGCTGCGGTGGCATTGTTTGTTCATCTATAATTTTAATATTATAAAAAAAATATTTCAGATAATTATTGAGAAATTTTATGCAATAAAAATATAAATTTGAATAGGTATTATTTATTCAAATTAAAATACTTTTTGAATAAAATGACCTATTCACTAAAATGTATAGTTTAAAACCACCACCAATTATTTTTTTCTTTTACAGTACATTGGTTAGGGGGACCTACTACTATAGAGCAGGATGTGCTGTCAGCAAAACAAGCTGTAGATATTTATTGTTACACAGGAACCTCCAAGAACTTGTTTGCTCTTTGGCAAACAGTTCGAGTAAGTATTGAAAATATAATTAGTTTAAATATTTATTCAATATTTTATAATTAAGTTGTTAATACATATATATATAGACTGTGGTGTCTTCCACATACAGCAAATACATACTCCAATATCATCTAGGAAGACGAACTGAACTATGGAGGAATTACTAACCCTGCATCGCGCTATGACAGCTCTCACGCCAATTAGTATATATACAACTTCCCAACATTTTCAAGGCATGATCACCTAGCCTGGTCGGAGAATCCTCCCTTTGTGTTGGAGGGACATAACACCCATCCCTCCATACAGACATACACTCACACCTCAATCAAACACCCACATAATGCCAATTATACTTTGGTTCCACTCATGTAATAGGGGGCAAGTTTATTGACTGGAAATCAACTAGATACTTTTCGAATTAAATCTTTTGGGAAAATTGGTTAGGTAGGTAAAAAGGGATATTGCTTAGGTAGGTAAAAAGGGATATTGCTTAGGTAGGTAAAAAGGGATATTGCTTAGGGATTGTCCATTAATCATGTGAGCCTCGAAGAAAGGGGTGAGGGGGTTCGTAAAAACTCTCGAAATATCACAAAGGGGTGTAGTGAGATATTACGTGTATTTATAATTTTGTAGAAAACTAGTATATCAGATTTTAAAGATAATATTCTGAAAATTTTTAGTATAGTTTAAACCAAAAAAATACACGTGATTTTAGCCGGGATAGAGACTAACCCCACCCAGGTTAGTCTAAAACCTCACCATGTATCACCAGGGGGGAGGAGGGGTTAAAAAGTTGCTAAAAAAACATCATGTGATTAATGGACGACCCCATACCTGTAATGTGAACTGGCTCTGGCGAGGAAGTCTCCAGAGCTCTCTTTTTGTAAATGAATAACTGAAAGAGACAGTATATCTTTACTAGTGCACTGGCTGACAACAAATATACAGCTTGTTTATTCCTCATAGTGTATTTTTTCATTTTTAATGGTTGTTAATTATGTATAAACTAAATTATTATGTATATTTTTTTGCATGACATTACATTATTAAGATCTATGTATTTTATGATTTTATTTAATTGTGATTATGTACCTATATTATTGTTTGTGATAATTAATATTCATGAGTAATTTTATGCCTATGCATGTTTCAACACAAAGTACCTTTGTTTATTATGAAATAAATTACTTAAGACCAATAATGCCTATGCAGTGGTCTCCTAAACAGCAACATTAAATTATTTGTTTGAATTTCAGTTCCACTTAAAAATTAAAAACGATGAGTTCCGACAGTACATTGGACCGAGTCCAGAAGAGGTGTACAAAGAGTACACAGAGGACAGTTATGGCTGGTCCGTTGTCAACCCCTTTCAAAAGAAGATTCAGAAAACTGTTTCCATCAGTCTGTTTGCTCCTACGTGTATGGCTGTTAACACTAAAGAGAGACACACTGTTGATTTACAAGTTTTGAGTAAGTTGCCAGTATATTTTTAAAAAAATATTTCGTTACTCTTACTAATAGACAAAAGTCCTATTTTGACGAGTGTATGATAGAAACAGGGGCGGTGCGAGCGGTAATGCGAGGGGCGCCGAAATCAATAGATCGGGGTCGCAACAAAATAACATTTTAATTACATTTTTATCTAAAAAAAAAAGGTTATCAATTCTTTTTACGACGAACAACATAGGAAAACTGAGGTTTTGAATTTATTAGGGACGCCACTTTGGGGTCTTGCACCACCTAAAAATTTACCTAGGGCCGCTACTGGATATAAAGCTACATATATAATGATTTGTAAACCAATAAATACTAACAAATAGTAAATTATGTTGTAAAATTTATAGGGAAAAGACGTCTGAAATCATCCTTAGTGCAATATACTCATGTTTCCTTCTATTTAAAGGGTATTACCAACTATTAGTGAAAGCGCAATTATTGTAATTTAAATTGAGTTACTATTCTTATGATCGAGGATGAAGATAGAACAATACATATGTATGTATTTAACATTCCGTAATTAGGCAGAACACAAAAATCTAGATTTGTTGAATTTTTTTATGAAGAAAGAGCTTATTCTTGGTAGATTTTTACTTTATACCTTTACAAAAACCGTCATCCATTGTAATATTTCAGTGAAGTACAAGTGAGGAATAAAATATGCGAAAATTTTCAAAAACATCAATTTATATTTGATGACTCTTTGTTGTTTACTGATGCGATGATGTAATCTCATAGCGGTTTGCGTTTCGCATATTTGTAGAACAGATAAAAAAATTTAAAAAATTTGGGATAAACTATAAAATTAGATTTCTTTATTTAAGAACTGAAACTAATATTTTCCGAATGTCTATTGCCTAAACTATCTTATTAAATATATTGATAACTAGCTGTGCCCGCGACTTCGAATCAACAGCCTAAAAAATAAGTTTCAAGCTTCTAGCTCTAAATATGAC
Organism: Euplagia quadripunctaria; assembly: GCA_963859945.1. NCBI lineage: Eukaryota > Metazoa > Arthropoda > Insecta > Lepidoptera > Erebidae > Euplagia > Euplagia quadripunctaria. The sequence goes on from OY982567.1 coordinate 21,575,966, forward strand.
GATACTTCCTTACAACTTTTCATCCCCACCTTTCAACCCCTGACACCCCTTTTTTTTTGCATTAAAAAGTAGCCCATGTCCTTTCTCAGGCTCTAGACTATCTGTGTACCAAATTTCATTTAAATCGGTTCTGTAGTTTTGGCGTGAAAGGGGCGACAGACAGACGGACAGAGTTACTTTCGCATTTACAATATTAGTAAGGATTTCTTTCGTAGAGTAAAATACCCTATTTTGATAGGCTGGCTGAGCAAGAATACTCAGCCGAATATTCAAACGCTACTTTATTATAAGATGTCGTTAAGTTTCGTTTTAAGTGGTTACCCTAAAACTGTCAGTTTGGAAAAAATCTATAAAATATTTTATTTTCTCGTTTCCAGGGGTAGACATATGGCGCGTTCTTTTGATGGCGAGTGGTATCCTACTGATATTCTTATCAAGAAGTTTGAGTGCAAATCCTTTGTTCTTCTACTTGTGTGGAATATTCGTAGGAGTGTTTGCATCTTTCATGGTGTTGGTGTACTATGTCAGCAAACTATTGCCGAGGGTTAGTATCAACTGGCAAACGCCTCTGAAAGGACTGAGAGGTTTGTGAGGGGTTGAATATGACACTATGCTCAGTGGCGGATTTACCAGTAGGCTGAGTAGGCTAAAGCCTAGGGCGGCAGATTTTAGATGCGGCAAATTTGGGGCCTACATTATTTTTTATGTCTTGTCCTGGGAAACTAATTAGATAGCCCGACCGATAGGGGCGGCAAAATTTTAATAGCCTACTGGCGGCAAATATGTAATTCCGCCGCTGACTATGCTGCTAACGCAACCTTACAGTTTGCTGAGCGATATTAGCGCTCCATTCAGTTGGGTGTCGCATGTCGCCATTTTTTTAATTTATAACACACTAGCTGCGCCCCGCGGTTTCACCCGCGTAAGTCCCGGTGCCGTGGGAATATCGAGAAAAAAAGTAGCCTATGTGTTAATCCAAGTCTCCAGCTATCTACATACTAAGTTTCATCGCAATCGGTTCAGTTGTTTTTGCGTGAAAGAGTAACAAACATCCATACAAACATACATCCATACATCCTCACAAACTTTCAAGTTAATAATATTAGTAGGACTAGCTGCGCGCTGCGGTTTCACCCGCGTAATTCCCGGTGCCGTGGGAATATCGGGATAAAAAGTAGCCTATGCGTTAATCCAGGTCTCCAGCTATCTACATACTAAGTTTCATCGCAATCGGTTTAGTAGTTTTGCGTGAAAGAGTAACAAACATCCATACATCCTCACAAACTTTCACGTTTATAATATTAGTAGGATATTGTTTAAAAATTTAGCTTTCTATGCTTCTTCTATGTACATAATATTAACGTTCTAAATATCATCATTCCTCTGTGTGCAAAATTAGCTTAAAAAGTGCTACAAAGAATTCTGTGTACATATTAATATGATCATGATTCCAGAACAGCTTTGCAACATGTATTTCTACCTTGTTTTTTTTTCTTTTACAGAAAACTTTAACATATGGGATCTTGATCGGTGGATGGACAGTCGGCGTGTACTTATTCCAGCAGATATGGGAGAACATTCGCACTATAGTCATGACGTACCAAACCTATATGTTCTGGTACACATTGGTGGTCAGCTTCGTTAGTTTCTTGGTGTGCTATAGGATAGGACCTCCTAGAAATCAGAGAAGCAAGAATCTTGTCATGTGGACTTTGCAGGTGGGATTAAATACAAAATATTTTGACATAATGTAAGGTCAAGCCACGAGATAACAAACCTAGAAGTTCTGGTACACTTTAGTGATGAGCTGTTTCTACAGATTTTGTTTGAAGTGAAATCTTTAGGCACATTGGGCACTTTTGGTTTGGGGAAAATGCACTGAACTCACGTGATCGTCACGCTCAGATACATATATAAAGATGTGTATGAAAACTTCTTTAGGCACGTTGGGCACGTTTGGTAGGTATGCAGAAAAAGCACTGCACTCACGTGACCGTCACGCTCAGATACATATTGTATACATATATGTAAAAGTATACTAATACTTTCAGCTTTTACAAAATGACGGTCTGGCGATCATGGGCTCTTGGACCATTTGTAGTATAATTATAATAACTATTAGATGTGTAAAATAGGACTTAATCGCGATAGTATTTACATGGTATATCACCTTTTTACTTACCCGACGTTTCGACCAAACCACACAGATCGTGATGACTAATAAATGTGAATTTCAACATCGCAGGCTGTGGGCTTACTGATGATATTCTTCAGCAGCGAATATCAAGAAGCTTCAGCGGCCGTGATCATATCTTCGTTGGTAGCTAAATACTTCCCCCAGTCACTCATCAATTTGATACGCACGTATTGGTAAGTAAATCTTATGATGACTCTCCTCGCTCCCCTTTTAGCTGAACTGGTGTATGAAGAATCAATTATTAGGGGCCATCCATAAATTACGTCACACGAATTTGTTGGTCACATTTGTGGAAACCCCCCTTCGTGGTGTGACGTCACATATTTTCCAATTTTACACCCAGAACTGTTTACAAATAATATTTTGTGTTTAATTTTTTAGATTTTGACATGTGACGTCACGTAGCTTATGACCTCCCCACCCCTTGTTACATAATGTCCCACTTCGGTGACCCCCTCCCCCCACCTTTACGTGTGACGTAATTTATGGATGCCCCGATAAAAAGTAACCTGTGTGCTTTTCAGACCACAATCTATCTCTGTGCCAATTTTATCCAGATCCGTTTAGCCGTTTCTACATGGAAGAATAACAAATATCCAGCCATCCTCACAAACTTCCGCCTTTATAATATTACTAAGATAAGACTAGTTAGAAAGAGAGAGAGGCTGGAAGCAGCCAAGTGGCAGAAAATAGTAAAATAAGTAGACAGTCATAAAACTAAAATGGTAGTTCTTTAGGAGTTATCTGTGTTGCAATTACTTTACATAATCTATATTCATGTACTATTAATTTACTCAAAAGTGAGACAATAGGATATGTAATGAACAGCGAAAAATGTTTAATCAATACATCAATACAAAATAAATAAAATTGAAGTGTCTGTTTGTAATGTCAAAATAATAGTTTTCTTTTAAGCTCTTACAGTTATTTGCACAATATTTATGCCTAAAAATCAGTTTTTAAAATGTTTGTCTGTCTGTCTATTTGTTCCGGCTAATCTCCGGAACGGATGGGGGAATTTCCACAGGACTTTCACTGGCAGATAACTGGTGTTATAAGGAGTAACTTAGCTACTTTTATTTTGGAAAAAGAATTAGAGTTCCGTGCAAAATACATAAATATATACACGTGAGAGAAGCCGCGCGGAAACTGCTAATTTTAACTAAAAACGTAGTCTAACTTCATGTAATTACTTGCCTGTAGTCAGTGGAAAGTGCACGCACACCTAGGGTTTGTTAGGATGCCGAGGTTCCCTGGGGTATTGGGAGATTTTCTGAGCTACATCTGGATCTGCCAGAGGTCCAGATGTAGCCCAGAAAATCTCATCTGTATTCAATTCTGACTTAACACTTAATAATTGTTTTTTATATATATTATAGGGGGCAAACGAGCAGACGGGTCACCTGATGATAAGTGACTGCCGTCGCCCATGGACACCTGCAACTCAAGAGTCACAAAAGTGCGTTGCGGCCTTTGAGATGGGAGCACGCTCATTATTATTGGCTGCACATCCATGTGACGAAAAAAATCTCTGCATAGATTCAAATCTTACTTACTGCCCTTAAATGTTCTGTAAATTATAATTGGTTAAGCTATTTTATTTACTAATTTTTTTATAAAACCAAGCATACAAGCACATTTTATAACTTGAAGCATTTTGATAAGTTTTCAGCCAAGTTATTGTCAAGTCTTTTAATATTTTGTCAAGGTTCAGCCAAGTTCTAGTAATTTATTGACAAGTCATTTAAATCGAAGTGGTCACAGGTGTCGCAAGTTCCCTCCTAAACCGAAACTGCTAACTAGTGAAGAGTACTACGAGCAAGGCGCTCGGGAAACCAAGAAGTCGCTGGAGAATCTACGGAACTATTGCTCCAGCCCTGACTGTGCGCAGTGGAAGATTATGCTCAAGTTGAATGATTCCAAGAGGTGAGCCATTTGCTACTTATGCTTCCCAAGCTTAAATTTACTTATTTGGTTTGATAAACGAAGTACCTACATTTTGCTATTTATAACATTCTTTGACAAATCATTGCTAGTTCTGTCTGTTCGTTTGTGGAATGCATTACAAATAAGGCCAGCTTACAAATCCTTAGTTTTTAAAAATTTGGTCAAGCAACATTATCTGTCACTGTAATAACATTTATTCTTAGTTTCTTCTGCTCATTAGGCAGGCATTAGGCCTTTTATTCGGTGGTCTCCAGTGTCTTTTAATCTGTGTACTGTTTTTGAGATTCGATCAGTTTTTCTTTAGTGACGAAAAAAATTCCACGTTTTTTTTACGTACTTGACCTTTACCTAAATTAGACCACTTACGGGAAAGTTATGTCAAAATCGAAGCGAATTAATCCACCTGTGTGCCATCCTCTGCTTCTTAAATGAGTGGGCTGCTGGAGGCGTGGAGATCAGCAGTCACCCAGCTAGAAAGGCGTAGATAGGCTCCTTGGAGCAACTTATTCACGTGTTTGCTGCCATATCACGTCAAAGTCACGTGTTTGCCAACAACTTTATCCCCCGATCCTCCTTATTACTACCCGCCTAATCCGTTTCACTAATTAGGGTATGTCTTGCAAAGCCCTTCTACAAGTGGAGATCATAGCCTACTGCCATACTCAGGACGGTGGAGCTCTATTGTGCTTTCATTAGCTTCACTCGTAACTATGTAATCAAATTTAGGAAGTAAATTTTAACCTATTTCTAATTGTCGTATCGAAATGAAACTTTGTATGTACATGTAGTTTGGATGACAATACTATAATTTGGCAACTGCGAGCTGATCTGATGATGAAGCCAGCAGGTGGAACTGTTTAGTTTTAAATTCTGATCACCATTAAAGCGTGTTTTTGAAGTGAAACTTCTTTAGAATCGTTGTGATTTGAAATTCGATGAAACGAAAAGCATCACGATAAAGTTCCTATAATCTTTGGCTTTGCGCCTGCGTACTAAATAAAAATAAGTCAATGTCAACGTGGTGTAATTTTTGTGCATTTGCATATTAAATTTATTTTAGTCGTTTTTTCTCCATATTTCACTTATACATACATAAATTTGTAAAGAATCAATTAACGATTCTTTACAAATTTACATTTAAACCTAACCTTAACCTATATTGAAAACGAAGTATTGTTTGTTTTGAAAGTTGTACACTTGTAACTGGACTTCAGGTTTACTTACTGTTTAATATTAAGGCCATTTTTTGTATATCTTGATCTGTTGTCTGTATCTGTACCTATTGAATTAAATAAAAATAAAATAATTTGACCAATAACTTTTATAAAAATGATCTAAAATTAAATTTATGAACATTAGAAAATTCTTTGTGTTGATTTTACTTTTTATTTCTCATTCTCTCGTAGGCTACTTTTCGGAAGTTTCACTTCTGCCGTGTGTGAATTGCACATACACACTTTCTGTTTTTTTTACTCAACTATGATTATATGTTTATGAGACTGCCTGCCACATTGCTGTCAATATCTGAGTCAATATCTTCACGAATCGTACAAGTCAACCCTCGAAAGATTAATTCTAATTTGGTTTCAGATTTGCAAGTTTCGTCGAAGGTAATTCACACCTAAGCGACGAAGAAGTTGTAGATTATGAATCATACGCCTTCTCATTGGAACGGAGCCGGAAACCAGAGCATCCTAGCAGCAGTACGAGGAACATGGAGATATCTGATGACGATGATGAGGACGACACAGACTATGATGATGATTAAATTGAAGATGAACAATTAATTTTAGTTGGTGTGTTTTAGTTTATCTTGCTTATTTTCGTCTGTAAGGTCGTAGCTCCCAAACGGCTGAACCGATTCTAAATAGGTTTTTGTTTGAAAGGTGACTTGATCGAGTGGTCTTAGGTTCGATTCTCTTCAGACGTTTGGAGACTATCATCTCTTTTCTCATATTAGACATGTAACTCGGGTTTCGATAACATTTATAAGGTACAGTACCTTTTTTGGTCACCCGAGATTTCGGTCGAATTGCACTGATCGTGGTCTCAGGTGGACTGGTGACAGCTCAGCGACGCCTCCGGAAAGTGCCAGTTTCAGCAACTACCCGCACTTGGTCTTCATTATTATCGCGATTAAGTCCCGAGTTACACATCCAATATGTATCAAAGTCGCGAAAAAAACTCTTCTCGTTTAATCGATATGAAATTTTGGTGTACAATATAGTACGATGCGACGTTTTTGCTTGTGTGGAGGATTTTGACGTGATAACGTCTTATAAATCGATGAACGCCGGCTACACGCACGAAAAATTGTCACGTTCCGCCTGAGCCGAACGTGCAAGCGAGAGCGCGGTACAAGCGATAGAGAGGCACTAAGCATTCGTTTATTGACATTGATTTGATTTCAGTTTATTTCTATAACTAATTGTTCGTGATTATATTTAAACAAATTATTTAAATTTGTAAAAACTGTAAATAATATTTGAAAATTTAAAATTAATATTTTCAACCAGTTTCAAAAATTGTTTTCTTATGACGTTATCACGTAAAATTATCGTCCGTAAACCGACTTTACAGACAACCAATTTTTTTTTTTCATTTTAAGGTCTTTCTAAAATTCTAACATAAAGAGTATATCCATTTCTCTAAACAGTTGGGTAATTTAATGATTAACACATTTTAGTTTTTGTAAAGGTCAGCAGACATCTGGTATCATACAACTACCTACATAACGTTATTATAATAATTGAATACTGTATTTTATTATTAAGTGCGATATTACATAGAAACAATAAATTAATTCTACTATGCAAGGATCATTTACCATATATAAGAATTATCAACAACCAACTTCAGTGCATCTCAATTTCACATATTTTTCACAGGATACGTCCTAAACATTTAATTTTTAAAAAGTGATCTCTTTTTAATATGTAGGTCTGTATTTTGTTTAATGCTAACGTTTTTAAGTAAACAAGCCGTGTTTACATAGGATAGTTAACTTTTTTTTTTTAGTTTTTTAATTTTTATGTAATATATTGCGATGTTAACCCTGCTAGGTCTGTCTAGTCTACAAAGATATCGAATATAAGGAATCTTCAAATTCTCTTAGCTTATTAAATTTATTGCAGACAGCAGCACCTGTTACTGATTAAACTATTATAGTACTCATGCACTGCACCTGTGGTGATAAAAGATATCTGGTTTGTCTTAACCTGTAAATATGTCTGACCACACTACTAAAAGTCTGGACCGATGTTGATAAATTAAACGCCGTTAGATTTGTTTTAACGTGGATATATTCAAATTGTATCGCCACCCGGCAAAAAAGTGTCATATCACATGTTAGGTACATTTTGACATTTTTATAACATTGAATAGCAAATGTTGCATTTGGTCAGCTGTAACATCCTTATTAGCTCAGTGAAAAAGGGAACGAGCTGTTTTGTAAAATTCACCGGCATATAAGTCGTGTTTTCTCGCAATAGCAGTTTTTGTATTATGACACTTTCACACTTTCAAGTTTTCGACTTTTTTTTCAAACGAGATATTACAAAGTGGAGGGTTTTTACGCCATGGGCATTAGTTAGCCATACGTTCCATTGCTTTCTGATATCTGACTATGTTATTGTAGTTTGTAAATTCAATCTTTTTTTAATTATCTGGTAAGAGTTGTTCATTATTCCCTCTAGCTTTTCATCACTACACCAAATAATAGCAGTTAAATCCACCCAATCCACCCACCACCACACAAAGAACTGGAGAACGGGTTGTAAAATAATACAAAAAATATTTGTTAGTAATATTTAATAATTATTCCATAGATTAATACAATCACAACATACAAATTAGTTTTTTAGCACCTTATCTTTGTAAAAATATATTTTGAAGATTCTGTAAGTGCACTTATCATTGCTAAGAGCCTATGTAAAAATTAATTAAAAGTTTTCCAGGCGAGAAAACTTCTGGAAAATTCCATTCAATGACTACATGCTTTTATCTTGCCTGGAAAGCTTTCCTTGCCTTTTAGTAACAGGCAGTAAGTATTATATAAATATAATATTTATATTACAATGGAAACGCATCGTACGTCCAAAGATACATTTTTACATTAATGTTATTTAGAAAATTGGCATAATTGGGTAGATGCTTATGCTCAAAATAAATTATAAAATACTGTCAAAATTGTCGTCCAACTATCCAATTTAACGATTAAAAAATAATTTTAAATCGTTAAAAGATTTTAAAATATTTCTTAATCGTTAAATTAACATTAAAAGTTGATGATTTGACAACAGTAAGGACGTCATGTCTTAGTATTTCATACAAAAATGAACTTACCTACTGCTTTGACGTTTACTAAAACATAACTGATTTCATTTGGCAGTCAACATCTAGGATAGATTCAATTGGCATAGAAATGTATTTCTGGAAAATATTTAAAAAAAAGTAGATCTCCGAATATAGGACAAAGCGTTTTGAAGGATATTATGTATTATCCTAGGTTTTTTTATAAAAATACATGTACAAATATTCCATCCATTTAACATTATTATATATTGTCTTTGAATGGGTATTGATTTGTATGAATAAAGTTGTTTGAAATAAACACATTTTGTTTTCTTATGTCTATTCTCATAATTATTGCACTTAATTAAGTTTTGTAATGCTTCATTTGACATACACTGAAAAGTAACAAGAATAAGTATAAATTATTTAACAGTTCATATGAAACTAACGCCCGATTTCTGAAAGGCTGATCAACTCAAAAATTCACTAATATTATGTTAAACCTCTTGTCAAGTATACTAAGTTGAAAGCATGATTAGGCGATTTGATATGTATATATATATATTATTTTATTATGGACTATATCCCGCGCGAAGTATCAGTGCAGGAATTCCGCCAATGTCAAGTGTTTTATTAACCCCCGACGCAAAAACGACGGGGTGTAATAAGTTTGACTGTGTGTGTGTGTATGTCTGTCTGTGGCATCGTAGCTCCCGAACGGATGAACCGATTTTTATTTTGTTTTTTTTTGTTTGAAAGGTGAGTTAGTCGGGAGTGTAGATATAATTCAAGAAAATCTGTTCAGCTGTTCGAAAATCATCAGCTCTTTTCTAATCGTTGAAGGGATTTTCGAGTCGGGGGAATTTTAAATTGTAAATTTATAGTTATAATCATTCAAGTTAAATAACAAAAACGTAATAAATGGACGTTCCATCTTCTTTCAAAAATAATCCTTAATGATTTGATCACCGGATCAGTTAACAAAGTTGTCAAATTTGACAGGATAATCTTATGCCAAATACCATTCGAATGTACAATTAATTTGAAAAAATTTCTTTTAATCAACGTTTCAGAAATTTTGATTTGACACCTCTGTTAATTGGACAATATTTTGATCAGCCATTCAAAAATGTTTTAACATATTACTTGACAATTTTTGACGTCGTTATTCTCCTAATTGTAACACCAAACATTTAGAGTGATGATAAATAAATATGACGTCATGAGTTGTTATTTAAAGTTTAAAGAAACTGATACATAAATAACTTCACTTGGTCATGAACTGTTAAAATTACACCCAATACCTGGCCACGTGGATCATTTGCGTTTGTGATTAATTTTTTACATAATCTCATCAATTAATTCGAGTTTTAAATTAATGACAAATTAAGCATTAATAAGTTATGGCACATTATAAGTAATTATAGTAAGTTAGGCAGCTCGGCTGGCTTTCTTGCTCTTGTCCAGTGTCTGTGGCGGCGGCGGAGGTTTGGCGGACATGTGTCGGCTGTACAGACTATACAAACAAATTAAATTTGGATTTTTTTATTTGGTATTCAAAAAGGTTGCACGTCTCATAAATGTTATTGCGATGAAGTCTTGATTTACACATCAAATGTGTTATTTGGTGTATAATAACCTAACCCTTCCCTCTCCCTCCCTTCTCCTACTCCCACCTTAAAGGCTGGCGACGCACATGTGACTTGAGTTGCAGGTGCCCATGGGCGGCGGTAGTCATTTACCATCAGGTGACCCGTCTGCTCGTTTGCCCCCTATACCATAAAAAAAAACACAAAAATCAAAAACAGATTTTTACTTCGCTTTTTTTTTCCATGGTTTATACTACTTACATAGTATTAACCTTTTATACTAGCTAGTGGGATATGGACGCTTTCCACCTGTTTCTTTTACGCCCGAAAAAACGGACTCTTTTACGCAAAAAAGAGGAGTTATAAGTTTAGTGTGTCTATCTGTGTCATCATAACTCCTAAACAGATGGACCGATTTTAATTGTTTTTTTTTTGTTTGAAAGGCGACTTGATCTATCTTTTCTAATAGTTAAAGGGATTTCTGAGTCGGATATTTTTATATTTCTAAGATCTAGATATATTTCTAATTTATATCACCAATATTTTTTTGTAAAACACAACTCCCGCATTAGGAATATTTCTGTATCGCGGAGGGCTTCACAAACATTCAAACAACGAACACAAAGAACACCCAGACTCAGGACAACTATTTGTGGATCACACAATTGTCCTATGTGGGATTTGAACCCACAACACTTGGCGTGGTGTAATGGCGACACCATCCGTGCAGTCATTCGGTAGATAATTAAAATCAAATAGGTATTTTAAGTTAAAAATATTTGTACGCCACGTCAATGCAAAATATAGCACACCTACTCGATACTGTAACACCTCACATATCATTGTAACCCTACCTATGTTTACAAATTAAGCTTTCTGATTCCGTCAACATTGTATATTTAGGAGGTCGATTCCGATTCACCTGTGCCTTTGTGTACTTGTTTAACAATCGTACCAGGTCCGGAAACTTTTTCAACATATTTTTGAAGTGAAAACTTCTTTAGGCACGTTTGTGCACTTTTGCTATCTAGAAAAAGCACTGAACTCGTGACCGTCACTCTATTAATACATATATAGATCAACTAGAGGGCGCTAATCTAAACATTGAGTTCTGTCAGCTCCTTATTCATTAATGTCACCAACCTGCTAATGTGACGTTTTAAGTTCGTCGTTTCGTTTAAGTTTTCACTTCACGTCGGCAGTCTCATGACTGCCTATTTTAATCTCTCAACACTGATAAGACGTGTTATATATTTTGTTCTCTTTGATACTTACACTTTATAAGTTTCTGACCGCAGGTAGTCTAACACATGCGATGGCCCCAGTTTGAGCTGGTCTTCGATCGGTGGTACCCAGAAGTTACCTTCGATTCTTAACACTGACTTGTTGCTGGCCAGGTCTAATGAACCTGGATGAGAAAAAGTGATCAAATTAATGTTTATGATAAAAATAATTAACCTCCAGATTGAAGATACTGATTTGAGAGATGACATCAAGTCATATTAGTATCTTTTTAGTAAAAATGGTTTGGTCTAATCTATACTAATATTATAAAGCTGAAGAGTTTGTTTGTTTGGTCTAATCTCGGGAACTAGTCGTTCGAATTGGAAAATTATTTAAGTGTTCCATAGCCCATTTATCGAGGAAGGCTATAGGCTATATAACATCACGCTACGATTAGGAGGGGATTACATAGGAGGGGAGCATCAATAATTTTTTTTGTAAAAACGGGGAAAATTTACAAACGCGGATGAAATTGCTATGATTAATTGGTATGATTTCATTCATACCTTAATATTGTCAAATCTTTTCTAACCTATAATGTTCATTACGATGATTGTAAAATAAATAAAAACGTTCAGAGCATTGTTTTAATTTTTTTCCGTACTAAATTATCCTACTAATTTTATAAACGTGAAAGTTTGTGAGGATGTATGAATGTTTGTTACTCTTGCACGCAAAAACTACTGAACCGATTGTGATGAAACTTGGTATGTAGATAGCTGGAGACCTGGATTAACACACAACTACTTTTTACCCCGATATTCCCACGGGGTCGGGACTTACGCGTGTGAAACCGCGGGGCGCTGCTAGTATTATAAACATGAAAGTTTGTGAGAATGTATGGATGTTTCTTACTCTTTCACGCAAAAACTACAGAACCGATTGTGATGTAACTTGGTATGTAGATAGCTGGAGACCTGGATTAACACATAGGCTTTTTTTTACCCCGATATTCCCACGGGGTCGGGACTTATGCGGGTGAAAACGCGGGGCGCTGCTAGTATTATAAACATGAAAGTTTGTGAGAATGTATGGATGTTTCTTACTCTTTCACGCAAAAACTACAGAACCGATTGTGATGTAACTTGGTATGTAGATAGCTGGAGACCTGGATTAACACACAACTACTTTTTACCCCGATATTCCCACGGGGTCGGGACTTACGCGTGTGAAACCGCGGGGCGCTGCTAGTATTATAAACATGAAAGTTTGTGAGAATGTATGAATGTTTGTTACTCTTGCACGCAAAAACTACAGAACCGATTGTGATGTAACTTGGTATGTAGATAGCTGGAGACCTGGATTAACACATAGGCTTCTTTTTACCCCGATATTCCCACGGGGTCGGGACTTATGCGGGTGAAACCGCGGGGCGCTGCTAGTATTATAAACATGAAAGTTTGTGAGAATGTATGGATGTTTCTTACTCTTTCACGCAAAAACTACAGAACCGATTGTGATGTAACTTGGTATGTAGATAGCTGGAGACCTGGATTAACACATAGGCTTCTTTTTACCCCGATATTCCCACGGGGTCGGGACTTATGCGGGTGAAACCGCGGGGCGCTGCTAGTTTTAAATAAAAGATAAGTGTGACTCACCAATCTCTGGCGGTAACACAACAAGCCGGTTGCCCTGTAGATGTAGCTCCCTCAGACGCGTCAAGTTGCCGAGCTCTCGCGGCACTTCTATCAGATCGTTCTCTCGCATGGACAACTGTGGAGCAACAATGTTGATGAGTTAGCTATTAATGGTGGAAATCACTAAATATGTCTTGACACTGTTGGTCTAGTGGATAGTGATTCTGACTACTGAGCCAGAGGTAGTGGGTTAGATTCCCACCCAGGACAAATAATAGGGTAGATGACTGTCAAGTCAAATCAGTATCTTTTTAGTAAACGTCAAAACGGTAGCATCCGTACATTTTTGTATGAAATACTAAGGCGTGACGTCACGGCTTAGTATTGTCAAATCATTTACTCTTAATGTTAATTTAACAATTGTAAAGTAAATTAAAAACGTTAAAATAAAACTAGACGACAATTTTCACAGTATTTTAAGTTATTTTATTGCGACACTTGGCGAAATAATTTATTTTGAGCATAGGCATCTACCCAATTGTGTGATGAGCATGATCATTTGTTCTGTGTCTGGGTGTAATTTATCTAATTGTGTGTATTTCGAAATATATAAGTATGTTTATCAGCAGCCGGGTTACCATGGTACAGGATCTGCCCAGTTTGGGGTCAGACGGCCGTGTGTGAGATGTGTCAAGTTATTATTGTTTTGTTACTTAACAAAAATTAATAGATTAGAACAGCAGCCATGAGTGCAAAGGTTGAGCAGCAGTGGAAATAATTTAAATAATATTTCACTGATTGTTTTAAAATACTTACTAATTATCATAGACTATGTAAAGTAGGCAATTTAGCCTAAATTAAAACCCAAGGTATGTCCTTACAACCCTATGGTGACGAAAGGTATGGCACATCATGGCAAATGGTTTTTAGAATGTGTGAGGCTGCATGTATTATTTAATAATCAAACGAAGCTTCACTGTCTTTAAACACAGCTAAAATCCACATAACAGGAAAATATTTTTATGTATCAAAAAGTTACAAAATTAATAAAGAACACAGTGAGTATAAAACAAATTATACACACATTTTCCTCATACACAACCCACATTTACAATATAATTCTATGCAAATAATATTATGTACTTACAATTTGTAGATTTTTCAGGTTGCCTATTTCAGGAGGCAAATATTCAAAATCGTTGTCCCCTAAATAAAGAGCGCGTAGACTATCTGAAATTTAATATTTATATATATATATTACTTGCAAAAAAATATAAAATAAATTATAAGCATTACTTTTTGTATTTTTTTGTAAGTATTACTTGCAAAAAAATAAAAAAGGAATTATTAGTATTACTATATTAGTTACAAAGATATAAATTGCAAGTAGGTACATTACTACATTAAATTTAGCTTGATACAGAAATTTTAATACTCATTTTTGAAATCCGCCATAGAACTGAATTTCTGACAAATATTTTCTATGATATTAAATATTGTATGTTACCAGTACTTTGTGTCTTGCTAGCACAAGACTGCTGTGAGTTCAATAGCAAAATGCACATTTATTTGAATGACATATTATACGCTTTTGAGTAAATTAATAGTACATGAATATAGATTATGTAAAGTAGACTGATTCAAAAAAACCGACTATTTTTTTTTTCTTTATAATATTGAAAATATTGTCAGAAATGACGAAAAAAAAATCCTGTGAAAGTTAGAGCTTTTAATATTAATATTAAGAGGTGCCGAGTCGAAAATTTCAATTTCCCATTTGATTAACGTGGGAAAATTTTTTTTTCTTACTTTGGAATTTTGTAACTCTTTAACAAGTCATCGGATTGGTTAAGTCAGAACATATTCTTGTAGAGAATTGAACGCTCTACAAAAAAGGTCTCTTATAATTTTTTGATATATTCACTTTTTCAAAAGTTATTCAACGCTAAAGATGAATTGATTCAAAATTTTTACATTTTTCTAATTTTCCGCCGCAACCATCAACTTTATGAGAAAATTTAATAGGACTTTTTTTGTAGAACATTCGATTTCCTATAACTCATCTCTCAAAAAATTAAAATATTTTTTACAGATTGTAAGTTATTTGCAAAAAACCAAATTTTTTTTTAAAAAGTTGTCATTTTTATTCTTAAAATTAATTATCATATTAAGCAAATAAAGTTTTAACCTAAAAATTGAATGTTTATTTTAATAAAAGCAATTTATATCGTTACACTAAAAAATTTCTATTACAATTGGGCACTTTTTTTCTGTATTCACTAATAACTAGCAATAAGTATTGTAATTGCTCTTCATTTTTAGTGAAACACTTATTGTATTGTTCAATTAATGCTACACCACGCTCCGCCACATCATTCACGACTGTTAATTTTGTAAAAAATTGCACACGCATTTTTTAGTGCATATTTATGAGCAATGTCAAATATCCCTTTTAGCTTAATTTTAAAATCATTTTCTTTTTTAATTTGAGTAGGGGATTTTTTGCGTTGGGAACTACGTTGTAAATTTTTCCATTTTTTAAACATTCCTAAAAGCTTCTGGACAGAATTTTGAGTAGTACAAACCGGGATTTGGGCTTTCTTCCATTGTTCTGCAACTTTATTTACTGTCAAAGAAGCACTTTTTTTTAAGTCAAACTTTAAAACTTTGTGATGATAAAAAAACAATGCCAAAGTCTCCTTAAAATTGGGAAGTTTGCGTCCAACAATACTGTCTGACAGAACTCCAATTAAATAAACTTCCTTATCCATTGTGCATAACAAATAAATTAATAATGTGTCGGATGTCGTTAAAAAATTAGTTCAAAATAACACAAAATACGTAATAACAAACAAGTATCAACCAAAGTTAACTTAACGCGTAACATAAGCAAAATATGATACAGATCCAATCTTAGAAAAAAGAATTCTCTAATTATAATAATAATATATTTATTAAAAATTGAAAGAAACAGTGGAAAAGAATAATTGAAAAAAAAAGCGTCCGAAAGCTAAGAATACTTCCTCACTCTAGTACACGTCACTCACAGTATTGAAGGCTTAACAATAAAAATATATTACTCAATTCAAAAAAGCTCGGCAATTACCTAATTCTTGGAATCACAACAGCGTTGAAGTATATTAAATATAGGTAGAGGGGGGCGAGCTTAAAAGGATTTTTACTTGATATGGATAGTAGAGTCATATTAAATATAAAATAGATAAAAAATGTTTTTATTTGCTTTTGAGAATTGTTCGTCTTGACCTTGAAATGATTTCCAAAAATCGAATAACATAAATCGGCATTATTTGTTAAAAAAAAAAAAGCTTTTCCATTTATTGATTAAATTGTAATAAACATTCAATTTTTAGGTTAAAACTTTATTTGCTTAATATGATAATTAATTTTAAGAATAAAAATGACAACTTTTTAAAAAAAATTTTGGTTTTTTGCAAATAACTTACAATCTGTAAAAAATATTTTGATTTTTTGAGAGATAAGTTATAGGAAATCGAATGTTCTACAAAAAAGTCCTTTTAAATTTTCTCATAAAGTTGATGGTTGCGTCGGAAAATTAGAAAAATGTAAAAATTTTGAATCAATTCATCTTTAGCGTTGAATAACTTTTGAAAAAGTGAATATATCAAAAAATTATAAGAGACCTTTTTTGTAGAGCGTTCAATTCTCTACAAGAATATGTTCTGACTTAACCAATCCGATGACTTGTTAAAGAGTTACAAAATTCCAAAGTAAGAAAAAAAAAATTTCCCACGTTAATCAAATGGGAAATTGAAATTTTCGACTCGGCACCTCTTAATATTAATATTAAGAGCTCTAACTTTCACAGGATTTTTTTTTCGTCATTTCTGACAATATTTTCAATATTAAAAAGAAAAAAAAAATAGTCGGTTTTTTTGAATCAGTCTAATGTAAAGTAATTGCATATTTGCACCGATAACTTCTAAAGAACTAGTATTTTAGATCTATGACTATGTCTACTTATTTTACTATTTTTTGCCACTTGGCTGGTTCCAGCCTCCCTCTCTTTCTAACTAATCTTATCTTAGTAATATAAAGGCGTTTGTGAGGATTGATGGATGGATGTTTGTTACTTTTTCACGCAAAAACGGCAGAACGGATCTGGATGAAATTTTTCACAGAGATAGATTATAGTCACGTAATATATAGTATAATAGCACATAGGCTACTTTTCACTCTGACGCCCACGGGTCACGGGTAGCAGCTACTATTATAAATGCGAAAGTGAGTTTTGCCTTAACCAATCTTCCTGAAATTTTGCACACATATTGTCATGGGTACAGAAAAGGACATAAGGTACCTTTCATTATGAGAACAGCTCTGTTTCCGAGGGTAAGATTGATTGACAAAATTTACATCAAGCAAGCGAAGCCGCGGAAAAAGGTAGTACACAAATAATTTCTAAAATCTTACCCATTATGAAGAAGTTGCCCCTCAAGTTCTTCTCACTTAAATTATTGTATGTCAAGTCCAAAATTTCCAACATTGGGAAAGACCCAAAACCTCTTGGTAGTGAATTGAGTCTGTTGAGAGAGACATTGAGGATTCGTAGCTTTGGCAGTGAGGATAGGCTGACGGGCAATTCCTGGATGTGGTTGTTGGCAAAATTAAGGATCTCCAAGTTTATGAGGTTAGCAAGAACTGCTGGCACCACTTGTATTTTGTTGTGACTCAGTGACAGACGAGTAATGTTTGCAAGGTTAACTGTAAAGTAAAAAAAAACAAAATATTAGTACAGCATTTACGGTTAAAGACTTTTAAGTAGTCATCTCACCAGCTGCCACAGTGTTGGCTGTGTTAGGTTCAAACTGTGGGTACATGGGACAATTAATTATTTAAATGTCTGTGATGCACATCTTGGCCTTTTATATGTTTTGTGTAGTTACACATGTTTAAGAAAAAAACTAAAACTGACAACCTAAGGAAGGTAGCTGAGATAGATTGGATGCGTAAAGCAGAGAACCGGGGTCTATAGCGTATATTGGGAGAGACCTACGTGTGTCCAGCATGGGACTACAATAGGCTGATTGAGTTGAAATGACCGGTACGTACCCATTATTAGTTACTTTTAGCTTTTACTTTTCAGGATGTAATTGCAGAAACTACCTAATCAACATTTTCACAGAACTGTTAAATTCATTATCAGTTACCTACTCTTAATTAACCATAAGTAAGTACCTTAATAATGATATCAACCCCGACAAGTGGCCCTGCACTGCGCAGGCATATCGGCAACTATATTATTATGTTGATCAGCTTTCTTTAATTGTAAAGTTTGTTACCTTAAAGAATCTTACAATTAAAGTAACCAATTTGTTCCACTGGTTTTGCATTAACAATAATATAATATACAATAATAAGTACTGCATTATTTTTTATGCAAAATCAGTGAAACGATTTCATTAAATTCTACTAAACTCTCTTCACAAGATACCAATGCCAGCAATATGTTTCGACAGTGTGGCCTATAGGCTAAAATTCATTCTCATTTGCAGCTAAATGTTGTTCAGAAGCTAAAATTTGTTTTGGGTTGCTACAAAATCTATATGTATTTAACAGCATTGACGGAACAGATAAAATGTTGCAAGAATTTGTATGCATGAAAGCATGGGTAGACATAAAAATGTCTATATACTGGATATGAAACAGATATCCTTGTAAATTTATTTATAGAAAATAATTTATTCTGTCCATATTTACGAGATTAAACTTTCAGACATTTATAATTATATATATGGGTATAGCGTAGGAGCAGTTTTATAAAATGCCAAATGTAATATGTGCTAGTTTTAGCACCGATAGTGGAAGGGTTCAAATTGAAGCAAATTTGTATTTTAAGAGGTATTTTAATACCAATTGTTTCCTTAACCATGCTAGTGCCTATTGATGATAAAATGAATGATGTCACTTGTAAAAATAATAATGTGTCATTATGAAAGGTTGTAGTACACAAACTCTATTGATAACTAAATATTAAACACAATTATTTTAAGATAATGTATTCAGAAAAGTAAACTTGGGCGGGTATAATCTCTTTAATTAAAAAAATATTTTTAGTGTAAGTTTTGTGCAGTTCACAACCTTGAATTTACAAAAACCTTACAAAATATATAATATTTGCTTACTTTATCAACAAAATACGACACATATTTGGTGTATAGGTATATCTTTACAACTTTGGTACTAGCTAGAGTACAGCGAAACGAGTTTAAAGAACAGGTTACCCTACGCCCTTTAAAGGATAAACAGGTTTCTAAAGATAAACTTACACAATCCAGGTATCTCGTCGAGGCTGGATAGTCCTTTGTCAACTAAATCTATTTCAGGATTATTGATTTCCTTTGCTTCTTCGATAACTTTTTTAGCTCTCGACATTTTGGCCGTGTTTGGAATACAAGAAACTGGAGGTTGATGACTCATAATCACAACAGCTGTTTACCTGAGTCAAAATGGTTTGCAATCCAGATTTAAAATACAGTATTATGAGCATGTAACAAAGCTTTCTTACTTCTCATAGTCTAATTGAAGAGAACCTTACAGCAAAAAATATACATTTTCGGTATTTCTTCTAAATTATTATATTTTGAAGTCCTTTTTAATGTTATTTTATTTTTAATGGAAACTATATAAAAGAATATAAAAAAATATAATGCTTTAGAAAATGTTTCTACAAACTGGAACGCAATATGGGAACTCAATATCATTGATAAAAAAAGAAGAGAGGATATGCCCTAATTTGCTAATATAATTTATAGTTATTAAAATATTTAAATGACATGCAAATAAAAACCTAATAACAAAAAACACATTTGTCTTTTTTCACTCGTAATAATTTATGTTTGTAAAAAGAGTTCAGTGTATGATAAACATTACATTTTTTATCCCCCTTTTTCCAAAAATGTCTATAAGCTCCGCCTTGAAGCCACTTTTGTGACAGGACGCCATTTTAGGATTGCATAGTTCATGTTAATTCATTTGTCATCGAAAGTGTTCTCCGGAGTTTATTTTTGATTTTAACAATCAAATGTCTTTATTTCAAGAGGTTTTGTGGTATTAAAAAACTACAAGTACTTGTGAGAGCTATACTTTGGCACGCGTGGGCCAGCTCAACCGAAGTACTATAACGGCCTCACAGAAAACTACCAGTGAAGCAATACTTGCACTGCTTTTCGTTGAGTGAGTGAGGTGACCGGAGGCCCTAACCCTTCCCTCTCCCCCTCTTCCCCCTTCCCCTACTCCAACCTTAAAGGCCGTCAACGCACTTATGGCTCTTGAGTTGCAGGTGCCCATGGATGGCGGTAGTCATTTACGGTAGTTTGCCCCCTATATCATAAAAGAAAACGAATGAACAAAAACTAAACTTTCAAAGTCTTGCATAAGGTGTAATATAAATCTCCTTGAAAGTAACAAGTATTGCTAATTTTTAGGTTAGCCAAGGTTTTTTTCGTATTTCAGTGTCGGTTTGTTTCATGTTTATAACTGTAAGTAAAATTGGTTTATAATGTTATCTAAATTATTATACGACTACCATCAACTAAATTATAACAAGTAAAAATATTTGATATGTTTACTATGTTCGTGTTTTATTGTTTTCCATATTTACTAATAGAATTAATAATTTAACATTTAGTTTTTCAACCTTGTTTTCTTTTACTGGAAATGAATAGTTAATCTCAGTATCTTATCGTAAAATAAATAGCGGTTTATTAATTATAAAAATCAAGTAAATGAATATTTGTTTGGTTATAAGGAATAAATATTAAAAAATTGACTTACTTGAGACTAGACTTATGTTCCTGTGTCCCCTAGATGGGGCAGAAGACGTCCACAGTGCGCCGCCATCCCGTTCTGGCTTGAGCTTTGCCCTTCATTTCGCTCCAAGTCTTCCGTATGTTCTTCGCCTCTGCGACGATCGTTCGTCGCCAGGTCTACTTAGGGTGACCACGTTTACGCTTTCCTTGGGGATTCCAGTCTAGGGCTAGCTTGGTATATGTTCAGGGTCCCTTCGGAGAGTGTGGCCGATCCAATTCCACTTGCGGCTTTTGATCTGATGGTCGATCGGGGTTTCGCCGCAGTGTTCCCACAGATTTAGGTTGGAGATTTTCTCGGGTTAGTAAACACCGGGAATACGGAGAAGACAGCGGTTGATAAAGACCTGGAGTTGATGCGAGATGTCCTTTGTTACCTTCCACGTCTCACACCCGTACAGCAACACGGTTTTTAGATTGGGCCGGAACATCTTGAGCTTAACGCTTCTAGTCAGTTTCCGTTATTGCCACATGGGACGGAGTTGTGCGAAGGTTGCTCTTGCCTTGGCGATCCTCGAAGCGATGTCCTCTTCGGTCTCTCCAGTTTCCGCCACTACACTACCAAGATAAGTGCACAGCTTCTTCACAGCCTTTCCACAGCCTCTGTGCATATGAGCAACGGCAAAAAGCTTGTCACCCTGCATCTCAATTACTGGGTCTTCCGGGTGTTGATTTTCAGTCCCGTCTCCTTTGCCTCTCGTCTTACGTCATCCAGCTTGGCTTGCATGTCAGTGCGTGTGTGGCTTCGCAGACATAAGTCATTGGTGTAATCCAGATCTTCTAAGACGCTGGATAGTCCCCACTCTATGCCGCGGCCCTTGTTCTTTATCATATTGCTCATGATGCCATCCAGAACAACAAGGAAGAGAAGAGGTGAGAGAAGACACCCCTGTCATACTTCTGCATGCACCGGTGAGTCCTCCGAAATGAGGCCGTCGTGTGTCACTCTACAAGAGTAATTCCCGTTCCATATTAAAAATAAGAAAAGATATTGTTAAATCACAATTTACAAATATATCGTTTAAACCATTTAAAGCCCACAGGATAGAAGGTGTCCGAACCGCATCGTGTGTCACAGCAATACGATCCTTTAGTGCCACAGTGGTTTTGAAAGCTCACTGTGTACTTACTACATCATATCTGTCATATCAAGATCCTCCAGGGAAGATAGATGTGATTAAAATGTCCCTCATACAAACATTAAAAAAAACATGTTGATGTTGAATGAGGGAAATAATTCCATTGTCGTAACTTGTGGCACATTTCGCTTAATGTCACGTGACCTTATTTCCTATCTACTCTTATTCTTTTATCTATGGTCACTAACATGACAGCAGTAAAATTAAATGACAGTAATGAAGAGTTTTTTTTTATTTTTTATCTGTTTAACACAGCACAGCTGTGAAAGGTCTATGACGTTTATGTACGCGCATAGAGTAGGTAGTATAAGTATATAAGTAAACGCGCACGCGCGCACTTTGCCTTTGCTTTGCCTGTTGCCTATTGTTCGTTTTGAGATAACTTTAACTTTGGCCTTAGCAAGTTGATTACATTTATTATTGTTACTCATAATTTTCTACTGTACCATTAATGTTGCAGTTAATTTAGGTATTTTGTTTACGAACATAATCCGTATTTGAATAATCGTTATCAGTGTAATCGTGATAATGATATTAATTGTCAAAAGGATTGATTGAGCAGCTAGTTTTAACACGAACTATAGTTTTAATTAATATACATTTGAAATTGACCGGTGAGTAATGAGTTTACAGTCTTGTTACAAATTATCTTTGTTACTATAGTCAGTAAAATGTTGAGAGAGTGCAAAGTAACTCAAATTAAGTAATTCATGTTACTTTTATTTTGAATAGACTGGCTTTAATTGGTATCTGCCTTAGACTCTGTAATGATACAAATATAAAGCAAGAATCGACCTTTGTCCTATATAAAATAGATCCTTTGTTCAATCACATAGTGGCTTTCTATATTTTTTTGCAATTGATCTTTTAATATACATAAATCATAGTGTAATTCTACAATGAACGTTGGCTTTCAACATTATTTCGTAACAAATTAAATAAAAGTCTAGATACTTATTTAATAGAAATTATTGGTATATTTGTATCTGTGATATGCATTTGTCCCTGTTATAAGACATTTTTTTTTCTTAAAAAAAGAATATTAGTAAAGTAGGTCCACACATTACTAGTATTCTCGTTGACTAAGCTAGCTAGCTAGGTAAGCTAAATGCTCGTGTTAGGAGTGAGTTCACGTCGGTAGTGCACTGGGTGGTTCGAACCCGCAACCACTCGATCGCAAGTCTGACGCCTTAGCCATTACGCTACCGCTGCTTATTTTACAATTACATTGTGCTATACATAAAAATATCTTTGTTTCTTTCATACAATAAGTCATTTTCTTTGTTTGCATTGAAACTTAATTTAGACCATACCAATTGTCTATAAACAGAAATAATGCTAAGTAGCACATAATTAGTTAACATATTATGTATAATAAATCTATCTAATAACTATTAAAGTAAAAAATAAAAACAAAAAATCATAGGCCATAAATTTAATTTAAATAGTCTTAATTATTATTTCATTTTCAGCCATGAGTGAGAAACCGCAGCCCCTGAAGGCCATAAATAAGTTCTTTGAGGGCAAAGAGCCATGGCAGATAGCCACTATGACTGCATCTTCTGTTCTCGCTATAGTATGGGCACATAGCTTATATAATGCTAAAGAAAGTAAGGAATTCTTTTAATATCATTTTATCACAGCCAAATATACTTTGCGTTGTGCTGTTGGAATTGCAATAAAGAAAGAGTTATTGAAATCACCTTCTTTTTGAAGTTGGTTAGAAATAACACACAAATAAAAACTTTTGAGTTGACAACCTCCTCCTTTTTCATTTATTTACAAATTTTCATTTATTTATTTTAAGACTAATACTAGGTATCCTTTTTATATACAATTTCGTTAACAAACAAGCACATGGCCCCCATGGTAGGCCATTGTGAACTCTCAGAACACCAGTTAAGTCTCGTCTGTATTGTCTCTAATGACTCAAAGGCAACATTACTCACTAGCAGACAAGTATAAATAAAAAATTTTAAATACCCTGACTCGAAAATCTCTTCAATGTTTAGAAAAGAGCTGATGATCTTTGAATGGCTGAACATTTTTCTTGAATTGTAGCTTAAAATACTCTTGATCAAGTCACAATTTTTTTTTTCAAGCAAAAATGTGATTCGTAATTGGTCCAACTGTATAGTAGCTATAATGGTGGCATCATAGCTTCCATACAGATGAACCGATTTTGAATATTTTTTTTGCTTGAAGACAAACACAGAGACCCAAATGTTAAACTTATGGAATACATCCTTTTTTCTTTGGGGGTTAAAAAGAACAGCTCTGTACTTATACTGCTGGTTTATTGTGGGCTTAGTAATGTGGAATTCCAGTTGAGTGACTCTAATTCAAGCAGAAACATGTAAAACCGCCATTATAAGTTGCCATTGCCAAACACTGGTACTGTACCAGACAAAAGAGTCTATAGCTGCTTTTTTAAAACCACCATTATTTTTTTTTAGTAATGCATCTTGTTTTCTAACCCTGGCATTGTAGGTTCAAATTCCATCTGAATATGAGAAAACTGTTTGAACTATGATGAATTTTAGCTAAGCATGCAAGCGTGACAATCTAAGCTTAGTGAAAATCCATAAAACTGGTTTGAAGATGCTAACATTAGATTATCATATAACAAAGTTGTTTTTTTTTTCAAATCTAATAGACTACTATCATGAGCATGACACACCTTTTCAAATAATCATATAATAATAATTATTTTTTTAAAAGAACTCCCGCATTAGGAATTACTCCTGCGTTGCGGGGGACTTTACAAACATACAAAGTAGGGACACAAAGAATGCCCAGACTCAGGTGGGAATCGAATCCACAACCCCTGGCTCAGCAGTCAGGATCACTAACCACTAGGCACTGATCACAAGTCATTGATTTTATTCGATTGAATTCAAACTAATATGACAAAGAATGATTGTATATTATTGAGAACAATATTTTTTTAAAGTTGGATAAATTTAAAAATAATAAAGCTATTTATTCTACCTACTACAAGTTCTTCAAGACCAAGATTTGTTTATTTAGAATTAAAGTTTCATTTTTTTTTTTTATGGTATAGGGGGCAAACGAGCAGACGGGTCACCTGATGGTAAATGACTACCGCCGCCCATGGGCACCTGCAACTCGAGAGTCACAAGTGCGTTGCCGCCCTTTAAGGTGGGAGTAGGAGAAGAGGGGGAGGGGGGGAAGAATGGGAAGAGGGGGGAGAGGGGAAGGACGGAAATAAGGGAAAGGGAAGGGTTAGGGCCTCCGGTAACCTCACTCACGCGGCGAAATGCAATGTAAGCATTGCTTCACAGCCGGTTTTCTGTGAGGCCGTGGTAACGAGCGGATTTCATTTTTGTAAATTGCTGTTTTACTACTGCAACTGGATTTACTACATTAAACTAATATTTTCAAAGAATGGTTTGTATTCCAATAATTTAGAATAGAATAGAATAATCTTTATTCTACACCAACAATATATTACTTTTAAAAAAATACACAAAGTGGATATGTACAATAGGCGACCTTATCACTAAGAGTGATAAGGTCCACTCCGTCCGTACATCCGTCTTACAGGATGGACATAATCGATAATAGATAAAAGAATAATGGTAAGAATAATGTGGTAATTTGGTGTAAGATAGAAAGAAGTAGAGAGAAAAAGGCATTTGGTTGAGAGTAATTATAACATCATGTTATAAAACTAGGTACTTTATACATAAACATTTTTAGTAAAAAAGGTCAACTTTAGTTAACTAGATTTAGTTCGTGGATAGTAGCTACAGTTCAATAAACTTCATATTTCTTTACAATAATCCTTTATGTTGATATTATTCACCATTCAAAGTTTATTGTAAGTTCAATTGCTACTTCACACTTCAAGTGTACACTAGATAAATGGTAATAGCTACCTCAGTTGTATGTTATTGTTCGACCTTTTGACTGCTATTTTTAAAAATATCTCTAGTCTATCTGCTTCGGCATTCAACTGACCGTCACGCTGCGCGCGTGTTGCCTATTGAATGAACCTGTGTTTGGCGGCCGGCCTTAGCGTAGGTATATTTTTTGGTACTACGATGTCTTATTCGATGAACAGATTTGCTTTAAGAATTCAATTTTGATTTAGGAATTCTGTTGTCTGAATTCAAAATAGGAATTTTAGAACTTCTGGTTTTTTTTAATGTCCAACTATATACAAAATATTAGATACTTGAGAAATTTAAATGTTCTAAAACTGAAATTTGTTGACTGTTCTCACAGGTGTCACAACAAGGTTACGTAAAGAGTTCTTCAGATGGCTACGTCAAGTGCCAATTGTGAGACGAAAGATCGAGGAGAAGATGTCACAAATCAACCGTGACTTCAAGAATGACGTGGATAAAAGACTGGCCGGTGTCACGGTCAGAAGACAACTGCCTGATTCCGGTCTCAGCGCCGAACAGATCACGGAAGAGATAAGAGATCATGTCAGTTTAGGTAAGATGTAGTTCCTATTCATGAAACTGTTCATATTTCGCCTCTAAACACGAATGCGGTGCACTTAATCGAAACAAGTGCACCGCAGGCCGTTGCAGGGGCTTAATGTTATATTATTTTTATTGAGACTGAGCGCTTTTCGAATACGTATCCAGAGGTATATTAAACCCCACATTTTATTGTCGTGAACCGGGCACTTTAGGAATACAGGATGGGAATATTGAGAGTATTTTGAAAGGGGAAGGGAAGGCAATTGAAGGAAAAGGATATTGCTCACACAGATTTATTGGGGAGTGTAATCTGTAACTCGAACTGGCTGATGCCTTGACGAACGAGCTCTATAACTTAAATTTAATTTAGTATCATATGCATATCATTTGGTTAGGTTGGGGATAGGGTTGCCACCCGTACTATAATATATAGTATCGTACTATATTTAGATCTATTGTACTATATATTATAGAACAATAATATAGCACGAAAAATATTATATTTTTATTGCTAATGATCATCATGAAGTTTTGGTTACACGTTGTCAATGGTACAGAGAGGGACATAGGGTACCTACAATCCAGAAAAAATGAGTTCCCGAGGGATGTAAAATATTTTTTGAAAAAAAAATATTTTTCGATCCCTCGGGAACTGATTTTTTTCCATCCGGTTTGACACAATCTACAATAACGCGAGAGAAGTCTCGGGATAGGAACGATAAATGTGTAGGTACTATTTTTTTTCCTGATTTTTTTCAAAGTACTAAATTTTTTCCTGATTTTTCTTAAAGTACTAAATTTTTTTGCAAGTTTAAAAAAAATACTATATTTTTCCCAAAAAAAGGTGACAACCCTAGTTGGGGAGTTAATCCGGCCCAGTGACGCTCTTAGATAAAATGGTTAAGTCCGCTCCATTGTGACATTCTCTTGTAACTACATGCCATAATACGAGGTTCTTACTGTGTCACTTGACACTGTTTTGTCTAGACTTTGGGTAATGAAAAATGTTGTTGTCTGGCACAGGATTTAGTGATACGAAACCTATGTACTATAGTAAAATTATTTACGCGTGCGCTGCGCTCGCTGCAGTCTCGGTCATAAACCACTGAAGCAGGATAACAATGCTCTTTTGTGTTAGCGGCGGGATGAGAATCAATATTGAAGGCAGTGTGATTTATGACCGAGTCTGCAGAGTAAATAATTTTACTACCTAGATTGCTATGCGCGACTTCTAGTTCACAGGCATTACTTGCAATGCCGTATATTAGAATGTTTATTAATTGCACACAAGTTTATCAGCGAATGTAATTTAGCATTGTGTCACAATCTTACACAGTCAAAAATATCAAATGGTTATTTGTAAATTGAGTTCGTAGAGGTCTCAACAATGTTATTATTGTAACGTTAAATACGT
The DNA here is from genome assembly GCA_963859945.1 of Euplagia quadripunctaria. Lineage (NCBI taxonomy): Eukaryota > Metazoa > Arthropoda > Insecta > Lepidoptera > Erebidae > Euplagia > Euplagia quadripunctaria. The sequence goes on from OY982567.1 coordinate 21,603,713, forward strand.
AGTTAAACCCCGAAATTTAGTGATAATTGCTTACAATATTCTTCGTAAGAACAAAATGGTCAAAGTAAATGAACGTTACATGTATGTTTAATTAAAATGAAAATCAGCAAAAAAGCATTAAAATAAATAATGTACCTATTATAAGAAAAAACTTTGGTAAAACTAATGTTACTGACAGAGTCCAATGACCGTCAGAAAAGCAGTAATAACGTTTCATGTATCAAATGCCAGTGCCAGTATAATTGCCAGTATAATTTCGATCCAGAAAAAAAAAATTGAGTGGAAAAACCGACTGAGTGTAAACAACCCTTGGTATAATCCTGCTAAGGGCACTAGGCAAAGGCAACGGATATGTTTTACCTCAAACCGACTAAATTCACACTATTTCTCGTACTTAGGTTGCCATTTTTGAGCCCGTATACATTTCGAAGAAAGTAAAACCTTCCCTTCCTTCCTTAACTTTATTGCTTTTAAAAGTAAAATACACACAACCAAAAAGTACATAGGATTTTTAAATCTATAAATATATCTTTACATTCAAATTAGGCAGTGGTGTATTTAATACCCACATTTTGCCAACTATAATTTAGCTTTAGTCCCACTGACGTGGGCCAAGCCTATCGCCGTCAACCGGGTACTTGGGTCATGGGTCATTAGAGCCACCCGGCACCTGTTGTCACTCGCGGGTAGCGCGCGGTCCACTCGGGGTCTGTGCGTTTGCAATGTGCAGTCAACGCTACGCAAGCATGCGAGCAGCGAGTTGTCACCGAGTGGTACACGCGCGACACTGGACAGCTTGCGAGCGAGGCGATCCGGTGACGCTACCGAGTTGAATCCATAGAAGTCCATATAAAGAATACTAATCGCACGAGGCGAGGCGGTGTGGGTCGGGTGCCGAGTGGCTTTAATGAGCTTTAGAGACGGGAAGCACAGCATACCTACAACTCAAAATGGCTGTTGCCTGGAAGTCCGAACTCTCTGCCATGTGCATTAGTACATTAACATTTGTTTTTAGGTGCATACGACTGGAAGAATGGTAACGTCTCTGGAGCAGTTTATCACGTTAGCCAAGAGATCAGCAAAGTGGCGTGCGACGCCTACGCTATGACCGCGTACACGAACCCTCTGCATGCGGACGTTTTCCCTGGCATTAATAAAATGGAGGCGGAAGTCGTTAGGATGGCGATTAACTTGTTTCATGGAGACGAAGACTGTTGTGGAACGGTAAGTTTACCTTAGGGAGCGTCCATTAATTACGTGAGCTGGTTTCCTTTTTATTTGGACTCCTCCCCATCTTAAGATTTGGTGCTACCACCTCCTCTCATGTGAGGTTTACGCTATAGTTGTTATACACCAAGATATTATATAACTTAGTTGCACTAATATTGGTAAACGTGACGATGAACGAGTGTTGACGTGAGATTTTCGATTGTGCCCCATTACCTACTAAAATTAATTTGATGGAATGTTATTGGACCTCTCCCACCATTTTGAGCTCATGTAATTAATGGATGTGCATGGTGGTTAACGAACCATCGTATGTTTTTCTGGGCTTGATATTCCACATCCACTTTTAGTAGAAAGCATGGATTATCTTATCGTGGAGGACTCTTTGTCTGGTATAGTCGTATAAATCATTTGCATTGTTTCACCAAAGAACGCAAAGATGACTTGTAAATAGCTGCTTCTATAAACACATGCTGCAGGCGTACAGAGGCTTATGCGTCTCCTTGACAGTATGCAAGGTTGTCAGAGTTCCAAATACGGAGAGATCTTATAAAAACAAAGAATATCGAGACTAGAATGAAATAAGCTTTAGTTGTACGACAATGTTTTATGTGAATAAATTGTGACAACAAGTAGTAGACGTCAGCACATTTTTGTCATACTTTTGTAATGATTTTGATACTCAGTTGGTGTAATTAACTTCGTTCTTGTAATGGCCTCGAATCGGTGCATTTCTTTCACATTTATGCTAATTGCAAGTGGTCGCACTGAAGGTAATTCGACCATTTTTTTTTAATGAATGCTAGTAATGTGGGTAAAGTTTGAGTAAAGAGGAGTTTTATGTCGGTACAGTCGATAGTGTGTTGATATTCTGACTCTGCTCGTCCGTGCCGCACGTTGTGACATGAATTATTTTATATAAAATATTTGCATTTCCAATCCGTGTCCCGTGCGTCTCACGGCTCGCGCCCGGCACTTTGTAATGTGAATAATTTTTAGGGTTCCGTGCCCGAAGGGTAACCAATGGGACCCTATTACTAAGGCTCCGCTATCCGTCCGTCCGTCCGTCTGTCTGTGTGTCAGCGGACTGTATCTCACGATCCGTAATAGGTAGACAGTTGAAATTTTCACAGAATGTGTATTTCTGTTGCCGCTATGACAAGAAATAATAAAAATAAATTAAAAAATTAAGGGAGTTCCCCTACTCTACATAGTATTCAATCTTGTACGATGGTGCGGAACCCTTCATGCGCAAGTTCGATTCGCCCTTGGCCGGTTTTTAATTTGACGTATTGCGCCAGACTGGCGACGCGCAGCGGTCTGTGTACATGTATACGCAATAGATGTGAAAACCAGACGAAATAAATTTCAATTAACAAATTATAAAATTTTAATAAATAATTACTTAATAAAAAAAATACCAGTTATTTTTCCAAGGTTTCGAGTTTTTAGTTCTGTCAGAAGTCTCCATGACTGTTTATGTTTTTTTATTGATAAACAGTAAGCCTCGTCATAACCTCGTGGGTTCGATTCCCACCCAGGACAAATAACTGTATGACGAGCACGATAATTTGTTCTGTATCTGTGTGTAATTTATATATAATATGTATGTATTTAGAAATATATAAGGTTATCAGCAGTCTGGTTACCATAGTATAGGCTCTGCCTAGGTTGGGATCAGACGGCCGTGTGTGAGATGTGTAAAGTTATTATTATTATTACAAACTATTTCAGTTCCAATAAAAACTTTCGTGAGTGGTATTCATGTTTATTAGAAACTATACGGTTTTACTCACGTTTGTATTTCGTGGATGCCCGACTAGTTTCGGACCCAACGGGGGCCCTTTTTAAGTAGTGAAGCGTCCTGCCGCGACGGTGTCAGGCCGTCGCGTCCGAAATACAAACGTGAGTAAAACCGTATAGTCACTCACTACATATTATAAAACAAAATCCCCCGCCGCGTCTGTCTGTCTGTCTGTTCGCGATTCATGCGGTTTTCACTAATAGACAGAGTTATTCATGAGGAAGGTTTAGGTGTATAATGTGTACCCGTGCGAAGCCGGGCGGGTTGCTAGTTTCTAATAAAAATAATTGCGGTTTGCAAGACAGTTTAAGTTGGGACTCGACCGTGGAAGTCTACTATCACTTAAACATATTGTATACGTTCCATAATATATAATAATAATAAATGAAAATGTGTTAATTTCCACCACAAACAACACAATGTTCAATTATTAATAAATATTGGTACAAAGATAAAAGTTGTAGTTTGGGGTGGACTGGAGCCTAAACTAGAACAAGTCCTGTATTTCAGGACTCCAGGATTCACACCCGCGCGGTTTTGTTAGTATATGTATTGTGGTGCGTTTGTATATATATGTATGTGTGTATGTATGTGTGTGTGTGTGTCTATATATCTATATATATGAATGTTAGTTGAGACTACGTACGTTAAACATGCTACTTCCGAGCTGGTTAATTATTCATTTAAACGTTGTATGGAATAGTTTGAGCTCTGACACTGCTGATGGATATTATCGGATCAAGTTACTGCTTCAGTGGTTACGTGGTGTAACTTTGCTCTTATTTTTGCCTGCAATCAGGAGGAGGTGTTTATTCCCACTTGCGCGGGTGAAACCGCGAGGCGCAGCTAGTACATAATATACTAATATATTATGTACTAGCTGCGCCCCGCGAGCCCCGACACATTTAGATGTGTAACTCGACTTAATGGCGATAATATTTATAAGGTACAAAACAACATTTTTTTGTTTACGGCAGTAACTTTTTTGTTTTTACCCGACGCGTCGGGTTAAAACAAAAAAGGTACTGTACCTTACATATATTATCGCGATAAGTCCTGAGTTACACATCTAATATGTACCAATAATAATATCAGAAGTCTTTAATGATTACCAAGTTTGTGTCATTAGTGTTCATAAGTGTAAATAAATATGGGCAATCGATATAGGTATTAATAAATACATTTATGTATATGTTTACTAGCAGCGCCCCGCGGTTTCACCTGCGTAAGTCCCGATCCCGTAGGAAGATAAAGTAGCCTATGTGTTAATCCAGGTCTCCAGCTATCTACACACCAAGTTTCATCGCAATCGGTTCAGTGGTTTTTGCGTGAAAGAGTAACAAACATCCATCCATTCATCCATACATTCTCACAAACTGTCACGTTTATAATAATAGTAGGATTGGGTCGCTATTCGTTTAAAAGAGGAGTTTTGATAAATATAATAACGATGAATGTTTCACGTCCTAAATGGCTGGCGGTAGAGCATTGTAGGTACGGGTTTGATTCGTGCTCGGTGCAAATATTTGTATGACATGAATATGGCTATTAACATTGGTCTAGGTGTTATTATTAACATATTATGTGAAAGAAAGAAAAAGATAAATTTCTGATTACCTTTGTTCTTTGCTCTTTGGAGAGTAGGAAACGCCCTGTTATATATTATGTCGCAGATTATTATTTATTTAGCAGCCAGTGAAAAAATAAAAATGATGTATTATTATAATAGCCCTTTTTACCTGAAAATATTGTTTAATAGTTAAAGAAAAAAAATCCTATATAATATCTTCCCGAGTCATTCTATGACAGTATTAGATACGTGATGTACAAAGGTTTGAAAAAAATACTAAAACTCAAATTAACTCCGTAAATATACATACTTAATAACACGCAGTGTAGGTACGTATGTGTACAAATACATTAGTTTGTTGTAAATGTTGATGAGCAGGTATTCGTCGTTGACCTTGAAAACAAATTATAATTATCTGCGGTGGTAAAAAAGATAATGTTCTAACAATACGAACTGTGACGTCAAAACTCTTAAATGAGTTATTTACCTACTTGCTATCAGTATTTTTATTAGAATCTAACTGATCATTTATTCCGGTTCTTTCCCACCGTCCACCTTCCCAGACCACCTGGGTCAAATCCAAACTAATTTGACAACACATACACTCACCAATGGCGGATTTACAAATTTGCCGCCAGTAGGCTGTTTAAATTTTGCCGCCCCTACCGACCTCTATTTTGATGCGATCTCCAGTTCACCATAATATTAATAACAATTTTTTTGGTAATGCATTTTTAAGTTTATGATTTGTGCACTATCCTCCTTTTTCCGGATAAAAATCCCCCAAATTTGCCGCCTCTACAATCTGCCGCCCTAGGCTTCAGCCTATTGGTAAATCCGCCACTGACACTCACGCTTGTATCCCTGAAAAGGTAGGCAGAGACCGAGAGACAGAGAAATTATATTTAGTCCCACTCACGGACATAGGGGACAAGCTTCTTGCCGCCAACCGGGTACTTTGGGAATTAGAGATGGGATCATTGGAAGAGAAAGGTAATTAAGAAGGGAAGGTAATGAAAGAGATATTAATGCTTATATACGGGTAAATTGGGGAGTCTAAGCAATAATTCGAGCAGAAGACGGTACCTATATAACGATACGTTCTAAGCAAGACAATTTAGTATGCAACTTAGCTTAGAGGGTCATGATTCGTAAGAGACTCTTAACATCGCCACCCAGAAACGACCGTAATTATACAACGCCATCTATCCATCATTATAGGTACTAATAAATGAAGTTTTGTCGTTAAATAATTTTAAACTAAATCATTAGACTAAACAGTACCATATCTGAAACTCAAACATCAATTTGAATTAAATTATTTATTAGTCAAAACTATTTCGTAATCCTTAGCTATAAAATGTCAGTTGTTTATTTGTTTTCCCGGCGTTTGATTTTCCTGCTTCGATATGGCTACTTCTGTTAACATTGAAAAAAATCGATGATTGTAAAAACGGGTACTTTATTTCTTGTTAGCGTACATATCATATGAAATAAAAAAAAATTGTGAATGACGATCGAAATTCTCACACTCCGTAGTACCTAAGTATCTTCGTAGTGAAATATGTACACTAAAAACTAATAATACACGCTGTACTAATGCAGAGATAAAACACATTTGAGTAATTTTATCTGTCACGTTTATTCGATTTTAGTAAGCGGTTACGTCATACAACTTCTTATCAGGAGGTCCTATCAGGGTTTAGATTTAAATGTCATGTGCCTACGTCTAGGTAGTAGAAGCATATTTATTTCTAGGGTGGATTAGATTTCTTAGAGAGTTAGATTTGGACATAGGTCTTGTGCCGCTGTGACTTAGATAAAATTCAGAGCCCGGTCCAATTTTACGGTTAAGGGGGGAGTAAATTATAGTCATAATGCTTTTGAAATAAAAAAAAAATCTGTCAGTCGTAGGACTGTACGTCAGAAATGAAAACATAACTTACATATATATGTTTACACACACATGAGTTCAGTGCTTTTTGCCCATACCAAAAGTGCCCAACGTGCCTAAAGAAGTTTTCCCTTCAAAAATAAGCATCACACGTAAGTTCTTTGCAAAAGCTCCGCAATAGAATTAATTTATCATCACGGGCTTAATTGGGCCAAGATAGGGATATGACCGCTTAACTCGACTAGACAAGTCGTAGAATTATTGTATAATGAGTCTTCCAAAAACTATAAATCATGCATTTGTATGATCATGGGTAAAAATAAGATGGTACAATTTCGAATTGCCGCCAAAATGCTGCAAATTTTTCAAATATTTAAATTAATTTTTGTCATTCATTTAAATAGGAATACTTTTGATGTGAAACATCTATAGCCGCACGTAAAACTGATTTCTGGCTTGGCGACGCATGCCGTGGCGACGCGTCGCCACGCTTTATGATGGTATATATATACAGTCTATATGCAGTAGTGTGTACGGTGTGGCGACGCGTCGCCATGCGCAATCGACTGTGCGATTCTCTCTTTTGATTCGACTTTTACAAAATAATGTCGATGTTTCACATCTGCCAGGCGTCCCGTGACGGCTCACATTTTTTTTCATTGAAAGAGTTTCAACCATTTCACTCATGCAAGGCTGACTTTAAAAACAGCGGCTATAATGCCGTTTGTTTAAAATAATGAGCTAAATTTCAATTCATAAAGTTCTAAATTTAAATTTTTTAATTATTGTTATTCCCTAGAAACAGTTATCACCAACCTTTGGATAGAGTATGTTAATACATATTTGACTGGCCTGTTGGTCTAGTGGTTAGTGATCCTGACTGCTAAGCTAGAGGTCGTGGGTTCGATTCCCACCCAGGATAAATAATTGTGTGATGAGCACGATAATTTGTTCTGTGTCTGGGTGTAATTTATCTATAACACGTATGTGTTCAGAAATATATAAGTATGTTTATCAGTAGTCTGGTTACCATAGTACAGGCTCTGCCTAGTTTGGGATCAGACGGCCGTGTGTGAGATGTGTGGAAAAAAATAAAATAAATAAATATAATATGATAGTGATCATTCAAGCTGTTTGTATTTGAAATATAACATCTATTACAGGTAACAACAGGCGGTACAGAATCAATAATAATGGCCTGCAAAGCCTTTAGAGACCTGGCGTACTCTAAGGGTATTTCCAACCCTCAGATAGTCGTACCGTCGACGGTACACTCGGCATTCGACAAAGCAGCGCAATACTTGGGCTTGTCCGTCAAAACTGTACCAGTTAATCCTGACACTATGACCGTTGACGTGTATAAAATGAGGAAGGCGATCGGGAGGAGGACTTGTTTGGTAAGGTTCTTTTAAAGTATCTTCCTGTAGTATGTAAAATCTAGTATAATTAGGACACTACACGTTTCTGCTGTTTTCATTTACCGTGGTGAGCCCTGTGCTTGTAGAGTTCTTGTGCGGATCCTGCTCCGTCTACAGGAAGCCTTGTACTCAGATTTCGGTTACATTGATTATGTAGTGGTTTATCTAGTTTTCTTAACAGCAACCCATGAGTTAAGTGCAATGGGCCTGGTTCCAAATTGGTAAAACAAGGCAAAAATTAATAACAGCTGAAATGAAATGAGGACATGAAAATTGTTGCAAAGGGAAGAAAATATAGCGAAACTATCAGGAAAAAATTAATAAAAGTCGATTATATCGAGTTGCCGGGTGAAATGGGGTAAACTTTTAGGGGTGGAATATGGTTTTTCAAGATTTCCAGCGAAACTAGAACCAATCAAAAAAAGTTAAATCTTTAACTTTTGTATCAACTATTTTTTTTTGTATTATCTGGGTGTATGGAGTGTCCCGTAACCTTATGTTCATTATTAAGTCTTCCGCGACACTTGAATACTGTCTAATGCGGGAGATGTATTTTTAAAATAAGAGACGTTCATATACTTCTACTCGGTCACAGTTCGTTTAACATCCACAGATCGTGGGCTCGGCCCCGAACTTCCCGTACGGCACGATGGACGACATCATCGCGCTGTCGGACGTGGCGGTGGAGTGCGACGTGCCGCTGCACGTGGACGCGTGCCTGGGCGGGTTCGTGGCCGCCTTCATGCCCGCCGCCGGACACCACGTGCCCGTCTTCGACTTCCGCCTGCCCGGGGTCGCCAGCATGTCGGCCGACACGCATAAGGTCAGTTATTGCTGCTGGAGTGTTGAATTTGTTTTGGACGAAATAAGTTCTAAATTATGGATTTGTAATTAGCTCGTCAAATGTATGTATGTGTGATTTATGAGTTCAGAAACTTTTGTTCGATAGCATTAGGTACATAAAATTATTAAAAAAAAAAAAGTACTGAAATTCGTAAAACTCTCTTTCTCTATATTTTTGGTCTTATCTATAAACGGTATTCTATATTTTTTTATATAAAAGTTTTAATTACCGGGAATACACTTAGTAGACAGACGATTGTTCCTTCTTTTAAATAGTGAAACTAATCTTTAAACACCTATATTCGATTGTATAAATAATTTAAATACAGCATTATAGACACTATTTCCAAATTATTCATTTTACTATATAAACTTACTCAGTTTACTCACGTTTGTATTGCGCAAATGCCTTATAATTGTTTGCTTATTATTTTCAGTACGGTTTTGCTCCCAAAGGCACATCAGTAGTGTTGTACAGAAAGCCTGAGTACAGACATCACCAATACACTGTCACTACAGAATGGCCCGGCGGCGTTTATGGATCCCCAACTGTCAATGGTATGAATAAATCTTCGTATATGATGTGTTTAGGTGTCGCCAATGGCCTTAAAGACTATGGTTCGGTCGCTTTATCTAAATAATAGGGACCTTCTGCTGACGACCATTTGGGATCCTTCGAAATTGCCTGGTCTGCAATAAAGTGGCTTTCGTTGCTCCCCCACGAACTGTGGAGGTGAAGCGGCGGTTGTGGCACTACTCTTCAGCGAACTGGGACGTACTTTGCGTCCACCCCTGGCTGCAACTCTGCTTTAATGATAGGACGCCATCAGAGAGTGCATCTGTGATCGCGGGCCAGATCACTCTGGGTATTGAGTATTATATTTCATACTCTGATGTTGCCGGCGCCTGCAAGGTGAGTCACTGGCTTTTAGATTAGACATCGTCAAAGCTTTCGACAGAGTTTGGCACACATCGCTTCTTTCCAAATTTCCGACATTCGGTCTGCCCCCTCGACTCCGCAACTGGGTTGCCAACTTCCTACAAAACCACCGCATTCGAGTCCTTTGTGACGGTCAGGCGTCGGAATTACTGCAGATTAATGCTGGCGTGCCTCAGGGATCCGTCTTATCGCCCACCCGCTTTCTTCTGCACATCATTGAAATGAATATAATGAATGTCCATCGGCAACATACATTGCTAAATTATATTCGTTCTCTAAACGGAAGAAGAATAGAATAAACTTTATTGCACACCAGTAAATATTGCTTAAAGTAAGTTTACAAAATTGTTATGTACAAAGGGCGGCCTCGCTAAAAGTAATTTCTTCCAGGCAACCTTGGGATGGAAAAATAATAACCAGTAATATAATAATTTAATGGGTAATTTTGGTGTGGAAATCAAAACATGTTAGACTTAAAACTAGTAGAAGTAGCGTTGTCTATTACAAATATACGGTAATATAATATTCACAAAATGTTCCCGAGGGATGGAAAATTAATAAACATTTACACCACTCATGAAATTTTGTATTCTAGTAGCATTATCCTCATATCTTTCATTAACAATAGATTTACATTGTGAAAATACTAATTTTAAAAGTGTACAATTTGCATAAATGCGTAATACTGCCAAACTAATTACATACGAACATCCACTACTCATCAACGCTTTTAATCTATGCAAGCCATTTTAGAGCACTAGCGGGCGATCCCAAAGAGGTCCAGACGTTAAAAAAAAAGTGTTTGTGTGTCAGCTTCGACGGACAACTGGAGTTTAAAACTGTCGTTCCCTCCCCCTCCCTCGCTCTCTTCTTCCCTTCCCTCACTCTCTTCTTCCCTTCCCTCGCTCTCTTCTTCCCTTCCCTCGCTCTCTTCTTCCCTTCCCTCCTCGCCTCCTCCCCAACCCCCTCTCTTTCTCATGTTTTCAAAGTGACAGAATACCATACCGAGGGGCCTTGTATGAAAAATCGATTCTTAAGGAGTAAACTTCAAAAATATTGCGGGTACAGAAGCGTACGTGTGATAAAAGTGAACTTCTTAAAAATATACAACTACTCTCTCATATATGCCTAAAAGTGACGCGTTCCTTATATTGCACTCTCAATTCTCATGCAATATCGATTTATCGACTAACCGTCAAATAAATTTCATTTCACATTGAGTTTAATGTGTGTTTTGTGTGATTCATGATGTTTATACACGTGTGTTGTGTGCAGGCAGTCGCGCGGGAGGGCTGATCGCGGCGTGCTGGGCCACCATGATGTTCGTGGGCCGGGAGCGCTACGTCGACATGACCGGACAGATCATCAAAACTGCCAGATATATTGAGGAACAGTTAGTATACACTTTAAATTTGTATTTCCTTCTATTTGTTTTATTTTTGGTCTTCAAAAAAAGACAATCGAACTTCTGCTTCTCTCTGTCCTCGAGATTTCCAAACGCTAAAAAAGAAAACTATAACATTCCAATACTTAGCGACATCGTCACCCACATGGTAATTTTATCAAAGATAAAATGACCATGTGGGTAATTTTATCAAATTTAAAAAATTATTTAGTTTTAATGTTTTTTAATTAAGAGTTGAAAAATACTAATAAATTATGTATAGTGTATATAATGTGGTAGTGTGTTTAATAAACGTATTTTCTTTCTTACTTTTTAAAAAAAAAGTAGTTATTTATATATATGTCGCATCCTGAATATTAGTTTTAATGTTTTTTTAATTAAGAGTTGAAAAATACTAATAAATTATGTATAATGTATATAATGTGGTAGTGCGGTTAATAAACGTATTTTTTTTCTCACTTTCTTTAAAGAAGTAGTTAATTATATATATGTCGCATCCTGAATACAGTTGTGAAACGATACACAAACGTCAGGAGCCTAGCAACTGATATGGTTCTTTGTCATAGTTTTAATATTTGCTGTAAAAGAGTGTGTGTGACTTCTCACCCTTATTCCTGCGGAAGCCCACAATTAGTGAACGATCCTCCGATTTATATAATATATTATTGCTAAACTTTTCTAAAGATATTGATTATAGCAGTGGACTTTTGCCTGGAAATAATCCAAATGAATAAATAAATGAAATAATAATTGTCATAGAATTATATTATTTCAGAATTCGCAAAATAGATGGAGTGTATGTATTCGGCAAGCCCGCGACGTCAGTGGTCGCTTGGGGCTCTAAGGTGTTTGACATATTCAAGATGGCCGACCTGTTACACAAGAAGGGATGGTCTTTGAACGCTTTGCAGTTTCCATCTGGGTAAGTTTTATCTTTTGACTGCTGTGGTTTATGTTACAAAGAAAATATTTCTTTTACAGTTTATTTTATATAGAGATTGCTTTTACAAATATTTTACCTAACAGTTTTTTTCTATACACCGTGATATTTTAGTCGTCCTTGAAACGAAGCGAGGTAACTTAAGGAACGCACCCATACTACGTGACCCGTTATAGGGGGGGAGGGGGTCTTCAAGACCGGAGTAGGGAAATCACGCACTTTTTCAAGCTATAGGTATTCAAAGATGGCGCGTTTAGCGCTTTTTAAATTTCCGACGGCAAGAAATGATTTAAAACCATATTTATAAATTACTACGTGAAAACTAGAGGGGGAGGGGGGGTCTTGGCATATACTACGGGTGGTCACCGAGGGATGGGGAGGGGGGGGGGGTATAAAATTGAAAAAATGGGTCACGTAGAATGGGTACGTTCCCTTATAATGATTAGTACTATCAAAAAACAAAACTAAATTACTTGGTTATAATAAAAAAGTTGGGATTCGAATAGTATTTATAACTCGATCTAGTTTAACCGTAGTAGTAGTAGTAGTAGTTTACTCGCCACGGGGCAGTGACCTGTCAGCTGACATCGACTTTACAAGGCTTAGACTAGTTAGGACAGCCATTCATTTCAACAATATTTTAAGATAAATAACTTCATTGATTATGTTAATCATAAAAATAAACACAGCGTGAACGGACTTTATGTATTTACAAAATCATCAAGTTACGTACCTATTAAAAGTTTAAATTATCATTTACTTAAACCAACACAATTCGATACACAATCGCGCACGTTTTGCTGACTTTTCCCTTTATCAAAAACGTTCACTATTGTACTGGTTGACATATCACAACTTTTGTATTCACGGGAATAAACAAGTCTTTAGGCGAGTCACTCAGGCGGCTTCGACCTTGCGCATGAACTGCCGGGCTGCATCTAAGACGGATGGCGAATGCAACATGAACAGGCAACAGCTTACTGTTTATCATTGCTATTACTTTCTCGTGGGCACGTAAACAATAATACAATTTATGATGCACATTATCGAATCGCGGTCGCCGGCCAGAGCGAGGTTGCGCACGAGTGGTGCCAGCGTGTCTCGCCATTGTGACGCCTACCACTCTTTATTTTAAAATGATTTGCGGCTTAGATACTTAATGTGTAAAACATTGAATGAAGTCAATCGTAGACTTAGTGACCGTAGTGTGAGTAATGAGTGCCCATACCATGAGTTCTCATTTATTGTTAGCAAACAACAGAAATTGTGGAATTTATAAAAAAAATATTTGTATTTTACGAAACGAATACTTTATATGGATTATGTTATAGATATAGAGTATAAGATTTTCTTTTCCGAAACCGATTATCACGTTGTAAACATTTTAGACTAATTACAACTTAAAGCTTAAAGTGTAAATCATAACATTGAGAGTATCATTGCTTTGTTTCTGTATGTATTCTGTTGTTGTGTATGCTCGGAACTAGTATAGAAAAAGCAAAAGGTGATTTACGAGTTATACGGTCTTCTTGTTAGTCAATGAGGGAGGCCTATGTCCACGTCCATGTGGACGTCTCATCTTATCTGTCCCTGCCCCAGTATCCACATGTGCGTGACGCACGCGCACACGGCGCCGGGGCTGGCGGAGCGCTTCGTGGCCGACGTGCGCGGCGCCGCCCTCGCCTGCCTCAAGGACAACGCCACGCCCGTGGAGGGAAAGGTAAACTATATCTTATCTGTCCCTGCCCCAGTATCCACATGTGCGTGACGCACGCGCACACGGCGCCGGAGTGGTATATTGAAAAATATAAAAAAATCTAATAAATGGATAATGCACTTTAACTATGATCCAAAAATTATCATAACATTATTTTAAATCTAAAACATTTATTTTAATTGTTTTTTAAGCGCCTCGAAATAATGTCATAGTGTGCCCTAATAATATTTATACATTGTATAGTTTGTATTTTTTGACTCTAAGTCTACCGAAGTAACTCTATTTAAATAAATTTCTTAGAAGGCATAGAATTCATTCAAATAATAAAGAATGGACTCCAAAAATATACAAAATATAAATATTAAAAGTAATTGTTATGTTGCAGATGGCGATATATGGCGTCGCTCAAGAAATTTCCGACAGAAGCCTCGTCTCTGACATCACAAAGTACTTCTTAGACTCAATGTATTACCTGCCGGAGACAAAAGACGAAAATGTGTCATTAAATTAGTAAATATACCTACTGACGTATCCTCTTAATGTTGCCATCTATAAAATGTTAACGTGAAAAGGTAAATTGTTATGATAATTATTGTTATTTTCTTATTATTATTTGTTACTAATTTAGTAATATCAAGAATTAATGGATATGGATTTACGAGTAGGTATCTATAAAGTTTATATTAAAATGTATGTTACGGTGACACTATTTCCTATGCTAAATGTATTTAATTTTCAAAAACTATTCTTAAACTATTGTTTATTTTCTTCACTTCTGTTGTAATTTCTTCCATAATGTTAAAATTGTTCCAAGGTCAGGTTTTAATTGCTGTTGTTTAAAAATATTTGAGATTTCGAATTGAACTTAGACATTTGTTAACTCAAATTATGTTTTAGTAACGAATTGTGTGTATAAATTAGTATAATAAAAGATATCTAGTCTTATTTTTGATATCACATTATGAAGGTCAATAATTTACGTTTTTTTTAAATGTATAACGTTGCAGTAATTAAACATTGGAGATAAAAGCAGGACATAATTATGTCAAACGCCAAAACTTCGTCTAGTGTCATAGTTAATATAAAAAAGTAACACATCTTCTTGTGCTTATGTGATTATTTAGGCACCTGAACTGACTATAAAGTGTCGCAGGGTTTCTGCTGTTTGTCACGGCCTGGTGCGAGAGAGCACGGTGATGTGTCTCAAAGAGGCGGCAGATAGTATGGGAGAGAACTTCTCTCTCGTCCCGCAGAAGATGCACCAGGCGCCAGAGATTGCGGAACTATCTCCGGCCTCCAAGAGCGCTGGCCCTGGGGATGCGCAGGACAAGTCTGCCGGGCTCACAAGGGTTTCCTGTCTACGGTACACCTGAGTCGTCGGCGTCAGAACCCCGTGACCGAACACCGTATAGTTTGATTCCGAGGGTGGTATACCTTGGCCAACTCTTAGTGAGGTGATGACCCGTGGGGGTTTCCAAACAGCAAAAAAAATTTCGGCTGTTTAGTTTTATACTGAAGTAGATGCAATATTGATTGAATAACAAAAGATACAAAACTAATATCAATTTTTTTTTCAATAATACGTAATTATGAACACGGTACATACGTACGGTGTGATACATATAAAAATAACCCGCTCTTATAGAAAATTTGCCATGTACTTAAGTAATTTAGTAACGAATTTTGAGACTTCAGCTGCATATTTATGCAATAAAATCAGAGTTATTCGGTATATAGCTGAAAAAACAACAACTTAATTCAATCTCCTTCAAAAATTTTAACAAAAATCGCTTTATGGCAACAAAACTCCTTATATGGATGATCTAAAAGCTTTACAGTTACTGGAATTTTCTTTCCGCTTGAAGTAGTTGCTATAGTTGGTATAATTTATTAAATGTTCAATAATTTAATACCAAGCAACGAATGCTATCACAATATTTGTTATTAATTTTTATGTGATACTAAATTTGTTGTAGTCATTTTTTAGTTAGTGTTAAACATTCCATTTGGAAGATAGTTGTATATTTATTTTTTGGTATTCTGATTAAATAATATTTTACAGTTCATGCTTTTTTATTGATTTTTATAAATTATTTCAGTTGCAGTTAAAATAAATTTTAATGCAGGTTAGGTAGGAGGTTTGTATCATATTTTAAATATCTGAAAATTTACGTTAGAAACAAAAGGAATAGCCACGTAGTGATTGCTCGTGTGTCGAAACTATGCGGAAATACGCAACTTTTATACTATCACGAATAGCTAATCGTATCACAACGTCGGCAGTTATAAGTTTAACGTGTGTATCTGTGTCTGTCTGTGGCATCATAGCAGCTCCTAAATACGGTCCAACCAGGACCTATTGTGATTTAGTTTTTTTGTTTGAAAGGTGACTTGATTGAGAGTATCCTTAGCTTAGCTTAGTTTTAAGAAAATCGGTTCAGACGTTCATCAGCTCTTTTCTAATATTTGAAGGGGTTTATGAGTCGGGGGTATTTAATTTTTTTTATATTTATGCTTGTGTGAGTATTAGAGTATGCGGATTCTTGTGCATGTGGTTGTTTGCCGGGCATTACCCCTATACTAAGGAGTTATTTTCTGACGACCCTCATCACCAGCAGAAGAAGTAGAATTACAATATTACGCTAGGAGTGTTGTCATCTGGAAGAAGTAGTGCTGCTGGTCGCTTAAGTTCAAGCAGTACTCTGCTGCATCCGACCTAAAAGCCATATTTATTGTCTTGCAAAGTGTTGAAATTTGTAATTGCCTTTAGCTCTAAACCTGGAGTTTGCACATGCCAAGTAACAAATTAACAAATAATACACTATAATCCCTATAAACGTATTCTGAAGGCCCTTTTTTTTTGGCGTGTGAAAACACACTATGTTTCGGGATGCTCCTTCTTGGGTTATAGGTACCCCAGTTCGTGCAATGGATTCACTTATGACGGTAAATCGAGTGGTTTTAGTCGATTTGATTCCGATATACCACTTCACCTCTAGATCCCGTGAGGTGATGACCCATGGAGGTTTCCACACGATAAGAAAAGCGTTATGCGTCACACGGCTCGTTTGCTCCACTACTGTTATGGTCATCGCGCCACTACCGACATCCAAGCCGTGTGTTGAATTATTTTAATTTTCCATTATCTGCTAAGCTATACGTCCAAATAACGTTTATCTTTATAAAATGGTCTTGATGAAGAAGTACCTTTCTCTCGTAAGGATTAATATGCCTAACAATAATGCTTATAAATCACTTTCTAATTTTTAATATTTTTTGTCATAAAGCACCTTATTGTGGCTTATGTATAAGAGATAGGCATATGGTATCGCAGATTTTTGATGATTGAAGAAGATGGTGGATGACGACAATACACTAGAAGAGGACGTGAACGAGAGTGTGGTTGATGCCCTCACCTCACTCCTCGAATCCGACACAGAACGGAGTGACAGAGAGGCGAGGCGAGGTAAGACTAGGGTAGCTGAGGGCACCAACTACACTCGCACTCAAATCTCATTTATTCTCCTGGAGAGTTTGGATCGGCTATTAGCGCTTCGGAGTTGGGTTTTTATACATACATACCTACAGCGGCGGAATTACACATTTGCCGCCAGTAGGCTATTAAAATTTTGCCGCCCCTACCGGTCGTTCTATCTAATTCGATACCCCAGGACAAGACAAAAAATAACGTAGTCCCCAAATTTTGCCGACCCTGAAATCTGCCGCCCTAGGCTCCAGCCTACTCAGCCTGCTGGTAAATCCGCCACTGCATACCTACCTATTTCATAAATGTTTCTAAGATTAGAGCTTTTAAAAGCGGTTTCACACTACATTTTTATCTGTGATTAGAGATTTTGAGCTATTGAGCGCGGTTTTAGGTTAAAGATTACATATTTACCCTATCTTACCTTTGTCTTGTATCGCAGCTCCTTACGTGAGAACCTCTTTCAGCCAGATATATACCTAAATATTATATTCTTAGAATAAAATCACTCAGAAACCACTATCAACCTCTTAGCTAAAATCTATACCGAGATATCATAGATCACAAAAATCAGTGTATCATGTCATGTCATCAAAATTGTACGGTCTTAGAACAAATACGTTCTCTACAAAACTAAAATATGAATA
The DNA here is from genome assembly GCA_963859945.1 of Euplagia quadripunctaria. Taxonomy (NCBI): domain Eukaryota; kingdom Metazoa; phylum Arthropoda; class Insecta; order Lepidoptera; family Erebidae; genus Euplagia; species Euplagia quadripunctaria. The sequence continues at coordinate 21,621,602 of OY982567.1, forward strand.
AAATTCAGCGGTAATAACAGAAAAATGCAGAGCACTGCATTTGTCGTGGTGTATCTCTCTAGTACGTTCACTATTGCAGTTAGCGAAACCTCGATCAATTACTGCGGGTCGAGAATGTGTGGTAATACCAATGATCACACATTTTGTCAGTATCCTGTAAGTATACATGTTCATAAGCTACAATCTGCTTTTGTATGATAAGAAATGGGTTGTAAGGAGTAAACCCAATCACACCACCTACCACTAGGAACGGGAATGCTGAGATACATTTAGTGAATCCCGGGGAAAGAGAAACTGTCTATGAACTCGGGATAAAGAGAAATTGAAGAGCTGACACTGAGAATTCTCAATAATTTATAAGTGAAATCTCCAGATGTCACCTGTCAACTATTTCTATAGTTATTTAATAATATACAGAGAGAATCTTAGGTACATAAACTTAGCTTTTCTTGACTAAAGTAATCGTAATAAGCATTCCAAAGAAGCCGCAAAGACTAAACATGGATGGAGTAACAATACTTTTGCTGTTATTTATAAATTTTTGACATTTTTTTGTATTCAATTTGTTATAATAATTTTACTGATCTAGTAATTTCGATTTAGTATCTTGTACAATCTCTAACCTCTGAGCTTTCCATATCAACAGCATTCTGGCACTAACCACTGCGTTGTTGTACTAAATTTATAAGAATGACCAAACCTGGCTATGTGGACTGTACTCCAAGCAGGGTTAAGTTAACAGATATAGCTCTTGTTGTTTGCCACGTTATGACCGCTCATTGTATGAATCTTTAGGGGAGGAAGTTTTATTTCTAAGATGATAAGGAAAATAACAGTGGTGTGCCACTTGATTAACGTTCTAGGAAGGGCCAAGTCCTCAGTGCATTGGTTACATAAGTGCTAATCTGACAGACGATGAGAAGTTGCGAGTTATTGCACGGTTGAATCGACGACGGAACGAGGCAGCTGCTGGCCGGTTGCGCGGTTTAGCCAGTGCTGGAAACATGCTGAAGTTGGTACGAAGCTTTACATGTACTGAATTAAGATTTTCATGTGAGGACTTCTATAATGCATTCATTTGAAATACACGCCTAGTCATGTTGTTGCTGTTGAATAGCGATGAGGCTTATGGTTACGGTAGACTAACCTTGAAAAGAATAATATAATTCTTTAATTCTTCTATTGCTTAAACGTCGCCACCCAGATATAGCAAGATTAGCGAAACTGTCAGTTTTATTATAGAAAATAGTTTCCGCTTCTGTTTAGCTACTGTCTTCAGTTGTAGGTTGCACCTACATGACTGTAAATAGTAGTCAATATTATTTGTGTATAAGAAGACTAGACTAGCCTTAGCTTAGGCTCGACTGTAAACATAAGTTACAAGCAATGTTAGCTAGTCTTTTAGAAGGGAGTCCTGCTATTTTGGCCTAGATCTTAGTCGACGATGTTTAGTATGGTTCCATGTCCGTTCATCACCACCGTCACAAGGAACATACAATAATACTTTTTAATATCAATAACTTTTAGACATTTAATAATTTTATACAATCACAGCGTTGGGTAGAAGAGTTAGCACGTGAAGCCCAGCGTTGGGCGGATCAGTGTCGACCGCCTGAAGTTCCTGAGGAACGCGACTCATGCCGCGACCTATGTAAGTTATATTTTCATCATCCTCTTTGTACCTATTCAATTCTGTTCCTCCGTTTAATATTAAAGGAGTTATAAATAGGAAAAAACAATGTTTAGTTTTTAGTCGGGTAAAGGCTTGTCTTTCCTTCTTTCTTTCCCACTCGAAGCCAACTGTGTGTGTATTTTTGCAACAATGTTTTCTTTCACAAAATTTCGAAGAGCCGTCGTGCCCGATTCCCTCTTAGTAAGAAACAGTGAGACTGTGGCTTTTGTTAAAACGTGTCTACCATTTTGATGCACAGACTTTATCCGCTCTGTCTAGGTGATAGATAGGTAGATTACACTTTATTTGTAAACCAGGGTTATACAGAAAATATGTAACAGGAGGTGTATAGTATCGAGGAGAGTTATTTTACTAAACTGGTGGTAATCGTTGGCGTTAAATTAAAAGGCTAATTATCTACAGATATTTTGTTAATCGCAGATGCAACCAAAACAAAACATTTTGAATATAATTTTTTTTCAACATGTTTTTTTGTTGAATATGCGTCAAAATTGCAACTAATGGTTATCTAAGATACTTCAATACTTGCTGTAAGTATTACAGCAAGTATTCTAGCTAATCCAAGCAAGAATCCCAAGCACTTATCAGATTATATTATGTATTTTTAACCTTTAGATTCAGTGACAGTGGGTCAGTGTGTAGCGTCAGTGATAGGCGAGGCACCTGGACTCCGGGTGGAGTCAATGGTCGACATCTGGTACATGCAGAATATATTATATAAAGGCAACGCGACCAACTATATTCCGTAAGTATTTAAAAAATGAAAGTACGTTTAAGGATAAACTGAATTCATCCTCTGCGCCTTTTACCAACTAAGTTGGGGTCGGCTTTCAGTCTAACCAACATAGGGTCAAATTTCGATATTTAACCTGAAGCTTCTGCCATCAGACCCCCACAACCCAAGTACTAGGCGATATCGAAGTTCTGTAGTTGGACCAGGTTGTCGGACTTTTTAGGGCTCCAACTACCCGTAACGAATGCCACAGATGTTTGTATGGCAATCAGGTCCAACGGCTTAACTTGCTCTCCGAGGCACGGATGGGATTCAATGTGTTATGAATGGTCACCCATCCTCAGACTGACCTGGCTGGTATTACTTAGCTTTGTAATGTGCTAAACTACTCGGTTACCACTTAGCCACGAGCTACTACTACACTTTACACTATTCATGAAAGTTAAAAGTTTTCCACTTGCCGCAGTCAATCAATTTCGAATTTTAATTATATCACTAATATTCTCGGTAGAGACCACTAACTAGTCTGAGGGTCATCTATAAAACTGAAAGAATAATAATAATAACTTCTGACACCTCACACGCGGCCGTCTGATTCCAAACTAGGCAGATCCTGTACTATGATAACCAGACTGCTGGTAAAAATTGAAAGATTTGTATGTAAATGTGTGGAGGAACAGCATCTAAGGTCCTTTCAAGATCTAACAACCAAGCTTCTTATGACCGGGCTATGCGATCATTCCCTGTTCCCAGTCCAATTAATCACGTAATGCGGGATCAGTAGCTACGAAAGAGTTTGTCTAACCGTCTCGCGTCTTTAGATAGCACTATGTGTGTATGTTCTACAGAATATAGCCATTCGTATTAACATCCGTATCAAGTGTATTTCTTATTGTGAGTCCATTATAAATATGTATTTTTCAATTACAGTCCAAATCTCAATAGCAGCTTCTACGGCGATTTCAGTCAAATGATGTGGGCGCATAGTTATATGGTCGGCTGTGGTCGAAGTCGATTTATGGCAAGTAACAACTAAAACTAAAATATTTCTTTTCCTTGAGGTTCTATATTATTAGACAAGTAAGTACATATTTTGAAAGTTGCTCTGTTCGTAGATTTGAATAAAATATCCTTGAAAAAAGTAAACCTATGTAAGTACACACTTTCTGAACAAGTAGAAACCGCCGCGAACCTTAAGTAAAATATTGTATTGTTTATACTGGGTACTACAACCGTAAGGCAGGGTGGTGTAGAGGATTTGAGGGTTCTTCTTGGACGGTTCCTTGGAGGAGTGATACCACGGCCTCACAGAAAACCAGTATGAAGCAATGATTGTGTTGTGTTTCACTGAGTGAGTGAGGTTACCGGAGGCCCTAACCCTCCTCCCCCTCTTCACCTACTCCCACCTTAAAGGCCGGCAATGCACTTGTGAGTCACATGTTACCCGTCTACTCGTTTATCCCCTATCCTATAAAAAGTGATGTTTTTAATAATACGGGGATACTAAGTTTACATTCTTTTGCCAGACGGAATTTCGAGGCCGTCTCCGAACTGTAGAACGGTTGGTGTGCAACATAGCGCCGCGAGGACCGCCACCTGCACGTCCAATGTGGTCACCTTCCGCACCGGTGACCCTTTGTCCAGCGCGCTCCTCGCAAGATGATACATTTGAGGCCCTCTGTGATATACGTTAGTATCTATGTTTTAATTTGTTAAGTTTGTTCAAGTGTTACCGTTCCATAGAAGATTTTGTGGTTTCTGCTCACACTTATTAGGAGAACTTAAAAGAAACACTAATAGGTACAGTGTGTGGAGAAAAAGCTGTTTAAGCGAATCCTTGACATAATGTGTCAGTATGATTTGTGGCGTTGGGAGCTTAGGTGTAATAGTGAAAGCTAAATGTCAAGCAGCCAGTGTTCTATTTGCTACTTGGACAATTAAGAAAACAGAAATGTCATTAATCGAATATATACTTTTTTGGCTTTTCATTATGACTGATATTGCAACAATCCTGTAAAATAATTTCAGACATAGATTTAAATGAAATACACGAAGTAGACGCATCTATGACTCTAGAAGAACATTTTCTCTTGTTTACTGTTCTGGATATAGAACGCAATGAGTCCTTGAGGTACCCCGGAAGTCTCGATGAGCTTTATTTGACCAGACTAGCTATAGCAACAATGGACGACATTGTAACAACAGAGGAATATTACAATTCTATGCAAAAAAGAGATGTAATAGAAAAGATTGGAGTAGAAGATACAAACATTTACAACAATGTGTCACAACCCCAAGATGGAGTAATTCCTTTAGACACTAATACATTACCTTCAATTGTCCCAATTCCGATAACAAGTACGAAGAAAAAAATGAGTTTTATTGGAAGACCAAAATCTTACAACATGGAAGAATTGACGGACATGGATTTGATGACAGAAAGTAAGTTGATTTTAAACAAGAGTAATAGAAATAATCAACAATTACTTACATGACGTCCTGTATTTGCAGATTATTCACCCAGTGAGGATACGACCAAGAAAGAAAAGGACTTTTACGCTGAATATGAGTTCGTAGAAACGGTAGAAGAAAATTCAACGGTTATAAATAAAGAAGAAAATGTCACGTTGGCAAACACTGTCGAAAGTTTAAATGGGATATATTATCATGGTGTGTATGGTAGTATTGAAGTGTTTAGTTATAAAAGACATGACATTAATCAACCAAGAAATATTGCAGATAATTATACAAATCAGGAGGTAATGACAGAAGTTACTAGTGAAGGTCTTATACAGGCGTATGAGGTGTCCAGTGTGATATATCAAGGATTAACGAACCAAGTTAGCTTAAACACAGATAATGTGAATTTGTATACTAATCCGGAGATCAAGGTCAACGACATACAAATTACAGGATTGGAGACAAATGAATCGTTGGGACCAAGACAAGACAATTCTTTAAATTATCTTTCCGACCGTAAGTTGATTTAACAAAAATGGTGATCACATTAACAGAAATGCATTCCTAGATAATATTACAGTGTTCAGGGATAATTCACTAAGGAGACACAACATATTTGCATTATTGGCAGCGAAAATATCCAGGGACAAGTTATAGACTTTCGAGATTCATATGCTTACCCGTCACGAGTTACCCGCCCCGCCTTCACACGGGTAGTAAATCATTTATTGTTTTTTTTCCGACAGCTTCAACAATCATCGTCATATTACAGTCACTTTACAACACTTAAATATAATATAAGGTATATAATAAAATACAAATTATATACCTAAACCTTCCTCATGAATTACTCCGTTCATTGGAGAAAACGTTCGGTAGTTATTGAGTTTATCGCGTTCAGACAGACGCGGCCGAGGGACTTTGTTTTAGTCTCACGGTAATACAGGGTGTATTTGAAAATAGAACACTTACTTAAATCACTGAAAGGGTATGACTCTAGCATGCAGTTACAATAAAAAATGTTGAAAAAAAAAACCATCAGAAAGGAAGTTAAAGATTTTAAATCGTACGCATTTATTTATTGTGAAACTATTCCCTTAGTTTTTGCGAAAATCCATAAATACTACCTTAAAAAAATTAGTCGAAGTTAGTTTTTATGGAATTTCTAAGTAACGGAATGAAAGAATCCAAAGTAAAAAAAAGTGTACCATTTCAAATCTTTAACTTTACACATTCCACCTACTTTTATGAAAAACGGAGGTACAAATACCTGGAAATTTAAACGGTAATGACTTGTTAATGGATAGTTTTTTTTTCAAAAATTCTTATTGGAACTGCATGCTAGAGTCATGGCCTTTCAGTGATTTAGTTAAGTGTTCTATTTTCAAATACATCCTGTATAAGCGGCGGCAGCGTAAGGGCTAAGGCGGACTTGCGATCAAGTGGTTACGGGTTCGAACCCCACTCACTACCGACGTGAACCTACTAATAACACAAGCATTTAGTTTAGCTGGAGGGGTTAACATGACCCATGTTGCTAGCATTACTTGACTGGCCTGTTGGTCTAGTGGCTATAGTGATACTGACTGCTGAGCCAGAGGTCGTGGGTTCGATTCCCACTCAGGACAAATAATTGTGTGATGAGCATATCATTTGTTCTGTGTCTGGGTATAATTTATCTATAACAAGTACGTATTTCGAAATATTTAAGTATGTTTATCAGCAGTCTGGTTACCATAGTACAGGCTCTGCCTAGTTTTTGATCAGACAGCCTTATGTGAGATGTCTGAATTTATTATATATATTAAGATCTAAGGTACAATACAGCTTCGTAACTTTAGGAGAGATGTGACTGTTCCCGGCTAATGTTATGGATCATCCATATTATGATGGTCTTCCAGCCTGTCCCACTGATAAACAGAAGGAACTGTGAAGGAACGTTCTCGAGTTTCTTAGTGTAATACTTAATTTTAATATACCTTTTGATAGTATGAAAGCACGATTCACAGTTATGTATATGGATTTGCTCACAGAGGAAACCGTTCTGGAACTTCAGGAAGCTTTAGAGGTTATGGAGCGCGACATGTCAACGGAGCGTATTGTGGAAGCAACAGGGAAGGTATTGAAAAATTTTATAGTTCTTTAAGCAATATTTACTAAAGATAAACTTTCATATTCACTTGTTAGTTTTGGGGATGCTCGACTTGTTTTTGGGTCTGGTTTTGGCCCTGCTTTGACTGGCCTGGCCGGCCACGACCATTTATTCTGTGTCTGGGTGTAATTTATCTATTATATGTATGTATGATGATAAAAATGGGTAGGGAGAGGAACCTAGGGTAAGGGATACCGCAAATTTCGGACGGGGAACGAGACTAAGACTGCAGTAGCTCGCAGAGGCTGGGGTCGCGTATGTTCTGTATTTCCTTTGACTCGAGGAGCTAATAGGATAGAGGGACACCAGCTGGCCAGGTATTTAGTAATACAGGGTGAAAAAGGAACACTTACTTAAATCACTGAAAGGGCATGACTCTAGCATGCAGTTACAATAAGAATTTTTGAAAAAAAAAACTGTCCGTTTACAAGCTATGACCGTTTGAATTTCCACTTTCGTTATTCATAAAAGCAGGTGGAACGTGTAAAGTTAAAGATTTTAAATCGTACATATTTTTTCATACTTCGAATTTCTTTTAAGATGGTTTTTCTGGATTTTCTCAAAAACTGAGTGAACAGTTCCAAAATAATAAAATATTTACCATTTAAAAGCTTTAACTTTACACGTTCCACCTGCTTTTATGAGAAATGGAGGTAAAAATAACTGAAAATTGAAAGGCTCATAACTTGTAAACGGATAGTTTTTTTTCAAAAATTATTATTGTAACTGCATGCTAGAGTCATGGCCTTTCAGTGATTTAAGTAAGTGTTCCTTTTTCAAATACACCATGTACGTAAGCATGTTTATCAGGAGTCTGGTTACCATAGTACAGCCTCCGTCTAGTTCAGATGTATAGATCAGACGGCCATGTGTGAGGTGTTTAGTGTTGTGTGGAAGTGAGGTGGTATTACTTAAACTTGTAATGTGCTAACCTACCCGGTTACGCCCCTTTAGCCCCTTAATACTTAATGTATTAAGGGGCTAAAGGGGCATAACTGGATAGCTTTAAGTAACACCTTCAAAAAATTTAGTCATTCCAGTTAGCAACTACTCAAGATATTCCCACACTATTCAATATATTCCCACTCACTTGTAAAGGATGATATTGTGTATAGGTTCGACGAGAGCTCAAGCAAGAAAGAGAGAGAGCACCACTCGCAGGGGACAAGATGTCTGATGAATATACTAGAAACAAAAGTCTTGATAAAGCTTCTATGTATAACATGGTGTTGGAATACATGCCTTATTTGAGAGATTATCAGAGCGGCTTGCTTTCAAAGGCAGCTGGTCGAGCCACTCGTCCTTACCCGTCTTCTGTTTTAGTTTTATCGTTTTGTTTGTATTTCTAGTTGTATGTATGTGTTTATTTTAGATGTATTTGTAACTTCTGGTGTCGTTTAAATATACTTTTTGTGACAAAGTTTTTCGTGTTACTTCTTTATCTGTGTTAACTGTGGGAGAGTCATGCTTCGGCACGTATGGGCCGCCTCGACCTGAGTGATACCACCGCCTCACAGAAGACCGGAAGTGCAGCAATGCTTTCGTGTTTCGCTGAGTGAGTGAGGTTAGCGGAGGCCCTAACCCTTCCCTCTTCCCCCACCCCCTCTTTCCCCCCTTCCCCTACTACCACCTTATAGGCCGGCAAAACACATGGCCCCATCATCAGATCAGCTTCAAGATGCCAAATTACAAAGCTTAATTTCGATACGACCATTAGAAGTAGGTTAAAATTTACTTCTAAGATTCGTTTACGTTGTTAGTTACAAGTGAAGTTAATAAAAACCTGTTAAAAATAATAGACGTTTTTTTTTATGCTTGTGGAACCCCCCTTGGGCCTTCATCCCACCGGGGTTTTCGGTGGGGCGGTGTGTCGGAATCGAACCGATTAAAACCACACGGTGTGCCGTACTGCGCCTAAAATAGGAGGGATCCGGGAACAGCTTTTATTAAGATATCCGGACCCCCCCTAGCGCCTGCCCGCAAAAGCGCGGGCACCACCTCTGGGTAAAACTTAAAACCTCTCAATTAGGCGACGTACAGGCACACGCGGACGCCACCTCCTCGCGGGGGGCCGCCTCCTAGCAATATTCATAATGGTCAGACAATATGATAAATGACGAAATTTGTATAAGTATTCATCACACAGCCCAATTTGACATGTCATTAATCATATTGCCCGGGTATTAGAAATAGTGCAATGTTCAATCACATTGTCCATAACATAATGTACATATAGGTTGTTAATGCGTGAACTCAGTCTGCGAATATACGCCCTATAACCGAATCGTGGTTATATTCTCAATGGCCAGGCTTCCACATACTTCTCAGAGATAGGTGAAAGTACTTGTAACAAGTAAACTATTAACTGTTCATTTTTAATCACTGTGTTTATCAAATTTGCAATGCCAGAAGTCAGACTATGACAGTCAACGGCCCCCGCATTCAAATGTTCCTTAACATACCAATTATACCATACATACTGCGTTTCATACGGTTGACAACTCTCGAATGCTATCCTGATGTTGATGTTGTGTTTACAAAACCAAGAAACCTCTTCCATCTAAGAGACGAGTGCTTGCTTACCAACTTTATGCAAAAAAAACAAAGATTCCGCTTATTTGAGCAACATTTTTCACATTACATTACCTTTATGATACGTATTATGGGTTTGGGAAGCTGACAGAGTCATGTGTAGTACACAAGTAACTTAAAAAAAAAACCATGTTGAAAAAGAGTGTCCTTGGAGTTTCTTGCCTGTTCTTCTCCATAGGATCTATGTTTTGAAACAGGCAACTAGCTTCACGACCGACTTACACTGACTGCGTCCTCCTGACAATTCAAAAATACCTACAATGGGTTTACTTGAAATAAATAATTTAGATTTTGACTGATTTTGATTTTGAAAGCACAAGAAGCGCTTGAAATAACAGATAAACGCTGGATTTGAAGCGCTCATTCAAAACATCACTTCTACGGTGCGCCTTATTTCTCTAAATAAATATTTTTCATGTTAGAAAGATTACCAGATTTCTTTGTACGCATTCTTAAGCTTTTGTACACTTACAAATAATTTAGAATACCTAAAGTATAAATGTCGAAGAAGTGCAGAACGCAACAAGAAAGTACAGGCGTCCAGAATATGCAGGTATATGTTTGCCTGTTGATAATGAAAGTCTATACAATAACAGTGCAAGGTATAGTGGTCAAGATGTAAAACAAAACAGTTGAAACTTAATTAATCGTGGTCATACCTACTGACGTATCCTCTTAATGTTGCCATCTATAAAATGTTAACGTGAAAAGGTAAATTGTTTTGATAATTATTGCTATTTTCTTATTATTATTTGTTACTAATTTAGTAATATCAAGAATGAATGGATATGGATTTAAGAGTATCTATAAAGTTTATATTAAAATGTATGTTACGGTGACACTATTTCCTATGCTAAATGTATTTAATTTTCAAAAGCTATTCTTAAACTATTGTTAATTTTCTTCACTTCTGTTGTAATTTCTTCCATAATGTTAAAATTGTTCCAAGGTCAGGTTTTAATTGCTGTTGTTTAAAAATATTTGAGATTTCGAATTGAACTTAGACATTTGTTAACTCAAATTATGTTTTAGTAACGAATTGTGTGTATAAATTAGTATAATAAAAGATATCTAGTCTTATTTTTGATATCACATTATGAAGGTCAATAATTAATGTTTTTTTTAAATGTATAATGTTGCAGTAGTTAAACATTGGGGATAAAAATAGGACATAATTATGTCAAACGCCAAAACTTCGTCTAGTGTCATAGTTAATATAAAAAAGTAACACATCTTCTTGTGCTTATGTGATTATTTAGGCACCTGAACTGACTATAAAGTGCCGCAGGGTTTCTGCTGTTTGTCACGGCCTGGTGCGAGAGAGCACGGTGATGTCTCTCAAAGAGGCGGCAGATAGTATGGGAGAGAACTTCTCTCTCGTCCCGCAGAAGATGCACCAGGCGCCGGAGATTGCGGAACTATCTCCGGCCTCCAAGAGCGCTGGCCCTGGGGATGCGCAGGACAAGTCTGCTGGGCTCACAAGGGTTTCCTGTCTACGGACCACCAGTTTTATTCCGACGGTGGTATACCTTGACGAACCCCCGGATGACGCGTGGGGGTTTCCAAACCGCAAAAAAAAAGGTAGCGGCTGTTTAGTTTTATACTGAAGTAGATGTACAATTGATTGAATAACAAAAAATACAAAATTAATTTCATTAATTTTTTTTTTCAATAATACATAATTATGAACACGCTACTTATGTATGGTGTGATACATATAAAAATAACCCGCTCTGATAGAAAATATGTACTTAAGTAAATTACTAACGAATTTTGAGACTTCAGGTGCATATTTATGCAATAAAATCAAAGTTTTTCAGTATATAGCTGAAAAAACAACAACTAAATTCAATCTCCTTCAAAAATTTTAATAAAAATCGCTTTATGGCAACAAAAATCTTTATATGGATGATCTAAAAGCTTTACAGTTACTGGAGTTTTCTTTCCGATTGAAGTAGTTGCTATAGTTGGTATAATTTATTAAATGTTCAATAATTTAATACCAAGCAACGAATGCTATCACAATATTTGTTATTAATTTTTATGTGATACTAAATTTGTTGTAGTCATTTTTTAGTTAGTGTTAAACATTCCATTTGGAAGATAGTTGTATATTTATTTTTTGGTATTCTGATTACATAATATTTTACAGTTCATGCTTTTTTATTGATTTTTATAAATATCAGTTGCAGTTGCCATAAATTTTAATGCAACGAGGTTTGTATTATATTTAAATTTTTTAAAAATGTATGTTAGAAACTAGAGGAATGGCCACGTTGTGATAGCTCGTGTGTCAAAACTATGCAGAAATACGCAACTTTTACACTATCACGAATAGCTACTCGTATCACAACTTCGACAGTTAAGTTTAACGTGTGTATCTGTGTCTCCGTCTGCGTCATCATCGCTCCTAAATACGGTCCATCCAGGAACGATTTTGATTGAAAGGTGACTTGATTGAGAGTATCCTTAGCTTGGCTTAGTTTTATGAAAATCGGTTCAGACGTTCATCAGCTCTTTTCTAATATTTGAAGGGATTTTTGAGTCGGGGGTATTTTAATTTTTTATATTTATGTTTGTGTGAGTATTAGAGTATGCGGATTCTTGTGCATGTGTGAGTTCGGCGAAACTGCTTGTTTGCCGGGAATTAACCCTATACTAAGTAGTTCTTTTCTGATGACCCTCATCACCAGCAGAAGAAACAGAATATCAATATTACGCTAGGAGTGTTGTCACCTGGAAGAAGTAGTGCTGCTGGTCGCCTAAGTTCAAGCAGTACTCTGCTGCATCCGACCTAAAAGCCATATTTGTTGTCTTGCAATGTGTTGACATTTGTAGTTGCCTTTAGCTCTACACCTGGAGTTTGCACATGCCAAGTAACAAATTAACAAATAGTATATTATAATCCCTATAAACGTATTCCAAAGGCCTTATTTTTTTGGCGTGTGAAAACACACTTCAAACTATGTTTCGGGATGCTCCTTCTTGGGTTATAGGTACCCCAGTTCGTGCAATGGATTCACTTATGACGGTAAATCGAGCGGTTTTAGTCGATTCGATTCCGACATACCACTTCACCTCTGGTACCACCACCTTCTCGACCCCGTGAGGTGATGACCCATGGAGGTTTCCACACGCTAAGAAAAGCGTTATGCGTCACACAGCTCGTTCGCGCCACTACTACTATGGTCATCGCGCCACTACCGAGATCCAAGCCGTGTGTTGAATTATTTTAATTTTCCGTTATCTCCTAAGCTATGCGTCCAAATAACATGCTATAAAGGGCAAAGATTATATAGATATCTTTATAAAATGGTCTTGATGAAGAAGTACCTTTCTCTCGCCAGGATTATAATATTGTGGTAATTTTTAATATTTTTTGTCACAAAGTACCTTATTGTGGCTTATGTATAAGAGATAGGTATATGGTATCGCAGATTTTTGATGATTGAAGAAGATTGTGGATGATACCTACAGCGGCGGAATTACACATTAGCCGCCAGTAGGCTATTAAAATTTTGCAGCCCCTACCGGCCCCTACCCCAGGACAAGACAAAAGTAACGTAGGCCCCAAAGTTGCCGACCCTGAAATCTGCCGCCCTAGGCTCCAGCCTACTCAGCCTGCTGGTGAATTCGCCACTGCATACCTACATATTTCTTAATTTCATAAATGTTTCTAAGATTAGAGCTTATAAGAGCGGTTTCATAGTACATTTTTCTCTGTGATTAGAGATTTTGAGCTATTGAGCGCGGTTTTAGGTTAAAGATTACATATTTACCCTATCTTACCTTAGTCTTGTATCGCAGCTCCTTACGTGAGAACCTCTTTCAGCCTGATATCTACCTAAATATTATATTCTTAGAATAAAATCACTAAGAAACCACCATCAACCTCTTAGCTAAAATCTATACTGACATATCATAGATCACAAAAATCTGTGTATCATGTCATGTCATCAAAATTGTACGGTCTTAGAACAAATACATTCTCTACAAAACTAAAATATGAATAAAATTCAGCGGTAATAACAGAAAAATGCAAAGCACTGCATTTGTCGTGGTGTGTCTCTCTAGTACGTTCACTATTGCAGTTAGCGAAACCTCGATCAATTACTGCGGGTCGAGAATGTGTGGTAATACCAATGATCACACATTTTGTCAGTATCCTGTAAGTATACATGTTTATAAGGTACAATCTGCTTTTGTATGATAAGAAATTGGTTGTAAGAAGTAAACCTAATCACACCACCTACCACTAGGAACGAAAACGCTGAGATACATTTAGTGAATCCCGGGGAAAGAGAAACTCTCTATGAACTCGAGATAAAGATAAATTGGAGAGCTGACACTGAGAATTCTCAATAATTTATAAGTGAAATCTCCAGATGTCACCTGTTAACTATTTATATAGTTATTTAATAATATACAGAGAGAATCTTAGGTACCTAAGCTTAGCTTGGCTTGACTTATAGGATCAAGACTAAAGCAATCGTAATAGTATTCCTAAGAAGCCGTAAAGACTAAACATGGATGGAGTAAAAGTACTTTTACTATTATTTTTCAATTTTTTAAATTTTTTTATTCAATTTGTTATAATGATTTTACTGATCTAGTAATTTCGATTTGGTATCTTGTACAATCTCTAACCTCTGAGCTTTCCATATCAACAGCATTCTGGCACCAACCACTGCGTTGTTGTACTAAATTTATAAGAATGACCAAACCTGGCTATGTGGACTGTACTCCAAGCAGGGTTAAGTTAACAGATATGGCTCTTGTTTTTTGGCATGTTATGACCGCTCAGTCTTTAGGGGAGGAAGTTTTATTTCTAAGATGATAAGGAAAATAACAGTGGTGTGCCACTTGATTAACGTTCTAGGAAGGGCCAAGTCCTCAGTGCATTGGTTACAAAAGTGCTAATCTGACAGACGATGAGAAGTTGCGAGTTATCGCACTGTTGAATCGACGACGGAACGAGGCAGCTGCTGGCCGGTTGCGCGGTTTGGCCAGTGCTGGAAACATGCTGAAGTTGGTACGAAGCTTTACATGTACTGAATTAAGATTTTCATGTGAGGACTTCTATGATTCATTCATTGGAAATACACTCGTATTCATGTTGTTGCTATTGAATAACGCTGAGGCTTACGGCGGACTAACCTTGAACAGAATAATATAAATTTTTAATTCTCCTATTACTTAAACGTCGCCACCCAGATATAGCAAGATTAGGGAAACTGTCAGTTTTATTATGGAAAATACTTTCTACTTCTGTTTAACTACTGTCTTCAGTTGTAGGTTGGACCAACTGAACTGTTAAAAGTAGTCAATATTATTTGTGTATAAGAAGACTAGACTAGCCTTAGCTTAGGCTCGACTGTAGACATAAGTCACGATCAATGTTAGCTAGTCTTTTAGAAGGGAGTTCTGCTATTTTGGCCTAGATCTTAGTCAACGATGTTTAGTATGGTTCCATGTCCGTTCATCCCCACCGTCACAAGGAACATACAATAATACTTTTTAATATCAATAACTTTTAGACATTTAATAATTTTATACAATCTCAGCGTTGGGTGGAAGAGTTAGCACGTGAAGCCCAGCGTTGGGCGGATCAGTGTCGACCGCCTGAAGTTCCTGAGGAACGCGACTCATGCCGCGACCTATGTAAGTTATATTTTCATCATCCTCTTTGTACCTATTCAATTCGGTTCCTCAGTTTAATATTAAAGGAGTCATAAAAAGGAAAAACAATGTTTAGTTTTTAGTCATGTGAAGGGTTGTCTTTCGTTCTTTCTTTCGAATCCGAAACCAACTGTCTGTCTGTCTGTCAACTAAACTGGTAATCGTTGGCCTTAAATTAAAAGGTTAATTATTTAGCGACATTTTGTTAATAGCATATTTAAAGAACTCGCGGAAATAACACATAGAGAATTTAGAAAGAAACAAAACATTTTTAATATAATTTTTTTTCTACATGTTTTTTTGTTGAATATGCGTCAAAATTCCAACTAATGGTTACCTAAGATACTTCAGTACTTGCTGTAAGTACTACAGCAAGAATTCTAGCTAATCCAAGCAAGAATCCCAAGCACTTATCAGATTACATTATGTATTTTCAACCTTTAGATTCAGTGACAGTGGGTCAGTGTGTAGCGTCAGTGATAGGCGAGGCATCTGTACTCCAGGTGGAGTCAATGGTCGACATCTGGTACATGCAGAATATATTATATAAAGGCAACGCAACCAACTATATTCCGTAAGTATTTAAAAAATAAAAGTAGGTACGTTTATGGATAAACTGAATTCATCCTCCGCGCCTTTTACCAACTAAGTTGGGGTCGGCTTTTAGTCTAACCACAATAGAGCTAAACTTCGAAATTTAACCTGAAGCTACTGCCATCAGACCCCCACAACCCAAGTACTAGGCGATATCGAAGTTCTGTAGTTAGACAAGGGTGTCGGACTTTTTAGGGCTCCAACTACCCGTAAGGAATGCCATAGATATTTGTATGGCACCCGGGACCAACGGCTTAACTTGTTCTCTGAGGCACGGATGGATTTCAATGTGTTATGAATAGTCACCCATCCTCAGACTGACCTGGCTGGCATTACTTAACCTTGTAATGTGCTAACCTACTCTGTTACTACTTAGCCACGAGCCACTACTACACTTTACACTATTCATGAAAGTTAATTCAGGTTTCCCCCTTCCGTATTCAATCAATTTCTAAATTTTAATTATATCACTAATATTCTCGGTAGAGACCACTCACTAGTCTGAGAGTCATGTATAAAACTGAAAGAATAATAATAATAACTTCTGACACCTCACACGCGGCCGTCTGATTCCAAACTAGGCAGATCCTGTACTATGATAACCAGACTGCTGAAAAAATTGAAAGATTTTTGTGTAAATATGTGGAGGAACAGGATCTGATGTCCTTCCAAGATCTAACAACCAAGCTTCTTATGACCAGGCTATGCGATCATTCTCTGTTCCCAGTCCGATTAATCACGTAATGCAGGATCAGTAGCTACGAAAGAGTTTGTCTAACCGTCTCGCGTCTTTAGATAGCACTATGAGTGTATGTTCTACAGAATATAGCCATTCGTATTAACATCCGTATCAAGTGTATTTCTTATTGTGAGTCCATTAAAAAATATAAATATGTATTTTTCAATTACAGTCCAAATCTCAACAGCAGCTTCTACGGCGATTTCAGTCAAATGATGTGGGCGCATAGTTATATGGTCGGCTGTGGTCGAAGTCGATTTATGGCAAGTAACAACTAAAACTATAAATTTCTTTTCCTTGAGGTTCTATATTATTGGACAAGTAAGTACATATTTTGAAAGTTGCTCTGTTTATAGATTTTTAAGAAAATTTCTAATAGAATCGAAAAGTCCTCTATAAGTTTGTATATAAAAGGTTGACGATGACCTTCCCGGTGATCATCAACCTCTTTAACTTTACCCTGGGACTTGCAGACTGTCATAGCCGCGTTTTTACGTGGGACGTTGATCTTGGTGTACAAGAATAACAGCAGGGGAAATGTGGGTGGGTGAGTTTAGTAATATATAACTTAGCTAACTTATTAATTAGATTTTGTAATGACAGTGTACCAGTGATAGTGTAATATGACGGTTGGCCTTCAATAGTGGCGATTTCGAACTCAAACTCGAAGCACGTATGGCACATATCTCAGAGTTTAAAGAACTCATTTAGGTTTTAAGAAGCGTTCAGTGCCGCCTATTGGACATAATTTGCGTCCTCGAAGTCCTCAGATATTTAAATAATTTTTAAAAAGCAATACTGCTTGTTATTTTTCGTTTAAATTTTCTTTGAAGGATCTCGGAGTTTTCAGAAGTCATTTAGGTTTTAAGAAACGTGCGTCCTAAAAATCCTAATAAAAATATAAAATAGAAATAATAATAAATAAAATATACTTGAAAAAAGTAAACCTATATATATATATATATATATATATATATATATATATATATATATATATATATAAATATATGTATTGTTCATACTGGGAACTACAAGGCAGGGTGGTGTAAAGGGTTTGAGGGTTCTTCTTGGACGGTTCCTTGGAGGAGTGATACCACGGCCTCACAGAAAACCGGTATGAAGCAATGATTGTGTTGTGTTTCACTGAGTGAGTGAAGTTACCGTAGGCCCTAACCCTCCTGGGGGCTGTCTAGAAAACCTGCACGTGGTGCACCCTGGAAACGTTCACAATGACGCTGCCTTTCTTCCTCAGTTTTTGAGAACGGTGTCATAGCCAACGGCTAATATTCTAGTATGAAGAGGAGGCCATCTTTCTTCGGCCGCTTGGTTGGGGCTTGGCCCAACGGAGCACACCTTTCTGTTGGCTCTTCGCTCCACGTTCACCCCTTCTAACGACGGGTGGAAAAAAGTCGAGGGAGGCAAGAAGGCGGGAGGCGGCTGTGGTTGTAACCCTGGCGCCGGCGGCGGGAGATGGTGGGCTGTCCTACGCGGCTGTATTTAAGAAGGCCCGGGATAGTCTGGCCGATGAATTGGGGGCCGTGGGTGTTAGGATGCGCCTCGTCCAGACGGGAGCTCGAGTCCTCGAGTTTCCTGGGGCTGAAGGCGCAAAGAGGGCGGACACCTTTGCCGAGAAGATGCGGGAGATATTCGCAGCCACGGATGGTGTAAAGATCGCCAGACCCACCAAGTGCGCGGAGCTGCGCATTTCGGGCCTGGACGATTCAGTGACGGTTGAGGATGTCCACGTTGTAATTCGGGAGAAGAAGGAATGCAACGCGGACAGCATCAGGGTCGGCACCATGCGCCCTGGTCCAGGGGGCCTTGGCGCAGTGTGGGCCAAGATTTTGAGCGACGCCGGAAGAGTCCTCATCGGTTTCGTGAACGTCAGAGTCACACTCCTGGCGGTGAGACCGATGAGGTGTTTTAAATGCTTCTCTCGAAGCTGGTCCTTTTAAGGAAGCCGGAACGACCTACCGACTCGTTCGCGGCCTACAGGCCCATCGTGTTGCTGGACGAGGCGGGTAAACTGTTTGAGAGGGTCCTCTCTGACCGCATCGTCCCGCACCTTGGCGAGGTTGGCCCCGATTTGTCGGACGCCCAATTCGGTTTTCGAGCGGGGCGTTCGACGGTCGGTGCTGTGTTTGCGTCTGAGGGCCGTGACCGAAGAGGTAGTGAGCTGTGGTGGCGTGCTGTTGGCGGTGTCATTGGACATCACGAACGCGTTCAATAGTCTGCCATTCAGCTGCATCAGGGAAGCACTCCACTATCACGGAGTGCCAGGCTACCTGAGGCGGCTAGTGGCAGACTATTTAGAGGAGCGTACCGTCATGTACGAGGACCGAGATGGAGTTTTGAGTCCTCGGCCCATGTCGTGCGGTGTTCCGCAGGGGTCTGTCCTTGGGCCACTCCTGTGGAACATGGGGTACGACTGGGCCCTTCGAGGCGACTTCCCCCCCGGGCTGGGCGTAACCTGTTACGCCGACGACACTCTTGTCACAGCCCGGGGGGTGAACTTTCAAGAGGAGGCGCGTTTGCCTTGTTTCCGCTGGTGGTCGGGCACATCGAGGCGCTGGGCTTGCGGGTGGCCCTGGATAAGACGGAGGCCCTTTTATTCCATGAGCCCCGTCGTGGTCCACCCCCTGGCGCCTCTATCGTGGTCAACTCGGTCGTCGTACCGGTTCAGGCCCACATAAGGTATTTGGGCCTGATCCTCGACGGTAGGTGGCTCGCACACCGTGTGGTTTTAGTCAGTTCAATTCCGACACACCACCCCGCCGAAAACCCCGGTGGGGTGACGGCCCGAGGGGGTTTCCACACGCACAAAAAAAAAGGCCTAACCCTCCTCCCCTTCTTACCCTACTCTCACCTTAAAAGCCAGCAATGCTCTTGTGACTCACACGTGACCCGTCTACTCGTTTATCCCCTATTCCATAAAAAAAAGATATCTATAATATTACGGGGACAGTAAGTTTACATTCTTTTACCAGACGGAATTTCGAGGCCGTCTCCGAACTGTAGAACGGTTGGTGTGCAACATAGCGCCGCGAGGACCACCACCTGCACTTCCAATGTGGTCACCTTCCGTACCGGCGACCCTTTGTCCAGCGCACTTCTCGCAAGGTTATACATTTGAGGCCCTCTGTGACATACGTTAGTATCAATGCTTTAATTTGTTAAGTTTGTTCAAGAGTTGTTGTTTGGTCAAGAGTTATCGTTCTATAGAGGATGTTATGGTTTCTGTCTACACTTATTAGAAGAACTTAAAAAAAACACTAATAGGTACAGTTTGTGGAGAAAAAGCTGTTTAAGCGAATCGGTGACATAATGTGTCAGTATGACATGAGCTTAGGTGTACTAATGAAAGCTAAATGTGAAGCATCCAGTATGCTATTTGCTACTTGGGCAATTAAGAAAACAGAAATGTCATTAATCGAATATATACTTTTTTTGGCTCTTTATTATGACTGGACATTGCAACCACATTTTTTTTTATTCTCCTTTAAAATAATTTCAGACATAGATTTAAATGAAATACACGAAGTAGACGCATCTATGACTCTAGAAGAACATTTTCTCTTGTTTACTGTTCTGGATATAGAACGCAATAAGTCTTTGAGGTACCCTGGAAGTCTAGATGAGCTTTATTTGACCAGACTAGCTATAGCAACAATGGACGACATTGTAACAACAGAGGAATATTACAATTCTATGCGAAAAAGAGATGTAATAGAAAAGATTGGAGTAGAAGATACAAACATTTACAACAATGTATCACAACCCCAAGATGGAGTAATTCCTTTAGACACTAAAACATTACCTTCAATTGTCCCAATTCCGATAACAAGTACGAAGAAAAAAATGAGTTTTATTGGAAGACCAAAATCTTACAACACGGAAGAATTGACGGATATGGATATAATGACAGAAAGTAAGTTGATTTTAAACAAGAGTAATAGAAATAATCAAAAATTACATGACGTCCTGTATTTGCAGATTATTCACCCAGTGAGGATACGACCAAGAAAGAAAGTATATATGAGTTTGTAGAAACGATAGAACAAAATTCAACGGTTATAAATAGAGAAGAAAATGTAACGTTCGCAAACACTGTCGAAAGTTTAAAGGGGATACATTATCATGGTGTGTATGGTAATACTGAAGTGTTTAGTTATAAAAGACATGACATTAATCAACCAAGAAATATTGCAGATAATTATACAAATCAGGAGGTAATGACAGAAGTTACTAGTGAAGATCTTATACAGGCGTATGAGGTGTCCAGTGTGATAAATCAAGGATTAACGAACCAAGTTAGCTTAAACACAGATAATGTGAATTTGTACACTAATCCGGAGATCAAGGTCAACGACATACAAATTACAGGATTGGAGACAAATGAATCATTGGGACCAAGACAAGACAATTCTTTAAATCATCTTTCCAATCGTAAGTTGATTTAACAACAATGGTGATCACATTAACAGAAATGAATTCCTAGATAATATTACAGTGTTCAGGGATAATTATTCACTAAGGAGACACAACATATTTGCATTATTGGCAGCGAAAATATCCAGGGACACGTTATAGACTTTCGAGATTTATATGCTTACCAGTCACCAGTTACCCGCCGCCTTCACACGGGTAGTAAATCATTTATTCAACAATCATCGTTATATTTCAGTCATTTTACGCAACACTTTAGTAAACTGTATACCTAAACCTTCCTTATGAATTACTCCGTTCATTGGAGAAAACCGTATGACAATGCGTTCGGTAGTTATTGAGTTTATTGCATTCAGACGGACGCGGCGGCGGCGGGGAGACTTTGTTTTATAGTCTTAATCACGGTAATACAGGATGTATTTGAAAATAGAACACTTATTTAAATCACTGAAAGGGTATTTGTACCTCTGTTTTTCATAAAAGTACGTGGAATGTGTAAAGTTAAAGATTTGAAATGGTACATATTTTTTATTTTGGATTCTTTCATTCCGTTACTAAGAAATTCCATAAAAACTAACTTCAACAATTTTTTTTAAGCTAGTATTTATGGATTTTCGCAAAAACTGAGGGAATAGTTTCACAATAAATAAATACGTACGGTTTAAAATCTTTAACTTTCTTTCTGATTTCTGATAGTTTTTTTCAAATTTTTTTATTGTAACTGCATGCTAAAGTCATGTCCTTTCAGTGATTTGAATGTTCTATTTTCAAATACAACCTGTGTAAGCGGCGGTAGCGTAAGGGCTAAGGCGGACTTGCGATCAAGTGGTTACGGGTTCGAACCCCACCCACTACCGACGTGAACTCACTCCTAACACAAGCATTTAGCTTAGCTGGAGGGGTTAACATGACCCGTGTCGCTAGCATTTTTTGACAAGCCTGTTGGTCTAGTGGCTAGTGATGCTGACTGCTGAGTCAGAGGTCGTGGGTTCGATTCCCACTCAGGACAATTAATTGTGTGATGAGCATGATCACTTGTTCTGTGTTTGGATATAATTTATCTATAATAAGTACGTATTTAGAAATATTAAAGTACGTTTTTCAGTAGTCTGGTTACCATAGTACAGGCTCTGCCTAGTTTGGGATCAGACGGCCTTGTGTGAAATGTCTCAAGTTATTATATATATTAAGATCTAAGGTACAATACAGTAAGTAAACAAAACAGTTTTGTTACTTGAGGAGAGATGTTACTCGGCTAATGTTATGGACCATCCATATTACGAATGGTGATTGGTCTTCCAGCCTGTCCCACTGATAAACAGAAGGAACTGTGAAGACACATTCTCGAGTTTCTTGGTGTATTACTTAATTTTAACATACCTTTTGATAGTATGATTCATAGTTAGGTATATGGATTTGCCCACAGAGGAAGCTTTAGAGGTTATGGAGCACGACGTGTCAACGGAGCGTATTGTGGAAGCAACAGAGGAGGTAGTAATTTTATAGTTATTTAAGCGATATTTACTAAAGATAAACGGTCATATTCACTTGTTAGGTTTGGGGATGCTCGACTTGTTTTTTTGGGCCTATCCTTGGCCCTGCTTTGACTGGCCTGCTTGTGAGTCTAGTTACTGATCCTGACTGCTAAGCCAGAGGTCGTGGGTTCGGTTCCCACTCAGGACAAACAATTGTGAGATGAGCACGAACATTTATTTTGTGTTTGGGTGTAATTTATCTATTATTTGTATGTATTTTGTAATACATATCGGTGCAATGTCTTTTTTGGTTTTGCCTGGTTTCTTTTATGGCCAGCCGCCTGCATGCCGCCAACCCTCCTAGGGAATGTAGTCGTTTTAAGACGGGAAAGAAGAAAGAAAGTAAATTTGCATAAGTAAAAATGGGTAGGGAGAGGAACCTAGAGGTAAGGGATACTGCAAATCTCGGATGGGGAACGGGACTGAGACTGCAGTAGCTCGCAGAGGCTGGGGTCGCGATGTTCTGTATTTCCTTTGACTCGAGGGGCCACTAGGATAGGGGGACACCAGCTGGCCAGGTATTTAGTAACACAGGGTGTATTTGAAAAAGGAACACTTACTTAAATCACTGAAAGGGCATGACTCTAGCATGCAGTTACAATAAGAATTTTTGGAAAAAAAACTGTCCGTTTACAAGCTATGACCGTTTGAATTTCCACTTTCGTTATTCATAAAAGCAGGTGGAACGTGTAAAGTTAACGATTTTAAATCGTACAAATTTTTTCATACTTCAAATTTCTTTTAAGTTAGTTTTTCGGGATTTTCTCAAAAACTGAGTGAACAGTTCCAAATTAAAAAAGGTGTGCCATTTAAAGTCTTTAATTTTACACGTTCCACCTGCTTTTATGAGAAATGGAGGTAAATATACCTGAAAATTTAAACGGTCACAACTTGTAAATGGATAGTTTTTTTCAAAAATTCTTATTTTAACTGTATGCTAGAGTCATGGCCTTTCAGTGATTAAGGTAAGTGTTCCTTTTTCAAATATACCATGTATATAAGTATGTTTATCAGGAGTCTGGTTACCATAGTACAGCCTCCGTCTAGTTCAGATGTATAGATCAGACGGCCATGTGTGAGGTGTTTAGTGTTGTGTGGAAGTGAGGTGGTATTACTTAAACTTGTACTGTGCCAACTTACCCGGTTACGCCCCTTTAGCCCCTTAATACATTAAGTTTAAGTAACACCTTCAAACATTTTGGTTATTCCATTTAACAACGTTTCAATTTTTGGTTATTCCATTTAGCAACGTTGCGAGACTGAACTATTCAAAATATTCCCACTTACTTTTAAAGGATGATATTGTGTTATAGATTCGACGAGAGCTCAAGGAAGAAAGAGAGAGAGCACCACTCGCAGGGGATAAGATGTCTGATGAATATACTAGTAACAAAAGCCTTGATAAAGCTTCTATGTATAATATGGTGTTGCAATACATGCCTTATTTGAGAGATAATCAGAGCGGCTTGCTTTTAAAACAAAAAAAAGATAGAAAAGATAAAAAAGGTAAAAAAGGTAAAAAAGGTAAAAAAGATAAAAAAGATAAAAAAGATAAAAAAGATAAAAAAGATAAAAAGGATAAAAAAGATAAAAAAAAAAAGAAAAAACAGAAAAAAATAGGTGGCTTCCCCATATCCTTATCCTTACCCGTCTTCTGTTTTGGTTTTAGCATTTTATTGGCAATTCTAGTTGCATATTCGTGTTTATTTTAGATGTATTTGTAACTTCTGGTGTCGTTTAAATATACTTTTTGTGACAAAGTTTTTCGTGTTACTTCTTTATCTGTGTTAACTGTGGGAGAGTCATGCTTCGGCACGTATGGGCCACCTCGACCGGAGTGATACCACGGCCTAACAGAAGACCGACAGTGAAGCAATGATTGCTTTGTGTTTCGCTGAGTGAGTGAGGTTACCGGCGGCCATAACCCTTCCCTCTCCCTTCCACCTCCTCTTTCCCTACCTGGCCAATGTGTATGGTATTTTAGCTCCACTCATATTGCAATAAAATGCTTCTATAAGAATATCTAAATATATCTATTCAAATTTGTTAGGTGGAGGGGGAGGGGGAGGGAAGGGTGGGGGCCTCCAGTAACCTCACTCACACGGCGAAAAGCAATGTAATCATTGCTTAACTGCCGGTTTTCTGTGAGGCCGTGGTATCACTCCGGCCGAGACGGCCCAATACGTGCCGAAGCATGGCTCTCCCACGATTAAATGTTTCGTTATGAAATTCGAACCTAGTAACTTTTAAATCAATACATTTTGCCTATTTCTTGATTAAACGTCAAAACGTTTTGTAGAAAATTTATTTGAAGTCATATTTTACTATCGTCAATCAAAAATTATAGCAAAGCTGAAAATAGTGATTTTACTTTCTTTTATACTATGAAGGTCGCAAATTATCATACTTAATTAAATAGATGGAATGAGGTGACGGTAACCGTTACTTAAATTTATGAGATAAACGCCTGCAATTTAGGATACGGTTGCAATTTAAAAAGTTATAAAATATACATTATAAAAATGACCAATAGCATTACACTTTACATTAACTTATATTATTTGGGCCATCGACAAATTACTAGAAACCATAAATTAAGAACAAATTTTCAATTAAATTCTTTAGGTCAAAGGAATGTTCCATAGACAGTCCGAAAGAGTATTTTTCAGGCACAACACAAAGGATTTGGGACATTAATAAAAAATTAATGAGCGACGCGTCGAGTTTAAGTCTGCGGTCATCGGCCGACCGACAGCCAGTTACACCGTGGTCACCGTAGCGAGTGGGCGTAGCGTCGTAGACACGTAGCCGTAGCACGGCTACGTTAATTGTAGTAATTTCTCGCAATGTTTTTTATTGCCGTGTTGTAGTGTAGTTGTTCTTCATCTCTTCTTGTAGGTACTGTGTCAAGACTGATTTTTGTCTAAGACTATTATATATATAAACAATTTCTCGTTAAAGACATTTGTTGTAGACAAATAATTTATTTCTATTAATTTTTGCTTCATCCTTTTATGTTTTTACTTTGTTTTTAAACAAACTTTAGCACGATCGAAAATTCTAAACGTCAAATTTTTACTGTTAAAAACAAAGTCTAAAATGACTAATGATATGAAGACTGGCTCTGAGACTCGTGAATCCGCGGCCAAGTCATCGTGGCCTCGCCAAAACGATGTCAAGTTTGAGTTCGGGTTTGGAGTACCACTGGGCGCCATGTCAGCCCACCCTGCTTTTCATTCGTCGTGGGATATTGGTTGGTGAGTGATTTAAATTCTTTTAAAAAAAAGTATCACCGACTTCAATGCGCCTCGAAATACCCAAATCGCTTCAAGAGTGCTTATAAAATTTGAAGAGTTCCCTCGATTTCTCCAGGATCCCATCATCAGATCCTGACCTGATGACCAAGGGAGCACCTGGGAAGTGTAACCTTTCAAACAAAAGAAGTATTTTCCAAATCAGTCCAGGCGTCTTTGAGTAATCGGTGCACATGCACACACAAAAAAATATATATGTATAGTGGAATATAGAACCTCCTCCTTTTTTGAAGTCGGTTGAAAAATAGCTTAACTCGCTCGTGTATGAGAATTTGGAAAAGTTTAGTTGTTTAGTAACCAGCGCTTGTTATTCGTAGGTATAATGTTTATACTTTCGTATTTACGCCACTAGTTATAGGTAGGGGTTTTCCTGATGCTTAGAATGTGAAAAGAGTTGGGAGTTTTATTGGAAATTCCTTCCTTTGGTGCTTAAATTATAGAATACCATCCTGTTAATAACTTTCTCAAGTGACTGCAGAATGGCTCTTCAAAGACGGAGTTTAAAAGCTTTTTACAAGATCTTGGTCATTTCACAACGTAAGCACCTCGAAAGGAAGTTCTTTTACGTTCTTGTAGTATTAAGTGGGAGGGAGCACCCACTACTACCAACGTTATACGGTATTTCCGGTGGCCAAACTAGATTGATAGACTGTCGTGGTCATGAGGCCATATTTCCATGATCTCAATACCATGGATGTAAGTTGCACGGGAAGAAACTAGTAAATAGTTTTGTTATCGGTATTAATACCTATTGTAGTTTTCACAATTCAGTTTCCACCAGCAAGTTTTTACTCATCAAGATACGGCCTTTGTACAGTTATTTAGGGGTCATCCATTAATCACGTCATGATTTTTAGCAACTTTTTAACCCCTCTATACCCCCTGGAGTATATGTGGTGAGGTTTTTAGGATAATCTTCCCCCCCAAACTCAAAATCACGTGAGTTTTTTTGGTACAAAGTATCTTAAAAATTCAGAATTTTATCTGTAAATACAAATATAATCTAATGCAGGAAAATTAAGCACCGTGATAAAAATGATCAGACAGACATTAAGGTTGCAGGTTATTTCTTCACCCTTCCTTCCCCCTTATGATACTTCGTGATTTTTCCCGAAATAATCCCCCCCATTTTGTGTCTCACATAATAAATGGACGATCCTTTATATTATAACTAGCTGATGCACGCAACTTCTTCTTCGTAGGATCTGGCCCATACCAGCTGTCATTCCCTTCAAGTTTTATTTTCACCACTATATTTATGTCCTTCTCCAAGGTCACCTCTATCTTTATTACAAATTTATTAAAATTGGTTCAGTGTTTTAGGTGGGAAAACGTAACAGGCAGACTTAGTTACTTTCGGTTTTATAATGTTTATATAGATAAGTACCTAAAGCAGGTTTCAGTAGATTTTGTTGACGTCTAAACACTACCGTACCTACAGAAGACCACGGTTAACCAGTTAAGTACTTCGCGACTTTTATACATAGGTATTAGATGTGTAACTTGGGACTTAATCGCGATAATATTTAAAAGATACAATACCTTTTTTGGTTACCCGACGTTTCGATCGAATTGCAACCGATCGTGGTCACGGGTCCAAAAAGGAATTGTAAATTATCAATATTTTCGCGACTAATTCTTAAGTGACTAGGGCTTCCAGAGTTCATTGTGAAGGGGATTGGTTTGACAAAACGTGAGTCATGCCGTTTAAATTTGTAAAAATCTCTACCACATCGACGAGGGTACGTTTATGTACGATGGAATCAAATAGCGTTTCACACATCAAACCTTTTTCTGACTGAGGCTATTTTGACGCAACGTTGGAGTACCTACCAACCTCAAACAAGCTCTGGTCACCATTTTGTTTGATATCGAACTCACGCACTCTTGCTGGGTAATTATCCGTTGTCTGGGTATCATTATATTAATACATAAAGAGAATTCTTTGTACCCTTTTTTAAGAAAATTTCGCGAACGTAGTAACGTGAATTTTGGAATATTTACAGTTTATATACAGAAGAAGTGCAGAAAGCTAAAATTTTTAAACAATATGTCTTATAACTTAAAAAATTACATGAAAACAGCTAATGAAATTACACGCGTCCACTATATGTGATTACTTGTCATGGTAATGACAATGACAGCTCACTGGCCAATGAAAAAACCATGGTTGAAATTCGACCACCACGCGATCTCTAGTTATTATTATTATATATATGGCCGCTTATCGTGATCTTTTTGGCCAGCTTAGTATAACACGCTTTCTTCTTTCTTTAATAGTAAACCGAATTAAAAATAAAAATTAGTACCACTATGCACCTCTTGGTTTCATCATCAGACCATCATCATCCAGTCTGTTGGACTCGTCAAAACAAATCATATGAACCCAAACATGAGAGGTTTGCTAGTAGCCACTGAAAAGTTCCACTATCCATATCCTGGCCCCATCATCAGATCAGCTTCAAGATGCCAAATTACAAAGCTTCATTTCGATACGGCCATTAGAAGTAGGTTAAAATTTACTTTTAAGATTGGTTTGCGTTGTTAGTTACAAGTGAAGTTAATAAAAACCTGTTAAAAACAATAGCCCTGTTATATGGTTAAGCACATATTTCTTACATTATTGTCCAAGTATTATACATCTTAGTTTATGGTCTTCCGACTATATGTCTCACCGAGGCATGTCATGAGCTAACACTATCGATTTATGGTGCAGTTTAATTACGTAGCATTGTAATGGACACTGCCCTGTATAAAAAGTCCCATACGACTGCTATTTTTTAAATTATTAAGCCAGTGATGGCTTTTACTGCGATATCGTTCTGATACATTAACGTATGTATGTATGTATGCATATATTTATTGTATACCATGTGCAATATCACTCCATGTTAGTATTTATGACTTGGTAGATATTAAAAACAACTTGTTGGTTCTGCTCTATATTTAAATTACAAAGTAGTTGTTGATTTTGTTTTATATCATCATCTTGTGTTCTCTTTTTCCATTTTACTCTATCATTCGTCATTTTACTGCTTACTCCCTTTTGTTTAGAATTGTCCATTATTCAAAATACATATGAACATTTCATAAAGTCAATAATTACTTCAATTACATTAAGTAAGCGTGACCCGCTTCACGTGAGATTTCGACCGCGATAAAGAAACTCACAATTACCGCCTCAGTAAAAAAGCTCGTACTAAGAATACGATACTTACGATGCCATGTAAAAAAATATAGTTTTAATCAATAATATATGATGTTCAAGTGTCAATTTGAAATATCAAAGCCTTATAATGAACACTAGGAAAATTCGGGACATGTTATTCTGAGTCATTAAACACATGTTAGAGATCGCCGGGTGGTCGAATTTTGACCACGATTAATTAAGTTTTAACTGTTTTGTTTTACATCTTGACCACTTTACCTTGCACTGTCATTGCATAAACTTTCATTATTAACAGGCAACCATATACCTGCATATTCTGGACGCCTGTCCTTTCTTGTTGCGTTCTGCACTTCTAACGACATTTATACTTTAGGTATTCTAAATTATTTGTAAGTGTACAAAAGCTTAAGAATGCGTACAAAGAAATCTGGTAATCTTTCTAACATGAAAAATATTCTTGATTTTATTTCAGTATCTCTAGTTCGTACTAGAGAAATAAGGCGCACCGTAGAAGTGATGTTTTGAATGAGCGCTTCAAATCCGGCGTTTATCTGTTACTTCAAGCGCTTCTTGTACTTTCAAAATCAAAATCAATCAAAATCTAAATTATTTATTTAAAGTTGCCAATACATCAACGTAATATAGCATATTATCTATTTCTGATGCATAATATAACCACCACATGAATAGTTATAGTCTACAAATGTCAAGTGAAGTTTTATCTTTTGTTGTAGTGTGTGCAAAATAATTTATTGTTCCATTTTATACGAGGCTTCTGAAATAAATTAGGTTTCATGAATTATGGAGCTATTTGGCTATATATGTACGAGTATATCGTGTGGTAATAAAGGATTATTTTGACTTTTTAACAGATGTGTAGTAGATTGAACTGAACCATCATAATTATGTACTTGTCTGCTCTCGTTGCTGTCTCTGCTAAAATGTTTTTACGTTTGAAGTGGAGGTAGCGTATTTGCTAATAAAGCGTCGGGTTTGCTATCGTATTGTAATGGCTTTGAACTCTAGACGTGAACTCACTCTGAACTCGAACATTTATTTTGCATTTATTTATATTTTATTCTATCTTTAAAGTAATTTGCGTCAAGCTGAAAAATAAAATAAAAAGGTAATTTCAAAATTGCATTAAAATCAAATCAAAATTAAAATTATTTATTTCAAGTAAACCCAATGTAGGTATTGGAGGAGGATATGAGGTCGTGAAGCTAGTTGGCTGTTCCAAAACGTAGATCCTATGGAGAAGAACAGGCAAGAAACTCCAAGGACACTCTTTTTCAACATGATTTTTTTTTAAGTTACTTGTTATATTGCAATTTCTAGGGTTACCACACATGACTCTGTCAGCTTCCCAAACCCATAATACGTATCATAAAGGTAATATAATGTGAAAAATATTGCTCAAATAAGCGGAATCTTTGTTTTTTTTTGCATAAAGTTGGTAAGCAAGCACTCGTCTCTTAGATGGAAGAGGTTTCTTGGTTTTGTAAACACAACGTCATCATCAGGATAGCATTCGAGAGTTGTCAACCGTATGTAACGCAGTATGTATGGTATAATTGGTATGTTAAGGAACATTTGAATGCGGGGGCGGTTGACTATCATGTCGGCCTTCTGGCATTGCAAATTTGATAAACACAGTGATTAAAAATGAACAGTAAAGAGTTTACTTGTTGTAAGTACTTTCACATATCTCTGAGAAGTATGTGGAAGCCTGGACATTGACAATATAACCACGACTCGATTATAGGGCGTATATTCGCAGACTGAGTTCACGCATTAACAACCTATATATACATTATGTTATGGAGAATGTGATTGAACATTGCACTATTTCTAATACCCGGGCAATATGATTAATGACATGTCAAATTGGGCTGTGTGATGAATACTTATACAAATTTCGTCATTTATCATATTGTTTGACCATTATGAATATTGCTTCATAACTGTTGGGCAAATTGATAACTAAGTTAATTACTGTACATGGAAGGACCATGGTCATTAGCAAACATGTGCTGCAACAGAATGCAGTTGTTTTCTATTTAGTTTACGAGTACAATTAAAGGTTAATAAAGGTGGACAGGTTATATTGCTTATATCTCGAATTGAAAAGTAATCCGAAACTTCGGTTAAGTATTAATTAAAAAAATGATATGTATTGATTTAAATGAACTTTACGAAAGTGTGTTAGAATGGCGTCAGGAGAAAAAGGCCTAGAAATTACAGTTCATGTGGTGGTGGATGCCATCAAAGTGTGTGTGTGTCACCACGTCTTCAGACCTAATGGTTAAGTAGCATGTCGGCATAACTAAAACAAACACACGTTATAATGCTCCTGATGGAGCACATCAGAAGTGATAAAATTTTTCTTATTTGAGACTAAAGTTAAATTAAAAAACGAATACTTGTTTTTTTATGATTTTTTTACATAAATAGTGTTAGATCTCAACAACAATTAAAAATAATATAAGGTATGGTATCATTACAGCATTATGGAATATAAAATAACAAATACTAAGTAAAAAAAAAAAACTTTCGGTTTCGTGTAATTATTATTGAAATGGACAGAAAAGGTTATTTATAAATATTGTATTGTTCCTTCTTTCAAAAAATGTTCAAAACTGCCCGTGATAATGTGTATTTTTACGTGGGAGAGCCATGCTTCGGCACGTATGGGCCGGCTCGACTCCGCTCGATACCACGGCCTTACAGAAAACCGGCCGTGAAACAATGCTTGCATTGCTTTTCGCCGCCTGAGTGAGGTTACTGGAGGCCCTAACCCTGCCCTCTCCCCTATTCCTGTCCTTCCCCTCTCCCCCCTCTCCTCCCCTCTAATCCCCCTCTCCCGTCTTCCCACTCTTCCCCTATTCCCACCTTAAAGGGCGGCAACGCACTTGTGACTCTTGAGTTACAGGTGCCCATGGGCGGCGGTAGTCATTTACCATCAGGTGACCCGTCTGCTCGTGTGCCACCTATACAATAAAAAAAAAAAAAAAAAATACCGCGAGATGGGAATTTAAGCAAAAAGTGGTGCAAGGCGCGTACATTTCGTTCTTTGTAAAATATCAATTTCTTAATGATTAAATTCCACAATTAAAATACGATAAACTACATACGAAATAAATGTATGTGTAGGTAAATTTCTATAGCAATGAAGAGTACAGTTCCATACGGGTCAGTATAGTCCATCAAAAGGTTGTCTGTGTGGTGCCCATTGTACTGTTACTTAACATTAAATTTCTAGATTGTATAATACTTTTTTGGTGTGCAATAATGAGTACCCATCTACCTATCTAAAGAGAAAAAAATTAAATATAATTTCAATAAAAGGTGTATAATCCATATTAATGAACAAAACACACATTTCTCTTACGCTGCCGAATAGGCGGGGAACAATATTCATACAGCCCGGTCAATTTGCTTATTACAATCGTTTTTATTATACTGACTACTCATGTAGGGCATTTTTATACGGCTTGGATATAATGAATAATGCTATATTAATTATTTATCCATAACATAATATTACAGATTTTATAAATAATTACCCTCTAACTTTTAAGCTTTCGCGTTCCATGATATAATTAGGTATTTAAACGGGAATTAATGCGATAACGAAAAGGTATTACATACCTCTGAATTGCCTGACGTTTTGACCAGGTTGCACTGGCCGTGGTCACAGGCTGACTCAGCCGTTTCGTTATTGCGTTAATTCCCGTTTAAATACATAATTATAACTACCCTCTATTTACAAACATCACAATCTCAAAATGGTATTTCACAAAATTGGACGTAGTAAAAAATGGTATTTTCGCCTCAAGGTTGAAACATTTTAAGCCATAATCCTGTTATTAATTTACACAAGATTGGCGTGATAAATGAAGGCTTCAAGAGTAAAGCAATACGCATATTTAAACAAGGTTAAACCCATTTTAGGGTTAAGGTCACGACAAACTAAACTATTACACAAAAAAAGTAAATAAAAAAATGAGTAACAATATTAATTGTCACTGCACGCTAACAATACATTTTACATATCATGTTTTAATATAGAATAGTATACACATACACATTGAGGGAGTACATTTTAATCAATACAACATAAACAACAGGTTTTGATCACGTAAAGTAGTTGTCGTAAATAATACCCTTGATTGCAGGGTGTTTCGATCCAAATGCACCGATTACATTCACAATCATGCAGTCGACATTCTATACATTTTGAATGATAATTTAACTCAAAGTTTACTAAATATTTGTCTATACAGTACTAATATTTCTTTATATAATAAATAACTACAGAAAGAAAATGGAAATAGTTTTATTTCATTCATCATAAAATTTATGAATGTAAAAATTGAATACTACACTCATAAATTCATAAATGTTACCTACTTTTTTATCATTGTCTTTAATTGTATTGAGGAGGTAAGGTTGTTGTGTCCTTCCAACACAAAGGGAGGATTCTCCGACCAGGCTAGGTGAGCGTACGAGTGTACCTGGTAGGTCGCGACCCAACGTTTGATGTTGGGAAGTTCTATTTAATTATCTAAAAATTATCGAAGTATTCCGATAAGCGATAATAAAAAAAATGTATTTTTTGCCCATAAAAAACCGCTAATTTATCGGTTTTTAAATTAACAGTTATAATATTTCACAAATATTATTGAAATATTATTGAAATGGACAGAAAAGGTTATTTATAAATATTGTATCACCTCTCCAGACCTAACGGTTAAGTAGGATGTCGGCATAACTAAAAAAAACACCCGATAAAATGCTCCGTCACAATCAGAAGTGTTAAATTTGTCTTGTTATACAACTGACTAAAGTTAAATAAAAAAAACGAATACCTGTTTTTATGATTGTTTACATTAATAGTATTAGATCTCAACAACAATTAAAGATATGGTATATAATATATGGAATAAGGTATGGTATCATTAAAGCAATAAGGAATATGCATGTATTTTTTATGCTTTGAAACGTATTTATATATCATTACGTTACCAGAAAAATATATAACACATGCATATGTACAAAATAATTAATACTACAGTAAAAAAAAATAAACTTTTCGGTTTCGTGTTATTATTATTGAAATGGACACAAAAGGTTATTTATTAATATTGTATTGTTCAGTAGTACTTTGCAACTGCATTGAGTGGAAATTGGATTAGGACTGTCATTCTTATACCCGTAAAATCACCATACACATTATTTTATTTACATTTATATAAGAAAAAAATGTATTTAGTAAGTCAATGTATATCTATAGGTATATTTATAACAACTATTAACAATTATCTACTTATGAAACAATTGTTTATCTTGAAAATTGTCATGTGATGCTTATCTGTTACCTGTGTGTAATTGTTACACAAGTCACTGGACTATATATGTATGACTGTAAATTAGTGTAAACAATTGTTGGTGAGCCGATAAAGAAATAAAAATCGTCGATACTTCTTATAAAGACTAAACTATGTGCAGACAGCATGCATCTCATTCTTATTCGTTCGTTCGCCGCTGTGTCGCACGGGGATGTAAAGTACGACTTTTCAGTCGTTCCATGTTTCTTGACAGTACTAATGTACGAAGTGAACGACGTTCTATAAGCTCACAGAATAGTTCGTTCTAGTTCCATGTCAGGAATGAATTCCTGATAGTACTTAGTTCGTGAACTACACAAGCCTATCGCAGACTGCGATAAAACCGCCCATTATACTGTTACTTAATATTAAATTTATAGATTGCATAATACTTTTTTGGTGTGCAATAAAGAGTACCTATCTACCTATCTATTTATCTAGACCTATCTAGAGTAAAAATTCTAATTAAATATAATCTTATGATCTAATAATAATCTCAATTTAAGCTGCATAATCCTTATTAATGAAAACAAAAAATAAACAAAAAAAAACAAACAAAACTGATAAATATCGAAAGAAAAGACGACTTTTCTTTCGATATTTATCGGTTTTCAAAATGGACCCTAATATGTATATATTTATCGGCGGGAAAACTTTCTTTGCGCGATGCAGGATCAGTAATAGTTACTAAGTAGTTCGGCTTGTCTAGACGAAGCTGAAGTATGTTTTCGCTGTATGTGGAGGTTGCCAAAGTATCATAAAAGATTTGAAAACAGTCGAAGTACGTCACCAACCGCTATTTCATACAAGTTTCTATTGAACCGTTGACGTTTGAAAAAAGAAACTGATTAACTTGACAGTCAACTATTTGTTCACATAATTGAACGGACAGTCCATCAATTACTATGACTAATACTCATATTTTACGTATGCAGACTAATGGAAAACCTAATGTCTAGACCGTTAGCACTAGTAATAAACTGTACGTTAAGTAATTAGTCGCGTATAAACACTATGACAGTCACTCTTAAATACATTGCTCCTAGGTTTGTTAGCTGGCGATGTATTTTGCAAGTTATAGTTTTTGAAGTTGTTATTTTACTATAATTAATTGCTCTCTAAAGGTTAGAAGTTACATTTTCATATTAGAAGGGTGTCTAGTATAGGAAAGCCGTTGATAGCGTCAGCTGCAGCACCAATTGCCCACGTATTTTCGGCGTTGAGTAAATCTCCACAAATCAGAATCGAATCTAAAAAGGTTTTTTTTTTGTTTAATAAATACAATTTCAGATTACTCAAGTCTGCGTTTATTAACCATAGAAAATCGGGAGATTCCGGCGTCAAAAAATCTGGAC
Source organism: Euplagia quadripunctaria (assembly GCA_963859945.1). Taxonomy (NCBI): domain Eukaryota; kingdom Metazoa; phylum Arthropoda; class Insecta; order Lepidoptera; family Erebidae; genus Euplagia; species Euplagia quadripunctaria. Next base: position 21,657,453 of record OY982567.1, read on the forward strand.
TACGAGGAGAATGATGAATGTTCCAAGGACAGGAATTTAATCTCACGTTTATCTCACGAACTAAGTACCTTCTTGGAACAATGAAACCGAAGATTTCTTCGTAACTGTTTCTTAAATTCACAATGGCATACTACACAAATGTATGTATTGTTTACAAAATCCTTATAACAATACAACACAAGCACCCAGAGACACGAACAAACACACATACACACACATTATATATATATATATATATATTATACTAGCAGGGCCCCGCGGTTTCACCCGCGAAGTCCCGATCCCGTGGGAATATCTGTATAAAAAGTAGCCTATATGTTAATCCAGGTTTACAGCTATCTACATACCAAGGTTCAGTAGTTTTGGTGAGAAAGAGTAACAAACATAAATACA